>JARHVA010005781.1:930000-1045000 GCA_037957365.1 Torreya grandis
CAATCAACTAACACAAAATAATTAAGTTCATTTTCCCTTTATATAAATGTATTTTATAAACAAGATAATACTTATCGTATAATATTATTTTGATGTTAAAATTGATATTTAAAAATAATTACACACATCTTAAGGATAAAAGCAAGGAATTTAGTGATTCAAAAGAATGATTTATGGTAAAATCATCACATGAAATAATCTAATTAATACAACATAAAAGAGTTTTAACCATACAATCACAAACACACAACTAGATTAGAGTATGGTACCAACATGAGAATCAACCATTTTCAAATAAAAAAACATAATAACAACCTCCATCTACTCCACCCTCTTTGATGATGCTTTCCCTCTATCATAGTCTGAGAGATGCACTCTATCATGCATCCACCTTGGAGAAACAAAAGTAGTTATCCTAAATAAAGATAAAATCCATAATATACTATTGTAATTAACTATGTAATCATGATCATTATGTACATAATATACAAGTATAACTAACTTAATATGTTAAAAATCATGAAAATAAGCAACATATAACTACATTAGTATATAAAATACATCTTAAAAAAATAGTAATTAGCCAATAAATGACCCTAAAATCCACTAATCAAAAGGTTATTAAGTCTAGAGAATAATCAGGATGTAACATCCTTCCCCCTTAAAGCTAGTCATTGTCCCATGACACTTATTCTAACATTAGTTCTGAAATTAAACATTATTTAGAAAAAAATTATATAATATCCAAAAAGAATATTAAGTAAAAAAATGGGGAAACATCCTATAAAAATCATCATAATCCTCTAAGGTAACATTATCTTCAGAATATTGGTCCCATTAGCCCTTACACTATGACACTTTTGTATTACACAAATTGAGTTTTTGAGTGTCAATTATTCTAACTAAATATACTATGACCACCCCAAAATCTATAACCTATAAATCATTCCAATCCAATATATGATAAGGATTAGCAACATACTTTTTAAGATATGACACATGGAAAACATTATGCAAGAGAGATAGAGCTAATGGAAAATCAAGCCTCTACACTACAAGATTGATCACTTCTAGAACCTAAAGGGTCTCACATATCTTGGTGAAAACTTTATTGATTTACAAAACTTAATCAAACTTTTCTAAGACTTAACACATAGAAAAACATTATCACTAATAGAAAATTATCTTGTTTTTATTTTTAGATTAGCATAACTTTTTTTATCTATCATTGGACTCAACCAGCCTTTTTCTAATTATTCTAGCTTAGTCTTCCATATCTATAAGCATTTTAGGTCCAAAGACTACTTTATCTTCAATTTATCCTAGCTGATTGGTTTTCTACATCTTCTTCCATATAATGCCTCAAATGTATCTATTTTCAACAAGAATTGGTATGTGTTATCATAGGTAAAATCAACTAATAGAAGGTACTCCTCCCACTTGTATTGTTAATTCATGCAATAAATTCAAAGGAGATCTTCTAAGACTTGGTCAACTCTCTCAGTTTGTCCATCTATTTTTGGATGATATGTAGTACTAAAACTTAATCTCATTCCTAGAGATGAATTTAAAGTCAACCAAAATCTAGAAGTCATTATCAAATCTTGATCGTAAATGATCTTTGGGAAAAATCCATGTAATTGGTACATTTGTTTCATGTATCTCTTCATAAGCATTGATGCATCATCAATCAAATTACCTAGTATGAAGTGAGCTACCTTGGTTAGTTTATCAACTAATACCAAAATCATATCATGATGGTTCCATGATAATGACAAATATTGGAAATTTTCCATATTAATTACCTTCCACTTCCATTGTAGTATATCATAAGGATATAATAATTATATTTGATGCACATGCTTAGCCTTCACCTACTGACATTCCAAACCACGAGATACAAAATAAACTATATCTTTTGAATTTATTTCTAAAAATAGAGAGGTCTTAGCTCAACCATAAGATTAGTTACTCTAGGATGTCTTGAATAAGGGGCATTATGTATTTCCTTTAACGTGTTCCTCAAATTCTCTCTATCAAGTACATACATCCTACCATTTTACCTCAAAATGCCATCATTATTTAGCCTAAATCCTTTAATTTTTTTATTATTCGCATCCTCTAACAATGATTTATTAACCTATTCATAGAATTCATCTCTAGGGGAGAATTTAATTACCTGATCTTGTAAATTACTCCACATAGTAACCAAGGATACTATGTACCTTCTCTAAATTAGTGCATTTATAACTCTCTTTTACTTTGCCTTGATAAAGTTAATATAAAAATAATAATTAGATAAGAATTCTCACCAATATCTCTTATGTGCATTTAGTTTTAGTTGGGTAAATATATATTTGAGTACCAAGTTATCATCCTTAAGCTCAAATGGTTTCCCCAATAGATAATGCCTCAAAACTTGTAAGGCATGCACTATTTCAATAAGTTCTAGATTATAAGGGGCATAATTTACCTCATAAGGCTTAAGTTTTATAGACTTGTATGATACAACTAAACCATCCTATATAATATATCATTCAATCCATCCCTAGATGCATTAGTGATTACTAAGAATTAACCATTTAGATTAGTAACTCTTAGCATAGGTTTCAAATTAATCTTCCTTTTCATCTCTTGAAAGGATTTTTTGCACTTGTGTGACTAAATAAAACTCTGATTCTTCCACTAAAGAGAGGTAATCAAGTTAGCTATCTTTAAGAAATTTGTAACAAACTTCTTATAATAACCTACCAATCCCATAAAACTTCTCACCTTATGCACTTTTTTAGGTGTCGGTGATTCCATTATGGCTCTTATCATCACCAAATCAACTAAAATTCTATCTATAAAGATGATGTGTCCCACATATTACACTTTCCTTTAGAAATAAACACATTTGGATAACTTACCATATAATTTGTGCTTCCACAACCACTGCAAAACCAATTCTAGATGTCAAAGATGTTCTTCCTCATTCTTAGAATATATGAGGATATCATCAAATAAAAATAACACAAAGTGGTCTAGATAAGCCCTAAACACACTATTCATGAGATTCATAAATTCTTCTAGAGCATTTGTTAACCCAAAAGGCAACACCATAAATTCATAGTGCCCATATAAGGTTCTAAACATTATTTTGGGAATATCCTCATCTCATATTCTTAGTTAACGATACCTTGCTCAAAGATCAATCTTGGAGAAAACTATTTCCCCTCACATCTAATAATAGATGCCATCAATGCAAGGTAATATATACATATTCTTTATTTTCATTTTATTCAACATCCTATAATTAATACATAGGTGAAGGGTATCATCCTTATTATCAACAAACACCACTAGTACACCCCACAATGACACACTCAATCAAATTAACCCTTTTGATAACAACTCATAAAGCTAAGCTTTCAATTCAACTAATTCTATAGTTTTCATCTTGTAAAGTTCTTTAGGCTATAGTTAAGATCAAGGTATTATGTCAATCGATAAATCAAACTCATTTTTGGCTGCTAATCCTAGCAATTCCTATGGAAACACATCCTAAAAGTTCCTAAAAAGGGAATAATCCTTAATGGATGGTTTCATAGAGTCCTTTATTTCATTTATTTTAAAACTATATTCCTAAAATCATTTTATCTAGGCCTTCTTGAGTTTAATTACAATTATCCCTATCTTTATACCTAATTTCCACCTTGAAGCTATGCCTAATTTCCAAAATCATCTTAAAATTCTACCTTGTTGAGATAGAAATCAACCATACATTTATGCTTGGAAAGTTAATTTACTCCTAGGATCACATAATATGATCCTATAAATGAAGCATATAGATCCACTATTATATTTAATTTAGGTAACCTAATCTTAGCTTCCACTAGACACTTATCAACCTTAACATTTGATTCATTCACATACTATACTGACCATGAATTTTCCATAATCCAACTTCTATATAAAATTTATTAATAATTCTCAGATCAATAAAACATTTTATAGACCTAGTCTTAACTAAAATGGAAATTATATTATCAAATAAAATACCTATCAATTTAATAGGAGAACTTGGATCTTAACTTAATAATTATCAATAACTGCATGAATCATCTATTGAAAGTTTCCCTATTGTGAAGCATAACCCTTATTCTTACCATAAAATTTACTTTGAGTACACTTTGTATCATAATCATCACCTTTATATATGAAGAATCATCTAGGTGGTCCTCTCCTATCTGACTATTGGTTCCCCTTGAAACCTCCCTTAAAACAATTTCCAAGTTTCCTATTTCTTGAGATATTATTGAACATAGCATTCTATTTCTTAAATTGGTTCTTGGAGTCTCCACTCCTCTTCCAATTATTCTTTTCAAGAGTCATTTTAGGACCTCCAAACATATTATTGAATTTATCTCTAACTTGAGCAAGATATTTTAGCTTCTACTCCTACTTAATTGCCTTTCTAGAAAACTTGATCCATGTTAAATGGTCCATGCACATCCACCTCATAACAAATTTGAAGTTTTAATCCCATAATGATATTTCTAATGTGAAACCTCTCATCCCCTTGATACCAAAATACATACTTTAGGATCTTAGTTAATTTATCCAAGTATTCATTCACATAAAGGTCTCCTTACTTAAAGTTATCAAAATCCATTAGCTTTTAATCAAAATATAGACAAGGAATCCACTGTGATGTAAAAATGTCATGAAGTACTCCTAATTGGTAGTGGTAGAGTCAAGTTTCATCTTGAGATTCTTATTTTCTCACCATATTTCTACTGAGACATCAAGTTGATATGCTCCCCATATTGCTTTAGGTATAAGGTTATTTGTATTTCTCATAGATTGAAAAATTATTTTTCATCTATTTAATATATGTGATAAAATTTATGAGCAAAGTTTGGTTTTATAAAGATAGAATGGCATTTTATTTAGTGTGTGAATATAAAGGTCAAAGTGTTTAGGTATGTCAAAGAGTTATTATTCATTTATATGATAATATGATCAATAGTTTGAGATTATCCATCTAGTGATTGCATGATATATTTAGTTACATGTTTGGGGATAATTTCATATTTCACACTAAGTGATGAATAATTAATTTTAATTTTGATGAGAGACATTCATCCTTCATAATTTTTTTTATTTGATAGGTAAAATAAATATAGTTTTACAAGGATCCAACAACCAAAAGTTTATACAAAATAAGACATAAAGTCATAAAACAAATCTCCTTAGGCTACCAAGTGGAATACCATCATTAAAAAATAACTTATAATAACCAATAATAAAGTATAATAGAAGAGTAAAAAATAGTAGGTATCCCAAAAAAATTTAGATATCCTTCAAGATAGATTTATTTTTTGAAAATGGATTATTCATTATCCTTGTTCTTCTCTAGGAACAAGACCTACAGAAGTCTATCTTACCTTTGGTTAAGGGATTGTGATTCTTATTTTTACATTTAGGCAAGGTTGGGTGTCTTATATGAGATCCTACCCTACTCAACTATTCTATTCTTTTTATGACTGAGGGATTATTATCTTTATCCCTATCCAGCTCCTATTTGAGCTTGACTATTTCCACCTTTAATTCGTTCCAATATTTTAAGAGGGTCAAAATAGCCATCCTAATGCCTTCTAATTTCTCCAGGAAAAAATACCCAATTTCCTACTCTGATTAGAGTTATTATCTACTAAACTTTTGATGTCCCTAATTTTAGGGCTAACCACTCCTTTTTATGCAATGGCCATGGTTCTAGAGTTCTTACTTGAAGAGGCTTATGAGAGCATAAAAGGGAATTTTAGGGGAGTTAACCAGTCAAAGGGGAGGAAGATTTTAGGAGATTTTAGGATGGGGAACCTTCCTTATTTCTTGGTAGTCCAGAATCTTCCTTAGAAGGGTTAACAACCAGTGTATTCTCAAGAGGGGTGTCTTTCATAGAAGTGTCTTCTACTAGGGGAATGTATTTCTTGTGAAATGTTTTACCTTGTTAAATTAATAGGAGGATGAGGGCATGGTGTATTATATCATTTTTATCATTTACATGGAAATTAATGGCTATGGATTCTAGGGATTTAAGGGGGTAGTATGGTAAGATGATTATATAACCCTAGAAATGATTTAGAAGTAAAAAGTGATGAGAAAATATCAAAGTATATTTCCCTTTTAGGGTCAATTCATTCATGATTTTTAAACATAACTATGGTCACCTGTGAGGAAGGTCTTTGGGAAAAACTTTTTTATCTGTATTCAACACATCTATCCTAAAAATATTCTACATTATCTCCAGCTTATGTATTTATATGGTTTTTATCCTTTGGATGGCATCTTATAGGCTTCACTAATACTTTATTTAGACATAATGATTTTCACTCCCCTCAACCTAATGGCTCATTTATTTTAAGTGATAATGAAATCCTTAGAAATAACATCATGATGCCATTTTATCCTTAGCATAAATTTGTTTATGTCTCATTTTCTTATCTTCTTTCATACTTTCTTATTCCCTTGTGCATCTATGCACGACATAGGTTCCATATGATCACAATCTCCACCCATTTGAGATTGAATGCTACTTCTCCTTCTATGAGTATTATAGTGGAAAATTCTAGAAATAAACTTCAATGGTCAAACTTGAAGGCTATAATTAATGTCATGGGTGTAAGATATGAAATCCTTTATACATAAACTATAAAACTATGAATGGGGATGTTCTACATGCCCTGAGTTGAAATTCCCATGTCAGAGCTATTAATTATGTATTTAAGGCTTTCCCACATCATCATTAATAATTATTTTTAAAATTTGGGTTGGGATTGAATTAGCATCATCCCATATGGCCATTATTTGACTTCTAACCCCATAGTTGGATAGGTAGTATGTGATAATTTTGCCTTCTTGAAAGATATGGGTGATAAATGACTCCTCAAAGGTGGCAATAATGAAACCAACATCATTAATTATGGATTTTATAGTGTATGAGGGGATGAATTTTCCTAATAAAGAATTTAGAATGTTGGGGGAGTCACTTAGAAATGTTGACATGGGAGGCTAGTTGAATTCCCAAAAAGGAATCCATAGCTTTAACAACAGGGTTTGTTTGGTGCCATAGTAGTTCATCATAGACAGTTAATACCTTGACTTCATCATCCTTGATGACTCCCCCTAACATTATCTAAATTGAATTTGGATGCACTATCAAATTTGAGTTTCATCCACCCTACCAAGGGAGGTGACTATTTGGTATAATGTCTCAATGTCATGGATTTAGGTAATTCAACAATCAAGGATAATTTACAATAGACAAAGATGGAAGACTCTATAGGGGATTAACTTGCCTTATCTTTGGCCTAAAAATCTTGCAAATTCTCTATGATTGTAGAACATAGACACTAACAAATAGAATCCATAGAAAAAAATTATTTACAAAATTATGATCATTCCTTACTTTCTAGATGGCTCAAATGAAGTGTGGGAGAGTCAAGTACCACAAAAATTTTGGGGAAGGACTATCCCAATGAGGCTTCCACTAGGTTACCAAATCCTATAGAGTGTTAGGCCACACCCAAGAAATAAGGAAACATTGAAGTAGAATATCCATAATAGATGAGATTAAGGTGCATTCTAAAAATATATGATTGACATATTCTTTAGAAGCTTGGAAAATGGTACAATAGTTCAATAAATTCATTGCATGTGTGACTAGATTATCAATGTTTGGGGATCCTATTCTACACTACTAGCCAGAAAAATGTTAATCTTAGGAGTTAAGTGTCTAATCCAGAGAGGGCACCAAACCTCCCATTTATCATCTAATCTTAGGTCCACCCTATAATTCGATCTCATAGAGAAATAAACATTCATTTTTCATAAATTGTAATAAACCTTTTCTTCTTTTTCATATCAATTACATTTTTTTAAATAATTATTTCCTATGAATTTAATAATAAATGATTTACCTCTAGTTAGTCTTTATGAATATTTATCTTATGTGTATTTTATATATATATATATATATATAAATCTAAAATGTATATTATTTTTAATTTATATTTTCCTTTTCTTTAATTTAAGTTAGTTGTTGGTTATTTTTTTATTTTTTTTATTTAGTTAAGTCTTTTACTTGTTGCTGATATTTAAATTATTTTTATGGTAGTTATTGATTGCCATTACACTTTGTTCTTTTTTTAATATCTAATGTTATGTCATGTTCTTTCCTTTTCTTTCTTAGGATATTTTGATATATTTTTTAATTTAGCCTTTGGATGGTCACTAATTCTACAAGACCTTACTCAAATTCCTTGTAATAATTTTAAATGTTCTTATGTTGCAAAACAATAAGGATATGGGATTGATAAACTATTTGAGAGCATCTATTTTACATGAAGCCTTTTTGGGAAAAAACTACATAGAATTTTTTTATGCTCAACATTTCAGATCAACTTATGTGATCCCTCATGAAGACAAAATATTGATGTGGAATATCAAGACCTAACACCTCTAAAAATCCCAAGAAAAGTTGTCATTACAAGAAGTTTCTAAAAATAATGTTAGTGTAGGTTTTTGTTTTTCCCTATTATTTAATTAGGGAATATTATATATTTGTGCATACATGGATTTTTCCTACATTCGTGGGATAGGCTAGCTTATGTGGAGATGTGTGTCATAGATGTGTCATAGGTGTCATAAGAATGTCATCAATAACTCCTTTGATCGGCTATTCTGGGTATGGGAGTTACTTCTCTATTCATAGCACCTTGTCACCACCTTTCATGGAGGAGTTACAGTCTATTCTTGGGGTGTTTTGACCAAATTTTGTGGAGGAGTTACTTACATGTTCTCCTATATGTATTCTTCACTTTGGCCATCTTAAGTTAATCAAATATTGGTTTTTTCTCCTATTTGTTTTTTGCAAATTATCTCTTTCAGTGATTTCACTTTGCTTTAGCTTCTTTGTGGTGTGCACCAGCTTCGTCTCATGTCATTACTTGACCATTGCATTCACATTATTCAGACCCTAACAACAACTCTAATATGGTATCAGAGCCACCTCAGTAATCATGTGTTTAGTTATGCTATTAGTTTATTTTGAAAATGTGAGGAGTGGAGTTCTCTTTATGTTCTTTTTATTATTTTGAGATCTGATCTGAAAAAGCCTTTTAATACCATTTCCTGTGTTGCATTTATCTTCCTTGTGGACTACCTTTGTGGTGTTTGGATCTACAAGTGTTTTTTCAGCTACTATGCACATCTGCTATGTCAAAATGGCATTTCAGATCTAAGGCATAGCTATTGGAGAAGTGGCGCCATTTCTTGACAGCTCTACACTTGGCTTCCTCTATAGTTTTTGTTTCTTTTCTCTAGCATTGGCGTCACTTTTTGACACCTTGGCATTTTAGTTTGGCATTTTAGTTTGGCTTTAGACAATAAAAAATGAGGCATTGGAGTTGTTTTGTCTTCACCATGATGTTGTGTGGAGATATGCATAGTCTTTCTGCTGATGCATAGTCAAGCAACAAACAAAAATACCAAACCCTCAAAAATGGTGCCCTTTTTCATTTTGGCGCTCCATGTGGGCCCTTACATAGCCTTTATTTGGTAAAATCTACCTTTGTTTCTTAAATTCTTAGTAAAATTTGACTTTTCAAATTTTAAATCAGTCAATTTGGTTAAAAAATGAAGATTTGAGGCTGTATTTTACATTGTGGGCAATTTGGGGTTTTTATTTTAAGTTTGAGTTTTCACTAGTCGAAGACGAAGGGTGAGGCCTGGGTTGGCAAGAGGCCAATTCCCCCCATAGAGACCTCTTTTGGATTCCTTGCTCTGTTCTAAGTCTAATGAGTGGTTGGAAGACCACTTTCTCTCTCAAAATAGGCATTTTTTAATGTTTTAGTGCTTTTTTTTGCAAAATTACTAGTTTATGGGAAATTAAAACTTTAAAATCTTGCAAATGGTAGCTCAAATTCAAGTGTCATATTTTGAAAAAGTGCTTAGTTTTTAATTTTCCACAAATTAGGCTAGATAATTTTCAAAAATGCACTACTTTATAAAGTGCCAAAAATTTGGGTCTCTCGAGACGCATTTTCGACTAGGTCCGACATCCTATTTGCTTGGGTTATTAACTTGACTTGCACAAATTATTCTAAGACACATTTTTGGTTGAGTCTAATGTCTTTTGAGTGTGCACTTGCATATTTGTGGGGGAGGCTCAACATTTTATGGGGGTGTGATTGTCTTTCAACACTTTGTTTACTTCTGTTATCTTTCTCCTTTCTACATACTTTCACAAACTTGCAATCAACACAACTTCACCTAAATTTAGCTTAAAATGGATTCTTTTAAAATTAAACCCCTAATACCCTTTAAATATCATGAATGGAAGGTTAAAATTCCAATCATTCTTAGAAGCAAAGGGTTGTATAAGATCACCATGGGTACTAAAGTAAAACCCAACACTGATGCTGAAAAGGTCAAGTGGTACAACCATAGTGATGAAGCCTATGGATTACTGAGCTTGTCCATGTCTCTATAAATTCTCTTCCATTTAGAAACTACCAAGACTCTCAAAGACATATGGGGCACCTTATAAGTCTTATTTGGGAAGCTTGATGAGATGAGAGGTCATGAGCATGAAAACGAACTCATAAGTCTAAGTCCTAACAACTTTGACACCCTACTAAACTTCTTGACTAAGTTTAAGGCCCTTAGATTGTAATTGAAAGAATGCAAGATAGAGAAGAAAGATGATCAACTTATCCTTTCTATTATCGCAAAATTAGGTCCAAGCTATTCAATCTTTGTCTCCACTTTTCATGCCACAAAAACTGCCCTTGGCACTACATGGAAAATGTCTTCTTTGGATTCATTCATTGCTGACTTGACTAGGGAGAAAGATAAGATAATTCAAATGGGCATAATGAAGTCTACTCAACCCCAAGATTTGATAGCTATAAATGGTAAGGATAAGACTTCAACAAAGGAGAAGAAGAAAAAGAATAAGGACCAAGAAAAGAGGAAAGAAAACAACAATCCTGCCAAAAACAACACTAAGTCTTCCTCCTCCAATGCTAAACCTAAGAAGGAGAAGGTTAAGAGTTCCTATTGTAAGAAGATAGGGCATGATGAACACAAATGCATGAAAAAACAAATAGATCACCTAACTCATCTTCCAGAGAAGCACAACATAGGTGTTCCTGAGTCCATCAAGCAAAATTCATCTACCCAAGATTCTTCTAAGGCAAAAGGCAAGGGTAAGGAGAAATAAAAGGGCAAGGCCCTTGTAGCTATAGTAGCTTCTACATATTCATGGGTCATTAACTCAGGTGCTTCTCACCACATGAGCTCTTCCCTAGTTGAGTTTTCATCTTTAGAACATTGTAGCATGACTTCAATTAGTTTGGGTGATGACACATCAGTTTCCATTGTAGGGAGAGGGTCGGTTGAAATGGAAGGAGGAACATTCAATAATGTTCTAAGTTTTCCTTGTCTCTCAACCAATCTCCTATCACTGTACCAAATCACTCACATTGGTCAGGGCATGAGAGTTGAGTTTTCACCAGATTCAGTGGCTATCAGGGAGTTACATAGTGATAATATACTAGCAGTGGGTAGGGCAGATCACCAAGAAAGGTTATACACCTTCTCACATTTTACACTTGATTCTTCTCCAATAGCATTGCTGAATCATTCAAATGGAGTTAGCAAATTATGGTATGAGTGGTTTAGCCACCTTAGCTACCACTACCTTGAGCAACTTTGCAAACATGACATGGTCATTGGCTTGCCTCATGTCTAATTCTCAAAAGGACTTTGCAAGGGGTGCTCCCTTAGGAAGCATCTTAAAGCAAAATTTGACAAAGGCAAAGCTTGGAGGGCTTCACAACCTTTGGAGTTAGTCCACAGTGATGTATTGCGACCCTTTCCCAAACCATCTTTCACAAGGGCCAAGTACATTCTCACTTTCATTGATGATTTCTCTAGGTACACTTGGATATATTTTATCAAACAAAAGTCTGAAGTGTTTGAAAATTTTCTAGACTTCAAAGCTCTTGTTGATAAATAGAGTGAGAAATCCATCAAGGTTCTTCAAACTAATAATGGAGGGGAGTATGTCAGTAATAGGTTTGAGCAGTTTTACACCACAGAGGGGATTGATTTGTAGTGCACAGTCACTTACAATCCTTCACAGAATGGGGTTTCAAAATGCAAAAATAGGTTCTTGAAAGAGATGGGTAGCTATATGATTCACTCCAAATCCTTAGCACCACAGTACTAGGCTGAAGCCAACAATTATGCTTGCTACATTCAAAATAGGGATCTTCACAAAACTTTAAAAGGGATAATACCCTTTAAAGCTTGGCATAAAGGGAAACCTGATGTTAAGCACCTTAGGGTTTTTAGATCCCCAGCCATGACCCACATACTGAAGAAGAAACACAAAGCTATGGAATGTCAGTCCAAGCCTTACATCTTTGTAGGATATCTGGATGGTGTTAAGGGGTATCACCTTCTAGATCCAATAAATCATGAGTTATTCATTAAGAGAAGTGTCAACTTTTAGGAGAGTCCTAGAGACTCAACACTTGGAACTTCTTCTCTCTCATTAGATCTACTTCTTCATGATGACTCCTTAGATTCAGATCAGCCACAATAGGTTTTTAAGCCAGAGACATCTTCTTCTTCTTTGAGTTCAGACAGTGAGGATAGTAATGCATAGTCATCCACCTCTAGTCAGTCAGAGGATGAGGAGTTAGCACCTAAATCACCCACTTTTAGGCCACTTTGGGCCAGACAGACACTTGAGAGTGTTGGCACTTGGGTAAAAGATCTAGTAGATGGCAGATGTACTAGGGGGAATTTTTAGAGAGATCCACATGCCTTCTTTGCCTTAGTTTTAGATCCACAAATTTTTTGATAGGCATCAGGAGTACTTGAGTGGGATAGTGCTATGGAGGAAGAATATTCTTCCTTAATAAAAAAATCACACTTGGGACTTGAATTCACTTCCTAAGGGAAGGAAGATGGTTTGATGTAGGTGGATATATAAGACTAAGTTTGTAATAGATGGGTCAGTTGATAAGTATGAGGTGCGATTGGTCACCAAGGGTTTCTCACAGGTGGCAGGCATTAACTACTCAGAGACCTTTGCACCTGTTGCAAAGATGACTTCTATCCGACTCACCTTGGTTATTACCACAACACATGGTTAGGATGTGCACCAGATGGATGTGAAGAGTGCTTTTCTTCATGGAGACCTAGAGGAGGAGATCTACATGGAGCAGTCACTAGGATTTGTTCAGGATTCTTCCTTAGTATGAAGACTTAGGAAATCTATCTATGGCCTCAAACAAGCCCCTTGAGCTTGGTATGCCATGATGGATTCCTTCCTTCCCACAGTGGGTTTCACTAGGTGCCATTTTAACCCCAATGTCTACTTCTTACGATAAGATGATTCGATCTTGATTTTGGTTCTATATGTTGATGACATTTTGATCACCGAGAGTTCTTCATCAGCTATTGTAGCAATGAAGGCATATCTCCAGGATACATTTGGTATGATAGACTTGGGTTTGTTGCACTACTTCCTTGGCATCAAGATCTCACAGTTAGATTCAAGGATTTCTCTTGCATAGCCTAAGTATGCTCTTGACTTATTGGCTCAATTTCACATGGTTGATTGTAAGCCATCTCTGAATCCCTTTCTCTCAGGAGTCAAGATTGAGGCTAACTGTTCTTCACCATTGATTGATGCGACTCGATATCAACAACTTGTTGGTAGTCTCATCTACTTGACTCACATCAGGCCCAACATATCATATGCAGTGGGACTTGTCTCCAGATTAATGTAGGAACCTCATGAGCTGCATTGGATAGTAGCTAAGAGAATCTTGTATTACATAGAGGGTTCACATAGATATGGGATTCATTACAAATTTGGCATAGAGGCTAACTTGATTGGGTATACAAATTTAGATTGGGCTAGTGATTCATAGACTCACAAGTCCACTTTTAGTTATAGTTTTTCTCTAGGTTTTGGTCCTATCAGTTGGTCTATCAAGAAGCAAAATGCTATTGCTATATCATCCATAGAGGTAGAGTACAATGGAGCTATTAATGTAGCTACTGAGGCTATTTGGCTTTAGGGGATACTTTCTAAGTTTGGCATTCCTATCAGGCAACCCACCATCATTTATTATGACAACTAGAGTACCATTTAGATTTATAAGAATCTGGTTCAGCACCAATGGACCAAACAGATAGAGATTCACATGCATTTCATTTGGGAGCTTATTCATAGTTAGGTCATTGACTTGATATTTTGCTAGTCTTCGAAGCAGGTTGCAGACATCTTCACTAAACCTTTCACTGAGAGCAATTTCATTCATCTACAAGCTCTTCTTGGGGTGTGTTCCACATCTATAGTAGCATTATCTTTGTGGGGCCCACTAGCCTCTTCATTTATTTTGTCTCTCTTCTTTTGGGGGGGAGTTTTTTCCTACGTGTTTTCTCTTTTTCTCTATCTTATGGGAGATTGTATTTATACATGGGTACCTCATCAGGCCTAGTTGTTAGGACCCATTTTATATTTCCACACTACCCACCTAAGCTACGCTTATGGGGGGGTGTTAGTGTAGGTTTTTATTTTTCCCTATTATTTAATTAGGAAATATTATATATTTGTGCATACATGGAGTTTTCCTACATTTGTGGGATAGGCTAGCTTATGTGGAGATGTGTGTCATAAATGTGTCATAGGTGTCATAAGAATGTCATAAGTAACTCCTTTGATTGGCTATTCTAGGTATGGGAGTTACTTCTCTATTCTTAGCACCTTGTCACCACCTTTCATGGAGGAGTTACAGTCTATTCTTGGGGTGTTTTGACCACCTTTTGTGGAGGAGTTACTTATGTGCTCTCCTATATGTATTCTTCATTTTGGCCATCTTAATCAAATATTGGGTTTTGATCCTATTTTTATTTTTCAAATTATCTCTTTCAGTGATTTCACTTTGCTTTAGCTTCTTTGTGGTGTGCACTAGCTTTGTCTCATGTGACCACTTGACCATTGCATTCACGTTATTCAGACCCTGGCAAAAACTTCGATAAATAAAATAGTTGTTGCCAAAATAGCAAGTTTCCAAAATGAAAACATAATTAAAAAAATAAGAAAAACTAAGATTTCAAAAGTTAATTGGTGTATTAAATGAGGAAATTATTTAAAAATTATTTCCATCATTAATATTATTATAGTTATCATTTATTATTTTCAATAAGATTTATCAATATTTTGAAAATTGTTTCCATTGTTATTAAGATATTGACAACTTAGTTATATAATAATAATAATAATAATAATAATAATAATAATAATTATTATTATTATTATTATTATTATTATTATTATTATTATTATTATTATTATCACCAAAACAAAAATTGTTTCCATTATTATATGTTCATTATTATTATAAGTCAAAATATTATTGTCATTATTATTATTAAAGTAGATAAATGTAGGAGATTTATACCTATTGGAAGAAAAATATTAAGAAAAATATTAAACCCTTGAACAAGCAAACACCAATATCATACACTTACTTATTAAAAGTTATTAATAATAAAAATTAAAGTTTTAATCAATTATTAATTATTATTAGTAATATTAACATGAATAATATAAAATTTCTAAAGGACCTATTTAAATTAAAAGACTAATGAACCTAATGACCTAATAATACCTAGGACCAAACAACCGGGACACTAAAAAGAGGTAGAAGAAGAAAAAGAATAGTCAAAGGAAAAATTATGGAAGAAACACTAATGCCTATATACCAATAACTTCCAAGCATGACTGATTCCAATCCCCTCATCCCTATTTAAATTGTTCATGTGGTTAAATATTTCAAGGGCTTCCCTTAACTTTCATTTTTTGAAGTGATCTTGAGTAGCAATGACTCTAGCCTCTTCAATGTTGATAGCATGCTTGGTCTTGAAAAAGTGTTCGGCTAGAACTGATTTCTATTTTCTTTCAAGATGGATATTTGTTGCATGTTATTTAATTCTAGTAAAAATTTACATTCCTATTTCCCCTATGTAAGGGATGCCATAAGAGTAATCTAAAATGCAGACTCCACTATGAATATTAGCGTCCATATGGTCTTTCATAGACCCTAAAGTCATACACAATTTATTGAATAGAAGGAAAGTAGAGATAATATTCTAATGTTTGAGAATTTTAACTAAATTCTTGGAAATGCTTTGAACATAAGGAATATAATCCCTAGGTCCTTCTACCAAGGGAATAAGTTTCTTAACTCTATTGAAAATATCTTTTACCTATTTAATCGATTTAGTTATTTGTTTACCCAAATACCCATTTAGCTTGAAAAACTCTTTTAAATGTCTAATTTCATGATCAATATTATCCTTATCATAAATTTTTAAATCCCTAATACTCAAGGTTTTGATAAACCCTACTTTTTGAGTAAGATGGTGATGGGAATAAGTATGTAGGTATAGGTTTGTATGTGTGCCTTTTCTATGGATCTTTCTTACTAAAGTGCCATCATCTTTTCTGGAAATGAGGATATCAAAAAAGGTAGAATACCTTCACTTTTAAGTTCTTTGGTTAATTTTATGCTTGTAAAAATATCATTAAGATAGGAATGGAATTCTTCTAGGCTATCTATTGAATGTTGCCAACACAAATTTGTGTCATATACATATATTTTCCATGATTTAGGTTTTAAAGGAAAAGAGTGAAAAATATGTTCTTCAAAATTTTCCATGAAAAGGTTAGAAACCATAGGGGACTAGGGAGAACCCATTTCCATGCCTTCAAATTGCTCATAGATAACACATTTGAAGGTAAATAAATTAGAATTCAATCATAAAGAGAATAGATTCATAGTTTTAATGTTATTAAGATTAAAGATAACTTCTATTGATTTTTTAATGGGAACCTTTATATAGAGTGAAACTATATAAAATCTAAATAATAATTCATCATTATCCACCTTTTTTCCCATGATAAAATCAACAAAACCCCCAGAGTCATGAATGAGGAAAACATTCTACCCATAATATATTTCAGTATATTTTCTAAGTTTCAATTTTATATGTAGGGGGGTCAGTTGTATCAATAATAGGTCTTAGTGGAACACCTTCTTTATGAATTTTTAGAGCCCTATAGATCCTAGGGGTCAACTCTTTCTTAGGTATCAATTTTTTCTTAGTCAGATCATCTAATGAAAAAAAAACTAAGACATTAATTGTGTTTATAATAATGTGGCCAATTGGGTTGTGGTTGAGTTTTCTATAACTTACACTATTGGAGAGGTGATACATCATTTTGGAATCATATTCAAAACAATTTAAGACAACTATTGCATTCCCCTTATCAACTTGGAGGATCATTGCATCATTGGTATTCTTAAGAGCATTAAGAGGCCCCCATTCTACTTTAAAAATATTACAATGAGGTTTATCCTTGCATAGAGAAACAACATAATATTATCTCACTTTTTCTACTAATTTGAAAGGTAAGTGATTTATAACATTGTTGATACCTATAATGAAATCTTCTTTAGGTATTCTATGAGTAATGATAACAAATCCTAAATTTTCTTTTAAAATATTGAAAGATAGTTTGTTAAAATTAAATTTTGAAAGATTTACTACTAATTTGTCTTCCCAATTTGAAATAATGTTATTTTTTCTTTGATTTTTGTTTATAAGTTACTCATTACTATTGTAAACCACATTATTATTATTATTATTATTATTATTATTATTATTATTATTATAACAAAAAAATTATTTCTATTATCCCTATTTTTTATTTGTTGATTATTATTAGTTGTTAATTATCATCATCATTAGCATCAGCATCAACATCATCTAAACAAAAATTATAACTACTATACTCAACCCAATTCACATATTTTTACAAGTTACAATGGTAATTTATGAAACATGACTAAAAAATAATCTTCCTTCATACAAAAACCTAATAGAGGATCATTATCAATCAAAAATGTTCAATTTAGGAAGACATGCTCTCTGATGGATCACCCTCTACCTTTATTTCTAATACCAAATCATCATCTCTAAGGAAATTATCCTTTATAAAGCATGAAATTAATGATCAACCTTTTGAAGATATTATCTACAAAATTACATGCCAGTGCCTCTATGCCTATCAATAAGCAATGCCTATCAATATGCAATGCCATCCTTATTTCATGAACTTGATACACAAAGCTAAGGGGTCGTTATTGAACATAAAGTTGAGTAAAACCTCCATATTAAAAGTGTGATTGGGTATGGGTCTAGTTTGATCTACCTAAACCTCAATATGATTTGAAGCACTCACTCTAATAATCACTCCACCATTATTTTATTTAACTCAAACTTCTATGCAAGTAATTATAGGTTCCAAAATGCTATCACATGGATATTATTCAAAGGAGGCATTAATTTTACACCTCTAATGAATGAATTTTATTCAAACCATGATCACCAATTAATGTCTTTCCTAACTAATAATGTTTAGAGTAGGCATAAATTTTTCACCTTAGATGAATGATATTTGAACCAACATCTCCCATTACAATTTTTCTATTATGCAAAATTTTAGGATTTTGACCATTGATGCCTGAATCATAATAACCACTTAGTGCAAAAAAAATATTCTTTTGTCTGATCTCTACATTGGAAATGCTATTAAAGGCCCTTGAATGGGACATGCAATCAAAATTAATCCAAACATATGATATAAAAAATTGGCCAGCTGTAGATGCAACTCATACAACTTGTTAAATAGGTTGTTCATGTAAGACCTTACCTTGATTATCACATATCTAAGAAGTGATAGGCTAGATATATCAACAATGTTCTTTTTATCATCATTATGTAAGGAGTGATTAATAAAAACCCAAAAAGGAAAGATTATATGATCCTTACAATGCTTCAAGAATGATAAATCTATTATTTACTTGTCCAGTTTAATCCTAAGCTTCTCAAGAATATTATATTTTGAGTATATATCCCTCCCATAAAAGGTGCATGTCAAAGATTTTATGATTTCATAGTCCATACCATTACAAGAATATTTTTTGGGAAAAAACTATGTAGATTTTTTGATGCTCAATGTTTTAGATCAAATTCTATGATCCTTCACTAGGATAAAATATTGATGTGGAAAAATAGGACCTAAAACCTCTAAAAATACCAAGTAAAGTAGTTACTACAAGAAGTTTCTTAAAAGAAACTAGCTGTTGCCAAAATATGAAGTTTCCAAAATGAAAAAGCAATCTATAAAAAGAAGAAAAATTAATATTTAAAAAATTATTTATGAGTATGAAATGAGTAAATTATTTAATTTTTTTCCATTATTAATATTATTATAATTATCATTTATTATTTTCAATAAGGTTTAATAATAATATAACTAAGCTATCAATACCTTAATAATGATAGAAACAAGTTTCAAAAAATTAATAAACCTTATTGAAAATAATAAATTATAATTATAATAATATTAATAATGGAAAAAAAAATTAAATAATTTCCTCATTTAATACACCTAATTAATTTTTGAAATCTTAGTTTTTCTTCCTTTTTTGGGTTTTTTTTTTAATTTTTGAAACTTAATATTTTGACAACTATTTTATTTTTAGAAACTTCTTGTAAAAACTACTTTCCTTAGGATTTTTATAGGTGTTAGGTCTCATTGTTCCACATCAATCTTTTTACCTAATGAAGGATCACATAAGTTGATCCAAAATATTGAGCATAAAAAACTCTACATGGTTTTTCCTAGAAAAACATCATGTAATGGTATGGACTATAAAATCATAAAAGCATCTATTTTATATTCTTTCAATTTGAATCCTTAATAGTTTACATTTTAATATGTTTCAATATATTATTGAGTCAGTAAAAATATACAAACATGAACAATGAATCTTTCAATTGTGAGACAAAATTACAAACTGAGTTAAAATACATTACATAAGACTTTTTAAACTTATATTAGGTTTTCAAAAGTTCCTTTTAACAAATTTATTAAATTTTTAAGTTGATTCTATTATCGTTAGTTAATTAATTTTACTTGATTCTATTTAGTTTCCTCTATTTTATAAATAATTTTGTTCTTAATAATTAAACTACATTTTGAACTTAAACTAGTAATCTATTTTGTCTAATTCTAATTTACCCTTCGAATTTTGATAAGCTATGTTAATTATTACTTGAATACTATAATTATTCAGATAGACAAATTCTTTAGGAAGTGTAAATGTGGCATCAAATTTTTATAAGATATGTGAAAAAATTTGTAAAAAATAAGAAAAAAAGATTTTCATTAGTGACATATGACCTGGAGGTACTAAACAATATATTTTAGTTATCAATGATACTAATGCAATGTCACAACCTAACTCTAGCAAAGGTAAGGGCACTGCCAAAGGAACAAGGAAAGAAAATCCTAAGTATAAGGGTAATAAATTGATTTCACATGAAATTTTCTATTGATTAGGACAAAATAAAACATAAAATGAATGAAAATGTCAAAAAAAATTGTTACAATTATTTTGGTAAACTACGCCATGCTATGCATCAGTGTTTCAAGAAAATGACATACTTAGAAGTAGATATAAAAAATATGTAACTAACTCATTTTAAGGTAGGAGAAACACTTTTTGAATAAATAAATTTATCACTTGTGTTTGAATTGATTTTATAAATTTAAGCCTTCCAATACATGGTGTATGATCGCTCATTATTTCAAAATATCGATAAAAGTCACATAGCTAAGTTTTGGTGGGTAACTTTACTCCTATATTTATTGAGGGTAAGAGCATATTATAATGTAAAATGGTATATTAAATAAATTTTTCCACATTCCAAAGTTATCTATAAACCTCATTTCCATATATCAGATCACATATTCAAGTGAAGGTAAAACCATTGAGTTTACACCTTCCAATGTTGTTATTAAAAACCCAAAATACTAGTCTACTATTATAGCCATTGAAAATGTTGATCATCAAGACAAATTGTAAAATTTGTTAGCTTTGTGTTTTATCGATCTTCACAAGTCATGGTTATGCATGCAAATGAGTCAAGTAAACTTTCGCATGATTATTATTATTTTTATTTAAACTATCATTCATTACAAGACCTCAATAAATGTAACATATATCTTGGTTTTGTTGATAGTTTCTTTAAAATATAGAGTGTTTCTAGGTTTTGAAATTGGAAAACAACATGAAGATTATTTTTCCAAAGGAAAATATTGAAGGGAAAGTGACATATTAGAGTTTATTCGTAGTGATATCATATCATTCCATCATGTTTATTTTTATAAACTTAATCATATGATTATGTCCATTGATGATTTATCTTATATAACATGTAATTACTATATGAAAAATAAAAGTGAAGTATTTTACCACTTCAATAATTTTTAATCCCTTATTGAAAAACTTTTATAGAGGAAAATGAAGCATTTGAGACTAGGAAATGGAGGAGAATTTTTCAATAATTAAATGATCATTTTTATAACATGTGGGCATTCAAGTTCAACCTACTATTCCATACACACCTCATACTAATGGCATAGGTAGGCATAAAAAAATTCACACTCAAGTAAATAGAAAATTACATGATAAATTTTAAAGACTTGCCACAATTTTGGGTATAAAAAATTCCAGTGTGCAAACTACATTCAAAATCACACTCCCCACTTAGTAGTAAAAACATGACTCATGAATAAAATTGGTTTGGTGTCAATCCTAATGTTTTATACATCAATATTTTTGGATGTAATATATGGGTGCATATCCTAAATGATAATATAAAATTAAGTGAAAAGGAAGTGTCATATTTATGTTTTTTTCAACTATTGTTAAAATGTGAAGGAATAATTTATTCTTGTTCTAGGAACAACTTAAGTGTTTTACCTATGGGATGTGTTGTTCTATGAAAAATATTAGGCTTATAAGATAAAATTTTCTCCTTCTACTCCATTAGTTTATGTGAGATGATAAATTTGAGAAATTGATTATAGATATGCAATTATATCAAAATCTACTCAAAATATCAATGGAAAAGTAAAATTTTGAGACAATAGGATAAAAATGCAAAGATAAATGAAACTCAAAACTAACATTTCAATCTTAAAGCCAAATTATCTAAATCAAGATAAAAATAATAAAAATACCATGATTATGGATTTTATATTACTTTTAGACTCATATTTTATGATAACATGATATTGGTTTTATAATAGACTAAGATGGTAGCATGGACTAATTTTTTATTGAGTGTTCTCATAGAATTTTCATTGTTTAGAATGGAGGGAAGCATGGCTTAAATACACAAGGGAGGGAGATTTTTCAATGAATATAAAATTAATTTTAAGCCTCTACATAATAAAAATCTAGAGATTAAGGAGGTAATTCTAAGGAATTCAAAATTTATTAGAATTCTCTAGAGATATAACTCTCTAGAGAAGGGGAATGGTGGTGGAGAGTTCTAGATTCCATTAGGGAATATAATGATGATTAGGGGAGGATTAGACTAGTATAATAAAGTGATTATGTCATGTCTAGTGGGTAGGCTTGTAAAGAAGCCTAGGAATATGTGTGGTTTTATGAATTTAAAATTCACAAGTGGGCATAAGAGGGATTTAGGTGATAAATAAGAAATAACAAAGGAATTAATATTGGATGACAAATATGAATGTTAGTATAAATATATAAATGGGATTAGATTATTTAATTTGGAAATAGGTAATGTTATATGAAATAATGATGAAAGGGATTAATTAATGAATTATTAAGTAGAATTAGTGACACAATTAGCAAGTCCAGATAGTCAAGCAAAATTAGATGCATATAATTTCCCCCTCTTTGAAATGGCATTACGAGTGGATGAAGTGAAAGGAAAAATGGTGTTTCAAAGAATAAATACACTCATGGATGAATGATAGTAAATGATGTTAGTGGATATAATTATCCCTCAAGGGGACATGCAAAGAAGAATGAGACAAATAACCAATCAAAAGAGGAAACAAGAGGTGGGTTGTGAATATATAAGGGTTTGGGATGTTATATGGGGGATAAATGATGAATAAAATGAACTTGACATGAGAAATGAGCTAAAATTTGATGATGAATTTGTAAAATGCCTATACACAGGTGTTGAGGTATGTTTATAGTGTTGGTATTAAGGTATTATTGTTGTCATTGATGTCAAAGTTAATTTGACTATCCTTCATGTCAAAATTCAGAGTTGAATTCATGCTTGGTGAAGTGATGTATGACAAAGAAGTTTTGTCTCTCTATTGAGATAAATTTTGAAGGCAACCTATTATTTTTTATGAGGTTTGATGACATGTTAAGGTCATGTTCAAGATATAAAAGAAGCATCTTTATTGAGCTCTAAGTACTGAGGAACATACATGGTAAGTACACATGGGTCAACTAGTCCAAGTATTCTATATGAGGTCTTAGCACAAGATTGTAATGCGATAGAGCTCATAAAGTATATTGAGAGTAGACTTGTCTTCAAATAATAATGTTTAAATAATGACATATTTTAGAGATATCTTGTTTGTGACCCAAATCTAAGTACTAGGTATCTTGAGTATCCTAATCTAGCTCTATGAAGAAGATGTATGCATGAATCATGGTAAAGATTTTATATTTGGGATAATATAGTAATGATACAGTTTCTTAATTTGTGTTAACTATGATCAAGAGATAAAGAATATTACTGATGAGTTTTAAGGTCTAGTTTTAAGGATTAATTTTTACTTGAAAAGACCTAATGAAATGGCATAGGTTTGGTAACATGATGAGTTGAGCCATTTTAAACCTATGTGATAAATTTTGGTAGTGTATTAGTATGATTTGATATCATATGAAATTTTCATTATGTTTTTAATATAGTTTAAGAGGTTTAAAGGCATGATCATAGTCTATGTATGATTTGTAGTGTAAGGCCTAGTGTATAAAGTAACTTATAGTGGCTTTAAGAGAGGTCAAGATAATTTACAAATGTTTAAAAGATATTAAAATAAATGAAAGATTTTTTATATTTAATTTTAAGTGTGTTTAAAAATTTTTAAGTCAATAACTAAAGGAGAAATCATGAAAGCCTATGATAAGGTTCCCTGCATGCATAGAATGGGGTGTTGTATACTCAATAAGAGATTTCTTGTACTCATTGGCATGTTAAAACTTTTCATGAGATAATTATAAATTATTTTAAGTTTTTTAAAGTCCATATATTTATTCTCATAGTATTTTTTTTTAATATGATGGGAAATCCTTTATGAACAATTGCCAAGAATTGAAACTAGTCAAAACCCTTATAATGACCTAATAAGAAATATCTTGTTAGTTATGGATCATAATGGTCTTATTGACATATTTTTATGTTTTTAACATTTAAAATACTCTTTAATTTTTCTATAGTTAGTTTTTTTGTCATGATAGTGAGTAGAAGCTATAGGAAACTCCTTACATCTAAATAATTTGATGCTAGAGGTAGGGTTGACTAGGTCAAACCATGAAAATGGATGGAGGATGATGTGTAAGATTTATATTTTATACCCATGAATTTTTTTATTAGGTTTAATACCAAAATTTTTATAAATTGGTCAAGTAATTTTGATCCTATCACTAAATAGGTGTAATGAGGAAAATAATGAAAAAACTAGGTGAGAATGAGAATGAGATTAGGGATTGGTTACAAAGGACTAGGGATGGATACTAATGCATGGGGTAATTATTAAATAACTATTCATCCTATTCAATTTTTTAATATTTTTTTATGATTCCTATACTTAACCAAAATTCTATCGTCAAACTGGTCTGTCTAACACAGTGAAGTCTGTGTAGAGTGAAGTAGTGAGATTGGTCTGTAAGACCAATATTTATATATAACAATGAAATATATATTTTAAGATATTATATAAGTATTATAAAGGTTTAATAAAACACATTATAAGGTCACATAATTATTCCCACATGTTTTATAATATTTTATTTTCTTGATTGTGTTTTTTATGCTACATGCACCTTTCTATGTGTATGTGAAAATGATGTGTTTGATTCATTTTACATAACTTTTAAGTATAAAATTAAATTTAATGTGTTATAAAAGTATAATAGGATCATATTAATGTATTTTTATTCATTTTAAGTATCTTTTAAATTATATATAGTCAAATGTTTTTGATTATTTATTGATAGTGTTTGGTGGTTTTGAGTAAGCCATTTGTAGGAGTGTTCCTGAGGCCTTTTGACCCATGTGGTGAAAACAAAATCATATAAGAAATTATTTTAATTAATAAATATAATATTAATATTATTTTATTTATGGTTTATATGGAAAAATATTTTATATGGTTTAGAGTTGTAAGATTAACTTTATATCAGTGAGAAGGCCTAATGGCAAGTAAACCTAATTGGATAGTTCAAGGAGTGAAAAGATCTAAATGGTGTTGGGGAAATAATGATATATTATTATTGGTATATTAAATTTATATATTAAGTTTTTAATCCCTTTTTTAATACTTAAAGTGTTCAAATGAGGTCTAAGTGAAATTTGTGCTTAGGGAAGGCCTACGTGCATTAGGTCTCTATTAGGCCTAATGGTGATTTTAGCCCTTAAGGGTAATGACCAACCTATGTAATGTTTTTCTCACTTGTTAAAAGTGTTTATTGATATATTTAAATCATAATAAAATTATGGTTATGTCCTTAGATGACCAAGATGGGTATGAGAAAGAATCAAGTATAAAGATAAGGCCTAATAAGCATGTTTTGACTAGTTAGAGTAATTGAGCCATTGAGAAAAGGATATACATAGTATTTTGATGAATAGGTTAATGGATTTAATATCATCATAAAACTTATGTAAATATCCCATTATTATATAAATATGTTTCTACAGGTGTTGACCAATGTCATTTGACCTAATTCCTCTAAGGAGAGGGCTAATTGAGCAAGAAGGCCCAATAGGTTGTTTGAGAGAGAAAGAATGTGAGAAGAGAAAATAGAGGAGGTCATATTAAATTTATAAAGAAAAAATTATCCAAGGGTGATAAAATTTTCAAGGTATCTAAGTTGGTGCTGAGTTGACTAAGGGTTTGGAGCCTCCTTGTAGGTTGAAACTTGCTAAAAGCACTAGTTGAGTTGGTACTTGACTAGTAAGGGGTTGGTGTCTCAATAAAAGTTTGATTAATTGATTATAATAAAATAGTAAAATTTGTTTATTAGTGATTTTTATTCCCATATAGGGCTTCCCACATATTTTTTATTTCCTTATGGTTTTTTCTTTCGTAAGTGCTTGTGTATGCATTAATTGGTGTATGTAAGTGAATGAATACTTTATGAATATTAAGTGATATTAGAGGAATATTTTAATAAAACTAATTAAACCACACTTATTAGTTTTAATTACAACATTTGGTGTCATATTAGGTCATTTAAATTAGGTATTATAACCTAAAGGAGATTCTAAACAAGCTAATACGGTTTGTCAAGCATAATTTGGTTTTTATACAATCAAAGATCTATTGTTCAATGGATCCAATTATGCATTTTGGCGTGTTATTATGAGGACATATATAATGTATTAAGGCCATTATGTTTGTAAATCAATCTTGGATGGGTATACTACACCTCCTATTCCTTGTACATATGTAGTAGTTAAGAAGGCTAGTGAAAATAACTCAAAATTAATGAATGGTATTATATGTGGCCTATCAATAGTAAAAATTGTGATGGTAATGCACTATATTCAAATAAATGTGGGATAAGAAAAAAATATTCATGAGGGATAATCCAAGGTCAAATTGGACAAGTTTCAAACCCATAGAAGATCATTTTAAAGTCTAAAGATGATGGAAGATGAGACCATTGTAACCTACTTGTTGAGGGTTGATTAAGTGGTCAACATCATAAGAGGTATATGAGAAGAATTGAAAGATACTAATATTGTTCAAAATGTCTTAAGGTCTCTAAATCCCAAATTATATTGTAAGTTATGTACCATTAAAAAAATGTAAGATCTAGATAAGCTAGAGATGGATGGACTTCATGGAACCCTAATAGACTATGAAATGAGGACAAGTGAAATAAGACCTACAAAGTAGGAAGTTGCAGTTAAGTTAAAAAATAATCCAAAAGAGAAGAAGTCACAAGGTAATAACTTAAAAAATAATGATGAATATGATAGTGGTGATGATGAGTTGATAGCTATGTTTTCAATAAATTTGAAGACATGTTTAGGTATATATAAGGTAAATCTACCTTTTAATGCTTTAATTATGGAGAAGTTGGACACTTTGACAATAAATTTCCTCATAAGCATAATATAAAGGATTATGGATAGAATTATGAATATCATGATGATGATACAAAGTATTATAAATTTTATAAGATAAATAAAATCTTCAAAAGTTATGATAATAAGAAAAGTTTCTTTAAAAATAAAAGGAGTCTTTACACTAAGGAAGATTGTATCTCATCTAATGAGAGTGAGAGCAGTGATTAAGAGAGTGATCATGAATATCATGGTCCTAATCTTAATGAGGTTATCTTCATGGTTGAATAAGTAATCTCCTCAAATCTATAAGAATCTAAATGGATTGGAGGTGTTTTTGGTGATTTAGATGAAGAAGGATATGAGGTGGATCTTAAGGTTGAGTTGATGAATAATCTAGAATAGTTGAAGATGGTAAGAAATAATAATAGGGTGATGAAATATATTATCAAATATTATGAAGATAAAATCAACTTTTTTGAAGTTAGACTAAGCAATAACTCCAAGGAATAAGAAGAAATAGTCAAATAGGTGGAGAGTCAACTTGAAATTATGGATGGAGGTAGAAGCAAAATAAGAAGAATGTGTAAGGTATGTAGATAATGTGAACTCTTTAAAATATAAATTCTAACAAGCATCAAATAAGGTCAAGTCAATTGTGAGGTTTTAAAATATTACAAATGATCTAGCTAATATTCTAAGTAGTCAAAAGGCTGCTAATGAGAAAACATGCCTTTGATTCATTAGAGATCAAGAGAAGGGCACTTATGTGATAAAAAAGGTGAAACATAAAATAAAGAATGAGTGTGTTAATAGAATAGAGGTTAATACTATTAGTAAATCTAATAAGGTATGTTAATCCTTTCAATGGCTATTGTTATTCATGTAACCAATTTTGTCATAGAGCAAGGCATTACAGAAGGTGCTTCAAGAATGAATTTACATAGAACTATGAGGAGAACCATCAACCAAGAGGTATGGGTCATGGATTGTTTCCATATAGAGGGATGATATGTTTCAATTTTTATAAGGTTGGTTATATTATAAAATAATATAAGCATGGATTCTCAAGACAAGACAAGAAATTTAAGGATTCTAGAATACAAGAAAGAGTAAAAAATAGTAAGTGGAAACCCAAGGTAACTAAGGTTGATAACCCATCTACAAGTCCAAGTGGGTTATTTGATATGGTAGAGTAAAATCAAGATGAAAAGGAGTGCCCATAATTTTCTCTATTAGCTCAAATTATTGATGAAGGAGTCAAGACCAAAAAATCAATCAAAAATATTACTCAAAAAAAATTTAGGGGGTCAAGATAGAAGGACAAATAAAGCATAAGAATATCATGGATGAAGTTTAGTCTTACAAGGACATGGAGATGTGGGAATCTCCAAAATTTATGTTTTTCTAGTTCTCTAGAGTAGAAGTGACTATATTAAGCTTTATAGAAGTACTAATATAGTAATCAAGAAGCATGAAGGATGATCTATCATAGGGGGAGTTATATGGTCTTAGGTAACCTTCATATTCAAGGTTTAATCAAGAATTTTGCTACAGGTGTGATCATAAGAAACAAGGCACAAAAGTTTTGCATGATGACTTGGTCAAACAAGGTGATAGTTTTAAAAATGTCTTAAATTTTCATGGATACAAAGGGAGCCAATCATGCCTCATGAGTATGTGATCATATTCTATGCTAAAATTTAAGAAAAAAATAATTGATGAGGTTGTTTGAGAGAAAATCTATGTTGCCTTAGGTCTAAGGATCAAATCACTAACAAAAAGATGAACCTTTGTCATTAATGTCAAAGGGGGAGAAAGTTCTTGTTTCAAGATCAAGTATTGAAGAAGATCCAACTTGAAGGAAAGAGAATGATATACTAGGATTAAGAATGATTCCCATCAATTACAAAGGGGGATATTATTGAGGTATGTTCCTAGAGTTGGTATTAAGTCATTAATGTTGTCATTGATATCAAAGTTGAGTTGAATGTCTTTCATGTCAAAATCCAAATTTGATGTCATGATTGGTGAAGTGGGGTGTGACAAAGAATTATTTTATCTCTATTAAGAGAAAATTTGAAGGTAACCTGGTATTTTTTCTAAGGTTTGATGACATTTCAAGGTCATGTTCAATATATAAAGGAAGCATCTTGATTGAGATCAAAGTAATGAAGAGCATAAAAGTTAATCACGCATGGGTTAACTAGTCCTTGTATTCTATATGAGGTCTTATCAAAAGGTTATAATGTGATAGAGATAATAAATTATATTGAGAATATACTTATATTTAGAGAATCATGTTTTAATAATCTCATCTTTAAGAGATAACTTATTTATATCTAAACTCTAAGTCCTAGGTATCTTGAGTATCTTAGTCTAGCTTTGTGAAGAAGATGTATGCATGAAACATGGTAAATATTTTAGATTTTTATTAGTATAGGAATAATAAAGTCTCATTATCTATTTTAATAATGAGTAAGAGATAAAAAAAGCTTACTGATGAGTTTTAAGATCTAGTTTTGAGGCTCAATCTTTACTTAAAAAGACCTATTGAAATGGCATAGTTTTAGTAGCATGATGATTTGATCTATTTGAGACCTATGTGAGATAGTTTTGTATTTTATAAGTATTATATGAGATCACATGACATGTGGATGAGGTTTTGAATATAGTTCAATAAGTTTCAATTCATGATCATAGTTTAAGTATGATTGGTAGTATAAGGCGTAGTATACAAAGTGACCTATAATGGCCTAATGAGGGGTAAAGATAATTTAAAAATTTGTTATAGATATTAAAATATTTTAAATAGGTTTTATAGGTCATTTTAAGTGTGCATAATTGTTGTTAATTCAATACCTGAAGGAGAAAGCATGAAAACTTGCAATAAGGCTCCCTATGTGCATAAAATGGGGTGTTATAGACTTGAGATGAGATTTATTGTACTCATTTTCATGTGAAACCTTTTCATGAGAGACTAAGAAGTTAATTTAATTTGGATAAGGTACATATATTTATTTTCATATCATTTTTTTAAAGATGAGGCGTAAGCCTTTATGAATGATTGTCAACAAGTAACACCAGTCAAAACCCTCTCAAAACCCTTATATTTACTTGATAGGAAACGTATTTTTCATTATGGATAATAATGGTAATATTAACCTATTTTTATGTTTGAAACATGTAAAGGACTGTTAAAGCTTTCACCATGTGGTTTTTGTTTGTCATGATAATGAGTAGAAGCTACAGGAAACTCCTTATTTTTGAAGAATTTGATGCTAAAGGGAGGGTTGACTATGTCAAAGCATGAAATGGATGGAGGATGATGTGTAATAATTATAGTTTATAACAATTAAATTATCATTTTTTATACTAAAAATTTGATAAATTGATCATGGAAGTTGGCCTATCACTAAACAGGCCTAATGAGAAAAATAATGAGAAAACTAGGCAAGAATGAAAATGAGATTAGGGATTAGTTGTAAATGACTAGGGATGTATCCTAATTCATGGTGTAATTATTAAATACATATTAATCATATAAAATTGGTTTAAAAATATTTTTTATTCCTATACTCAATCAAAAATTTGTCATCAAACTGGTATGTCTAACATAGTGAAGTCTATGTAGAGTGAAGTAGTGAGATTGGTCTGTAAGACCAATATTGATATATAACCATGAAATATATTTATTAAGAGATTATATAATGATTATAAATTTTCACACAATCCCATTTTAATATCACATAAGTATTCTGATAAGTGTTATAATATCTCATTTTCTTGACTATGTTTTTGATGTTACAGGTACCTTTCTATGTGTATGTGAAAATGATGTTTCTGAGTCATTTTTCACTAATTTGAAGGATAAAATTCTATTTAAAGTGTTATAAAAGTATAATAATATCATAATAATGTATTTTTATTCATTTTAAGTCTCTATTCAAGTATGGAGAGTTAAATGTTTTTGATTGTTTGTTGATAGTGTTTGGTGGTTCTGAGTAAGCCATTTGTAGGAGTCTTCCTAAGGCCTTTTGGCCTATATGGTGAAAAAAATTATATTTTTAATTATTTTAATTCATAAATATCATATTAATATGATTTTATGTGTAAAATTTGTGTATATGGTTCATATTTTCAAGATAGACTTTTTAGCAGTGAGAAGGCCTAATGGTGACTATACCTAATTTGATGGTTCAAGGAGTGAAAAGATAAAAATGTTGTTGGGAACATAATTATATATTATTAATGGTATATTAAAGTGTTATATTAATTTTTTCATCCATTTTTTAATACTCAAGTTGTTCAAATGATGTTTAAATGAAATGTGTACTTAGGGAATGCCTAAGTGTATTAGGTCTCTATTAGGCCTAATGGTGGTTTTAGCCCTTAAGGGTAATGACCGACATATGTAATGTTTTTTTTAAATTTTAAATAGTTTAGTGATATATTTAAATAATAATACAAGTATGGTGAGGTCCTTATTTGACCAATATGGGTATGATAAAGAATCAAGTATAAAATCAAGGCCTAATAAGCCTATTTTGACTAGTTAGAGTAATTGAGCTATTGAGTGAAGGATATAGTGTTTTAGAGAATATGTTAATGAATTTAATATCATAATATATATCAAATTAATATCAAATTAGTATATAAATATGTTTATATAGGTTTTTATCAAGGTCATTTGACCTAATTTTTCCAAAGAGAGGGTTAATTGAGCGAGAAGGCCTAATAGGCTATTTGAGAGAGAAAGAAGTGTGAGAAGAGACAATAAAAGAGGTCATATTAAATTTAGTAAGAAATAAGTGTCCAAGGGTGATTAAATATTCAAGGTATCAGAGTTATTTCTTGGTTTCCTAAGGGGTTGGAGCTTCCTTGCAAGTTGAAGCGTGTTAAAAGCACTGGTTGAGTTGGTGCTTGACTAGTGAGGGGTTGGTGCTCCTTGTGGGGTTTGTGCCTCAATAAATATTTTATTTATTTATTATATGAGATTATTAATTTTTTTTAATAAATGGTTTTTATTCCCCTAGATGTTTTCCCACATATATTTCATGTCCTTATGGTGTTTTCTTTCATAGATGCTTGTGTATGCATTAATTGGTGTATGTAAGTGAATGAATGCTTCATGAATATTAAGAGAAATTAGAGGAATATTTTAATAAAAATTATTCAAACCCATCTTATTATTTTTAATTATAAGTATAAGGAGAATAAATGACTATGTCATAGTTATTAACACATTTGAAAGGGGAATCAACCATAACATGATGATGATAAGATAAAAGGACAAAATATTGTGATGGATATTAGGAAAGGACCCATGCTATGGAGATATGGATACCAAGATGATAAATGCCATAATATTTAGACATATTACAATAATTTACACATGTTAGGAGAACATCAAGATAAAATAAGATAATGATTTGATGAGTGTAGCTCAGAGCTAAAGTTAAGCAATATGATGAATGAGATGAGAAAGAATAAATGATATGATTGAGTGACCAAAATATGAAGGGGAGTAATTGGTTGGTGAAATTCATTGAATCAATGACCCATAATGTTATTAATAGTGATGATTATCCTAACAAGGACACATGTAAGGGAGGGAGATACTATAATATATTTATGGTCTTGGCCGCACTCTAATTAAAGGAAGAAAATGTAAACTTTAAATGATGAATTGATCAATCAGTGATAATGGATGATTTATGGAAGAAAAGATGGATGTTTTGATTTTTCAAGCTCAATAAATAAGTGAGGTGATTAATGAAAGGATTATGGAAATTATTATAGAGTGGATAAGTATTGATCAATTGAATAATTAATTGATGTTATTATTTTTAACTCAAGTATTTTACTTATATAAGACTTGAGTATGATGAGGCATAAGAGATATGTGATGAAAAATTGTGGGGAATGAGGAGAGAGTGGATGAACTAACCTCAAGTACTACATATGATTGAGTAATACCTACATATTTTGAAAAGACCTCAAGCCAATATAGTTCAAACTAGATTAGAAGAGGATGATGATGGATTAAAATATTTGTATGATGTTGACTTGTTGGACATGTTAATTTTTAGATAGAGGGTGTGACGCAGATGTTAGACATGAAAATAGAGGACAAAGTGAAATTATGGGTGATGAGATGTTAAATGTTGCTAATATATGAGTAAGTAAAGGATTGGATGATAAATAATTTAGAGGAATGATTAGATATTAGATGAGTGGGTGTAGATGATCTAAATAAGGGGTAAATGATTGGATATGGGATGTTAGACATTATGACATGTGATAGAGGATATGAGAAATACTGATTGTAGTCCCTTATCAAGCCATCATTTTTATAATGAATCTCATCATAGTCTAAGAAATCTAATGTAATTATAGCACTTGGAAGTATGCCCCATGATATAAATATAACCAAGAGAATGTTGCACCAAAGTGCATGATTTTAAAAAGTGAAAATGATGAACTCTGCATAAGGTACCTAAAAGCATTATTATAGATTTTTTATATCCATCATAACATCCTCTTTAATTTCATCCTTGATGAAATAAATAATGATTTAATACTAATTTAAAGAATAATAAAATAAAAATATATAGATATATACATGATAAAAGACATGCAAACAAGTCAAACAACAAAGAACAATCAAATAATATACACAAGTATCTACATAGAGATGTATTGTGATTAGTGTCTTGTCTATTATCGTAATGAGAGTTAAGTGGATGATTGATTAGTTGATGAGTTGGGCTAAGTTGGTCATGATGATGTGAATTTGGATTAAGGATAAGAACTTGAACAAGGTATGGACTTGGCATAAACTAGGGACTATAATTAAGATAAGGCTATGGAAGACATAATATAAGATGAATAGGATGTTGAGACAAGGCAAGATGACAAAATTATGAGACTATGAAGATATAATTCAAGGTAGGATCAAAATGAGATGGGAAACTTGGGATATAGGATAAGATTATTGAGATACTCAAGACATAAGACAAGACAACTTATTGGTTTTGTGTTTTTATGAATTTTATACTTTTTAGGGTTTTTAATAACATTTAAAATTTTAGGTCTTTTGGGATATGTATGTATAGTATAAAAAGTGGGTTACTATTAAAGGGAATACCAAGACTAAAAACTAAGATAAAGGCAGATGAAATAATGGATGGGATGAGAAATGGATAAGGATGAGTTTGAAAGTGGATTGAGGACCAAGGAATAATAAATTAGGGATTACCAACAACCACATCATGAAGGAACTAGATATCTAGTTGCCTAAGTGTCCATTTAAAGATATACCAAGATGATTCGTGAATGTTTCTCAAGACATTCTATTCCATTATGAAGGTCAAGACTAGAAGAAAGGATGGACATAATAAGATATATGATATGAAAGTAGATGATGGACAAAGGGATAACATAGATAAGGATGAGATTAATAAGGATGGATTTTTCCCCCAAGAGTTAAGGTATAATGTAGACAATATATTATTTTACCATGACACCAAAAACTAGTTTTCACCATGGTACTTTCCTAAGGCACTAGAAGACTAGTCTTCACCATTGGATGAATTAATTTTTTGATTTTTTTGAATTTTTTACTTTTAACATCTCAATTTATTAGATATAGGTAAAAGATGCATGAAATTCAACATTTTGGTGATTATTTGATTGATACCTATTCTAGTAATATGTGATATTGAGATCATTTTTTCAATACTAGATGTATTAATGTCTTTATGACCTTCATTTATTCTTGATTGAGACCCCTCTAGACATATATACTAGGTATCTTCATCACCCTTATAAGAGATAATGTTGCCCAGGTTTGTGAGGTGTGAAATGGATTAATTTACAGTTTGGATTTAATGGTGGAGTATAGGTCTTGATTGGATGATAAGATCATAAGAGGGAGGTGTGATGGGTGATTGGGAAGTGGGACTAGTAGTTTCACACACTATTGTACATGTTGGATGTTCCATATTTGATTGGTGCCATATGAAAAAAGGTTTTAAGAGATCTAAGACACTTTGAATTTTTTGTAATTCTTCTTTAATCCAATTATTTAAAGGATTATCAGCTAACTTGATACTATTTTTGATATTATTTTGATTTTTAGACTTTATTATATCTCAACTACCCTCTAGTACCTAGCATTGGGCTTTACTATAGGAGATTGAACTATGACTTGGTAGATGATGATTATTTTGTCTTTGATTATCCCCTAGTGCCTCAAAGAGTGTTTCACTAAGGGAAGACACTTTTTTATTAGGCTAATGATTTGATTTTTCATGATTTTAACTTACTAAATCAAAGGTGATTTGATCATGATGTCTGAATTTTTGAATATAGTCTTTAACCTTTGTATTTTAGGCACATGTTATGTTACATGGGGAAGAATCCAATGATGTATGTTCCTATTTATCCCTATGGAGGTAGGTGATTAAATTATCATTGATAAGAATAAACAGGTCTTTGATGGATAAAGGTGGGGAATATGGTATGATGAGGTTAATGAGTAGTGGTGGGTTAGCATAGTCCTCATAGGGGTTTCTAGGATACCCTATTTTGACATCAGATAAAATATCCTCAAGATAAGCAAAAGGATCCTAAGACTATCCATAAGACACACATCTAATGTAGGATCAGATCTAATCTAAGTATATTCAATAGATAAATCTTGTAATAACTCTATTATGACCTCATCATCCTAATTAGGATCAAAATATATGCCTTGTCATTGGTTGACATATAAAAGGAGTTAGCCTCAAAAATATAAGCATAGTCATCATCTATTGTAATATATTTGAGGGATGATATTACTGATGAGGAATATAACTCATATATTGGTATTTAACATGATCCTTAAATAGATAAGGTTAGTGTTAACTCCAATAATGACTCTGATGTGTAAGATGTAATACTATTAGTGGAAGATTGGTTGTTTGTAAGTGACCTCTAAAAACTAGGTCTTTGATATGATGGGTGAGAGGAAGATGATGAAGGGACAATGGATTTTCCAAAGACATGTAGATGGAAGAAATAATCATTAGAGAAGGAAGGACTAGGTTCATGGGGAATAGGCTCATCTTCAATGGAGGATTTGTCAAATATGAGAAGACCATAGAAGATGGATTTGGTGTCTTGACCTTGCTTGGAAAGGGAAGGAATTGATCATGATTCAAAATGGAATGTTAGAATTCCTCTTCTTGTTTAGCTTTAGATGTATAACCATCTGATTCAATAGTTATTTCAAATGTTATAATGGTGAATGAGGTCTTGGACATACTTTTGGAAATTACAACATTGATTAAAGGTATGCCCCCAAGTTTAGTGATATACACAGTATTGGTTAGGTTTATACCAAGAGGGATTAATATTGGTGGGATTAAGATGTCATATGGGTGGATATACCATCATGTAAATATTAATAATTTATTATAAGAGGGATTATAATGATATATTAAGAGTATATGGCCTCCCTTTACTTTTTGACTTGGATGTGGAATCATTGGACTTTAGACTAGATGGTTGTTTCAAAAATTGGGTGGGTAAATTAGTATTAGAAGGTGTTTCTAGGTTAGGATTACTTTTAATAGTGTATGAAAAGGTATATAACTAGATATGATAGGTAGATTAAGTTTTTGAATGAGACTAGGTAGTATACAGGTTAAGATTAGACTGACATGAATGGGTGTGGACTAGAGGTAATATTGGGTGGATGAGGTTAAATTTCGTGGGACATGGAGTGATTATATTAACAAGGTGAGAAAGGAGTTCATACATATTATCCATGAGGCATTTATCAATTAGTTTAATAACCAAATCTATTTTAAATTTCATGGATCAATATTGGAGAAACTATGGATGATGTGGTTTTTTATCCCCAATCAAGAGGTGTGGGGGATATAATGGAAAGATTAAGGGATGAAGATGAGATGTGCCAATCAAATTTAGACAAAAGTCTTGATTTAATCTCATCTAAAATTTGACCTAATGTTTATATGATGTGATTGGAGATTAATTAGGATAAGATGAAGTAGAAAAACTTAGGTTGTGAGCTAGACATTTAATGATTTACAATAGATTCAAATGAGTGAGCTATGACAAGATCTAGGACTTGATGAGGTTATAGACTAGCCCAAGAGATTAATATAGACTAAAGATTGATTATAATAAGACTAAATCAAGACTAATATGATTGTCTCAATTTGAATGAGATGACTTGGTTAATTAGATAGGATGATAGTGTTGGATTCTAGGTATGAGTCAAACTTGATTAGACACAAAAGTAAACTTAGAATCAAGACCCTGATGTGGAAATGGTTATCTGCCAATGTAGATGAAGACTACCAAATAAATATAGTATTAATAGGATGACTAGTATTGAAAAGGATGGAAAGGATTGGTTAGACTATGACTAGGCTAAGTTTCAATGAATAAAGTGGTGGAAAAGTTGTTTAGTCTATATAAGGTCAAGAAAAATGACCAGTTTAGACTAAGACCCTAAGAATAAGTAAGACAAGACAAGGTGATATGATGATATGGGGACAAAAAATATAGGATGTGATCACTATTAGTTATAAATAAGGTGGATTTATTCCTAAATATGATAGTAGGAATGATTAGTGTTAAGGCTAAGTGAATAATATGAGGTTATACAAGACTTGATTGAGGTATTTGAGTGATGGGAGTATACTAGAAAAGATGAGATGACAAGATGATAGTATGGGATAATGATGGGATAGTAATGTACAAGAAAGATTTATAATATGAATAAGATACAGATGGTTATATAAAATGATCTATATTATATAAAATGAGGATATATGAATAAGACAATATGGTATAGCTGGGATAAAATATTATTAGGATGAGGGATTAAATTTTTGTGACAAGATGCAATGTAAGGATGACTAAGGATGGGTATGAATAGTTAAGACCAATTTTGGATATATAAATCTATGTTAGGACAAGACTATATTAGGCTAAGAATAATGATGAAGTAGGGGTATGACTATTTCTAGATGAAAGAGATTAGATAGGATATGGCTAAGATGAGAGGTGTGAGGAGAGATAGGATGAGAAACATGATGAGACAATTTTAAGGGATGTACACAAATATATAAAGAAATTATGAACAAGAGGATGTACAAGATAATATGATGATGAGACAAGGATATATAATATGATGATATATGAAAAATGCATAGATGGGTGTGTATAGTCTTAGGTAAAAGGCCAACTTAGCTCATAACTAAGACAGGTCTAAAACAAAAAAAACAAATCAAGAAAAACATAAACCTATCACTAGTAAACTAATTTGGGAGTGTAACCTAATGACTACACCATCTAATAGATTCATAGGTGAGGCTATAGGCTAGTGACCCTTTTTAAAATAATCTAAGCCCTCTCAACCCCATTGGCAATTAATAATCACTTGAGAGTTGATATTTACTTTGGTATCAAGTCACTTATTATGGCCAATGGTCCTATTCTAGGTTTGATTAGCTTTCTAGGGGAATCCTTGATATACAGTAGGTATATGGGGATAAAATATATGGAGGGTGATCTTTAATGTTTGGCTCAGAGAGTTAACTCTTTCCCTTTATAGAATATCTATATGGGGTCAACTTCTTGGCCTAACCACATTTGTCCCTAATTTTAATACTCCACTAAAACATAGAGTGTGGTTGAATGCACAATGATGAAATATGTTTCACCAACCCGTAAGACTATGGTAGGTGCATGGGTATCACTACCACATCATGTTGCCTCCAAAAAAATGGGAGGGTTTGTTAGTGGTTTTTGATCCTCTAAGGCTTGCCATTAGGATGCAAGGAGGAGAGAAAATACCACTATAGCCCTTGGGTATAGACAAGTAGATAAAAAGTAGATTAACCAGTTAATTAAGTGTCATATATAAAAATATATATACAAAATAATTTTCAAAATGCTAAAATATTTTATAGGCAACCTACCTACAAAGCAAGTGATTAGTATCTTTAAATAATCAATCTTGAGGGGTAACCTACAAGACAAGATGTTATAGAAAAAAATTACCTAAAAGACAATATTTAGACAAAGTCTTGCAAGATAAGATGTTAGTAGTCTTAAACAAGCCAAAATTGCCACTTATTTTACCCATGTATAAAAGGTTAGCCTAATAAGACTTAATAAAAACATTGAAAAAAATTGTGATTTTGACACTATAAATGTTTTTAATGAAGGGCCATGATGTAGGCGTCTGGCGCTGACAACCCCCAATAGGGTTAAGTGGTAGTATTGCATATGGGGTCAAGGGGTAGTGCTCCTCACAGGGTCTAAGAGCAATACCCCAGGAATGATTCCTATCATGGTATAGGGTGGGTTGAGGGCTAGTGGCCCCAATACCAAAAGTAATTTAGGACTTATGGTATGCTTAGAATGACTCAAAATTCATTGAAAATAAACTTTAAAATACACTCAAAAAGGATAATTTGAAGGCAAAAATGAATAAAAAATTATTACTAAAGTAAGTAAAATCATAGATACACAATTGTTCTAAAAATTCACATATAGAGAATCAAAACCATAGATGACTAGTAAAAATTATAGATTATGACAAATGATTTAGTAAACTACAAGCAAACTGTCATGGTTATTGGGTAGCTAATTAGTTCAAAATCACTTATAGAACTTGGAAAACCATAGATATAATGTGAAAACCACAAATATAAATAAGTGAATTTTCCAAGATAGTTAGGCATGATACTAGTGATTAGGTAAAAACAATGATTGTCAATGGAAAAATCATGACTTTAAATCAATACCATGATTGCATAGAACAGATTTTAAATATTATGAAAAAATTGTAATATTTAAAAGTGTTATAGATACTAAATGGACTTTGTGAGATGTTAGGTTGTTGTTTTATTAGAATAAGGTATTTATAGGTTTTTATATTATTGAAATAGGACTAAATAAATATTGTTTCAAAATTGTAACTGTTTAGTTTAAGTTTTGTAAAACATCAAATTTTCAACTAGATCCTACAAAACAAAGGTTAGATAAAAAGTAAACCATCTGTAAAAATATTAAGACATATGTACAAAGAGAATATAAAACAACTTATATATTATAAAATTTACAAATCTATCACTAGATAAAATCACAATTAAGTATGTCAAAGTCACTATTATAAATCAAAATTACAACTAGCTAAAAGTGATTTGGCAATGTTACAACTAACAACAAGAAATTTTGTAATGTTGAAACTAGAAATAAGAAATTTTATAATATTTCAACTAGTAATAATCAATTTTGGCTAAGTCAACCTAATATCTAATAGTTAATGTGGTAGTTTGATGCAAAATCATGACTATCATGGGCAAGATCATAACTAATAGCCTCAAAATCAACTTTTGCAGAGCAAAATCACTAATTACCTTAAAAAAAAAAAAATTGAAATTTTGAGCCTCAAATTTATCCTAAATATTTTATATAAGCTTCAAATTCACACTTCACACAATATTATCATAAAAGAGGGCTCCCACTATGATCACCAAATGTGAGATGATAAATTTGAGCAATTGATTAAAGATATGCAATTATATCAATATCTACTCAAAATATCAATATAAAAGTAAAATCTAGAGCCAATAAGATAAAAAAATGCAATGATAAATAAACATTCAAAACCAACATTTCAATCCTGAAGCTAAGTGCTCTAAATCAGGATCAAAACAAGAAAAAGACTACGTGATTATGGATTTTAGATTACATTTTAGACTAAGATTGTATAGCATGATATTGGTTTGATAATAGACTAATATGGTAACATGAATGAATTTTTCATGGATTTTTCTTATTGTATTCTCATTGTTTGGAATGGAAGGAAGCATGGTTTAAATAGGCAAGGGAGAGAGATTTTATACTGAATAAAAATTTCATTGGAAGCCTCTAGAAAAGAAAAATCTAGAGAGAAAAGAGGGAATTCTAAGGAATTTAATATTCCTTATAATTCTCTAGAGAGAGAAATTAATAGAGAAGGATAAGGGTGGTGGAGAGTTCTAGATTCTATTAAAAAATCTAATGATGATTAAGGGAGAATTCGACTAGTTTTATAAATTAATGATGTCATGGCTAGTGGTTAGGCTTGTATAGAAACCTAGGAATAGGTGTGATTTTGTGATTTTAAAACTCACAAGTGGGCATAAGAGGGATTTAGGTGATAAATTAAAAATAACAAGGGAATTAATATTGGATGGTAAATATTAATGTTAGTATAGATATATAAATGGGATTAGATTATTGACTAGGGGGATAGGTAATGTTTGATGAAATAATGATGAAAGGGATTAATTGGAGAATAATTAAGGAAAATAAGTGACCTAATTATCAAGCTAGAATATGAAAGTAAATTTAGATGCATATAGTTTCTACCAAGATAGATATGATTTTTTTTTTTTTTTTGAAAAACAAGGTAGTTTAGATGATTTCAATTATGAGATTAACTATAGTTCAGATGATAAACCATAGGGGGGACAAATAGTTCCTTTATTATTAGCATAAAATAATTTTCCATTTCCTATGCCACAAATAATTAATAATGTACTCACACAACATCAATCAAAATGGATCTACACAATATTTATATAGGTCTATGCATGGCTAGTGGATCTTAAATATCCACATATATTTATATCCAAACATAAGTTTAGTGGGGAACTCTTGGAATAGTTTTTAGTGTGTTAGGATCCATAGACTTATCATGAAGTTTGTAAGCATTTTTCATGGTAGGAAGCTATGGGAGGGATATGTATTTATTTGAAGAATATTAGGAATTAGGACTTGGTACCACTTCAAAAAGGAATAAAAATAGTGAGGTTAAAGTGGGTGTACCAAACTATGTGTTTATTAGATGAGAAAGGTAGGCTTATATAAAAAAAAAATCACATATTGAAGGTGTTGATTAATATAATACCTTCTCTCCAATTGCCAAAATTAATTCAACCAGGATAGTAATATCGTTAGCTATAACATAAGAGTGGGAAGTCCATTATATGTAAATTTAAAGCATCTTATTTCATGGATACTTTCATGAATAAATGTACATGTCCCAACCTTTAGGTTCAATTAGTAGTGATAAATCTAGCTATGAGTGTATATTGAAATATACCTTGTATGGCTTGAAATAAAATCCTCAAGCTTATTATGAAAAGATTGACAAGTTTCTAATCAAATCTTGTTTTATATAGAGTCCTTTCAAGCCTATAGTCTACATTAAAAGATTAGATGGTAAAATCTTAATTTTGGTCCTCTACATTAATTAATTAATCATTACAGGGAGTTTCATCAAGGAGATTAATGATGTGAAATCATGAATAATGAAGTTTTTTGAGATGAATGACTTGGGATTATTACATTTTTTTTGTCATTCTTAAGATTTCATATTTTGAGAAATGAATATATATTAATAATCTAAGTATGCTCAGGGCATATTTATTTGCTTCAACATGGAAGATTGTAAGTCTATGCTAATTTATTTTCAATCTAGAGTTAATATTTTGACCAAATATTATTTTCCTTTAGTTTATGGTGCACTCTATAGGAAAATTGTGGGAATTATTATAAACTTGACTCATATTCATCTTGATATTTATTTTTATATTAATATGGTGTCAATATTATATTATGAATCCCATGATAACCACTAATAAGATATATAGTACATTTTAAGGTATTTTTGTGGTACTACTAGTTATTATATTGAGTATAAGTTAAGAGGAAAATCCTTAATTTTTTGTTACACCTAGATCAAAAAATAATACTTTTAAGATACTTAGATAGGGATTGGCAAATATATCCAAAAAATTATAAGTAGACTCCAACATACATCTATCATCTTGGGGAAGGTCCCATGACTTGGTATTATAAGAAACATAAAACTTATTTTTACCTTATTTTGGATTTATGTATCTAAACAAGCATATAAATTTGAACATTAAGATTGTATAATGAAAAATAATCACACAAAAGTGAATACCACATGTGATTTATTGCACATGATAAATATATAAACATTCTATAACATAATGGATAGGAATTAATTAACTACATATAAATATGTTTTAGTTGATATATCTTGTTATAGTCATTAGGTATACTTTGTAATAGCTCTTTATTGACTCAAATTAGAAATAAACTATGAAACTATGAAAGATGCCTTCAAAATTTCTCAAATGCCTAAATAATTATGAATTTATATATTATTTTATAGAATTGTCTAAGATGAACAAATCTATTTCTATTCAAAATGATGTTCATACATCTATAGATGCATTTTATTTGTTTAATGATCTTTGATCTTGTGTAGATAGTCATTTATTCTCTCTTTTGTCCAAACCCTATATTTTCACTCTTGGATAGGAAAAACCTACAGAATAGTTATTGGATTTGGTGGAGTGACTTCAAATAATCTTGGGTGACTATTTGAGCATATAATTGATTTCTAATACTATAAAGAGAGATGAAAATGAATGAAATTCTTATACTAATGTGATAATGTACCAAATTTTCTAGATGAAAATATCAACACTATCTCACTTAGGCCCTCATTTGATACATGCATGATGAATAGATATTTTTTAGATAAGGTAAATAAATGGGTTTTAATGGCTCCCATAACCCATACATAAATTACAAAGGTAGATGTGAAACCACTCATATGGGCAAAATAATACTAACATACCACTTAGGATTCACTAAAATACCCATATAACCTACCTGGGGCCTATAAAAAACTAGCTCAACTAGACAAAGGCTCACAAAATGAAAAAACTACAAGCAACTCCTACCATTATTATATCTCATCTTAGATGGTGTTTTCAGATTTGTTTTAAGTTTGTTCTTCATTGCTAGCCTATTTATTTTACATGTTTCCCTTATTATTTTTACTTGGCCCCTCAGTTATAAGAGGATTCTTTGAATCTTCATCAGGATCCATTACCTTCTCCCTCTTCCTATTATGTGTATCATCTTTATGATTCCTCTAAGATTCCTCTTGTTATTTATAACTTTCATACTCATATTTGATCTCAACCTTAAACTCAAGATTAATCATGCTCACTAGATTCTTCTAGACCTTTCCACCCCTACTTTCCACTCTATCTCTCACTGACATCCCTTCTCTAATAAATTTGATTTCCTTTATGATGAATTTGATGTCCTTTTCTATCCTTTTAGGTCTACATTCCTAATATTTTATCTTGACCTTCAAGTTTACTGGGACATTCCTCCTCAACTGGTCTCTCACCTTGCATAGAATTAGTACTACCTTATTTTTTAAATGGGACTTAGGGGTCTTGACTTCTCCTATATCCACCCCTAATGAATCTTCAATTCTTCTTAAAAATGAGAATTGGTGAGTCTGGGTAATCATTTTTTATCTCTAAATGGGTTACCATCTATAAGTTGGTCAATTTGAGATCTTCTTCATCATCAAGCATAACCATTATCCTTTTCATCTTGGGTGAGACCATCACCTTTTTGTTATTAATGGATTTGATAAGTGTCTAATTAGATTTTTCAAGCCCTTTCATATAATCCTCTTCAACATCCCTAGTCTTGACCTTCTAATAGTACTCAGTGCCAACATCATCTTCACCCACCATAATATTATCTATTAATGACTTAGAATACTTCACCAAAATATTAGGGTCTGATGGATGATGCCATCTAAAATGTCATTTTTGTAAGCCTCCACCAAATATTTAAGATAATTTAAGAGATAAAAAATAAAATAAGGACATAATTATTTTTAAAATGATTAAGTAGGAGGAAATGGTGAGAGTTCACAAGCCTTTTATTTCCCTCAAGCATAACATATCTCATTATTTGTAGACACATTTATAACCAAGGGAAGGGGATAAGTTGCTATAGGAATCCCTTTTTCACATTCTTAGCTAGAGCCTCATCCTTATAAAATGTTTTTATTACCTCATCCCTATGTTTCTTGTCCTTAAATGCCTTAACACCATTAGGGGACATACTAGTAGCCACCACAATACTCTCCTCTAAAACATTGATTACCACCCCTCTCATTCTAACCACCTTATCTCTCCAAGATCTATCAAACCATATAATTCTTGGGATTGTGTCCCATAATTATTTCCATATAAATTGTAAGACCACCACTGTGCATAATTTTATAAATGAGACTACTCTTAACATCAAAACATAAAATGGGTTTGATCTTATTTTATTCACTCTTCATTCTCTTCACTTGGTGATCTCTAATGGATATGGCTATGTGTAAATCTCTTCTTCTATGGGTGTTTATAACTTTGGAATTAAAAATGATGTGATATATATAATGCACCTAAATAATTATCTTTATATTTAAAATTGGGCCACCTTTCTTCCCAAAAAGGTGAATGATAGCCCAAATTGGATGTTGAATGAGACACTCATTAGGATTTAAGCTTTCCCATGAGTTGGGGAAAAAAGTCTTGTTAATCAAAAGATTTAAAATAACTGTATAGATATTAAAATTTTAGGAAGTTTAGATTTTTAATTAACAATAAAATAGGAGTAGTGGTCACTTTATATATAAATTTTATAATAATAAAATTTTGTCCATAAATTATTGTGTTATGTGTATATATATGGTTATTAATTTTTAATTAAAAAACTAGTAGGGAACAAAATCTGACTAAATAATAACTGTATAATATAAATCACCCCAAATAAAAATGTGCCCAAAGGAAACCCCAAAAATACATTGGATGTTTCTATAATTTCTTGATGCCTACATTAGATTAACCATGTGTAAATTTTGGATCCATGTAAAATATATGAAAAACTCAAATATAAGTAAAATAAGACTAGATCCATGTGATAAAGCAAATAAAAATAAAAAAAGTAAAAAACTACCATATAATCAAATGACTAAGGAAAAATACAAGAGACTAGGACAAATGTGTCAATATGTTCCCTATTTATAACTAATGAGTACTAAATTTAATTGTCTTGAAATTAATCCCTTTGATATAGTATTTAATTACAATTACAAATACTATATTGAATGGATAAACATATTTTTTACCTTCGTGTATAACCATACTTTGTGTTTTGGAAAACAAATTCTCGAGTGTCCAACTTGCTCCATGTGAACCTGTAATAAAAATGCAACCATCAATGTCCACATGAAATATAATAGTAAAATAGTTTAATGAAACATTTTTAATTTGAGGAGTTCATGTTGTGAGGAGTGGAGATGTCATGGGTTTCAAATGACCCAATTAATGTGGAGAAGGTGATACTTGTATTTTTCTCTTCATTGATAGGGAATTAAACAAACTTTTAAATAATGCTTGCAAAAGTGATAGGATATTAAGAGACACAAAAATTTAACCATACTCTCATTTAATTGATATTTATCCTTAATATATATGTGGGAGTTTATATTAGGCTCTTATAAGGGTGGATCCCCCACACTAGGGATCATATGTAAATTGAATCAATTATTGTAGATGTATTTAGATTCAAGATGTGTTCTTCATTACCATCTTGAAATAAAAAATTATATAAGTATACACGAATTCTATTGATGTCCCAAATATGATAAAATTTATGCTAATAAGAAATAGAAAACTATAATAGTATGTGAATGAACATCATTCATGTCCCAAATCTAAACCAATTGGTGCCAACATGTGATATAAAATGACATAATTTTTCATTTTATCTACTCAATCTAATAACTTGTAAAATATTGAGTTATGTATCTATGTGACATATGTATTGCATATACCCCAATATATATACACCTAAAAATATATGTATTATGATCTATCTCAATATATGACATGCACATTATGAAATATCGCAATATATATGTATTTATATTATAATTTTACCCAATCTAAATAAGTGTATCAATATAAATAGTTATACCAATTTGAATATATGCATAATTTTTAAAAAATCTGACCCAATGGATAAAACCCAACATCTACCTCCCACTTTTGATATGACGGATGAAGCTAACAATTCGATCATGTTAAAATATGTATATAACTAATCATGTAGTATATGAAAGGGAACAGCACCATAGATAAATTCAATGACCAAAATTTTGTATGTGATATGACATGATGTATGCCAAGGGAATGACTATTGTATCCATCATGTGAAATAAATGTAATTTTCAATTTGGGTTTTAGTAAATTTGTTAATTATTTTATATGATAATTATTGGCAATTTGGTCTCCCAAGGAAAAATTCCAACCCATATAACCAAAAAATCTGATTATTAATAGATTATTTAATTCTTAAATCATGATAATATCCATTGGATACATTTTGTATCAATTTCATAAGACTTCTCAAGTGTTTCTGGTAGTTTAGTGTTAAAAAGGCCTATTTTGAGGCTATCCATAAAATTCTTAGGGTAAAATTGAGAATAAAGAATATAAAGGACCTTATTTATATATGAAAATTTGAAAAAAGTGATTTGGATAATGTTCTAAGTCTTCAAATGAATAAAGCCATTTTATCTTCCATATCGACCTCCTTGGTAGCTCTAGAAGGGTAGTTTTCAAATGCTCAATATAGAAGGAAGAGAGAGAGTTAGGAGCTGAAGATTTGTAAATTGTTATGGGTCCAAGTAATATTGAAATAATAGGATTTTTTTCATATATTGGTGGTTTTTTCTTTATGAAAAATCACTAAGAGTGATAGTAGGTCACTATGGCCTATGCATCTAAGAGGGGTCTATTCTCGTACCTATTTCTCAAGATCAAAAATAAATGGAGAGTATTGGTTTTTATAGATGATTTTATAGGTCATTAATCTCATTTTAATGGTGGTTTTATTTTAAATCCTTATAGGAATGTAATTATAGCATAAAATGTATTTCTTATGTTGTCCTTTTGAGTAGTCTTTTTGGTCAAATTCAGAGCACAAATATAATTTTTAGGAAAGTGTATTCGTCTCCAGAGGTATTAAAATAAATTATTGTGTCATTTAAAACCTCATTCACCCATGAAAATATTCATAGGTCTTCATTTTAAGCATAGCCTCTTTGGGATGGTTTTGAATGAGTTAGCCTCTTGGACAAGGTATGAATGTAATTAACAGGTTTAAGAGATTGAAGTGAATTGAATTAAATGGTGACACAATTTTTATAGGTTTAATATGAAGTTTTTATTGGTTTTATGAGTCTTTAAATGTTATGGTAGGTCAGACTCAAGGATCAAAAGACCCAAGAAGGGACTATTATGCCTAAATGTACCAATCAGGCCTATACCTCAATAGCTCATGAAAAATGATAATGAACATGTTTGAGAAAATATAAAATAATATTGACCTATTTGACTTACGTAGGCATCAAATGTGGGATCACTTATGGAGAATTATAGTCAATATCAATATTTTAAGCCTTGGTAGGTGAGGTAATGACAGGTTCCTTGATTCAATAAACATCTTTAATAGTTCTATAATGTAGAGGTCTTGAAAATATAGGTGACTTGTTTTAGATTATAATTAAAAGTTAATATAAATTATATAATGTCATATTATTCATCTAAAGTAAACATTTCTTAGTGAGGCTCATTAGTTCATAGAGGTGATAGGTAGATCAAGTGAAGATGTGTGTAGTGGAAAAATCACTACCTACAAAATCATATCTTTGACTTAGAATGCAAATAATATTTAAGTGGTTTGAGAGTGATTTAAAATAAGATTTAAATTATTATAAATGATTTAAAACCAATTAAGTTTAGATACCAATGAATTCTTATTGAGCTCAATCATGGAGAGATTGCTTTAATCAAGAAACAACAATTGGAAACCCATTATTAGTAAAGATTAAGGTATTTTGGATTGTTTAAGGTAATTTATTTTTTTTTTCCATGTCGTTCAAGAATTTATGTGAAAATATGATGTTTATATGAGCCAATGAAAGAACCTAGAGGGTAAATTAAGTTTTAGAGATCATATTCCTCTCTTAAAGACAACATCCCAACTCCTAACATTTTGTATATAGTGTGAAACCTTCACCTACAAAAAATAATCATGAAAACACTTCAAGATACCTTAGAGGTGACCAAATAAGTGAGGGTCCACATGGAAGAGGAGTATAAAATTTTAAGGGTAATTTTTATGTCTAGTATACAAATACCTCAAATTTATGTAGTCTACAAGGATGTAATCAGTTTATATAGTAGGATTTGGAGTCTTACAAGGACTAAGTTTTTCAATTGAAGGTCAAGTTTAATCATGGTTTTTATTGGATAAATTAAGGAGTTTAAAATTTAATATTTAATATATTAAAAACATTGTATCATCTTAACTCATCTCATACCTCCTTTCTAATCATCATCTTATTCAAAGCTTGGATAGTCACCTACAACCATATAGGTTGGCTTAGATAGTATATAGAGTGGAAATTAGAGTTCAAAGTAGTTGATGGGTGGATGGGTGTATAAAATAACTTTAAAATGTAATAAATTAAATTAGGTTATTGGAGTATAATGGAATCTCACTTCTTGCACTAGCACAACCAAGACACAGAATTTTGACCTACAACCATCATGCTTTAGCCTAGTGAAGTGAGGTGGAGTTAAGGTAAGTTGTCAAGGTGAGAGATTGATTGGTGTTGTTTGAAGGATTCAAGTGAATGCCATTAATAACATAAAAAACTAAATTAAAAACTTACGATCCATTCTAGCCTAAAATATAACCTCACACCTCCTACAGTCCATACCAAGGGTAAATATTCACCTATAACCAAATACTTACAACTGGCATTCAAAGATAACTTAATGGATGAAATGAAGGGTTTAAATGAGAGGATTATGATTGAGGTAGTAATATATACCATAATTATGGAAAAAATATGGTTTTAGTAATATTAATTCCTAACTCTATAACACAATCAGGAATGACTTATAGTCAGCCTAGAGAGAAGACCACCTATAAGTAGGCTAATTGAAAGGCAATTGGTCAAGCCTAATTAAGGATAAAGAGATAATAATAGATGATATAGAAATATTTAAATAATTAATATAATCTCATGAACCATTAATAAGGCTTTTAATATCTAAGAACATCTAGGAACATAGATAGAGTTCTACCTTAGATGCAAAGGGATCTTGAATGATCATGTAGATTAAACTCAATGAAGATTAATGACTATAGGGAAATAAATAGTCAAAAAATTAAATATATAAAACATGATATAAGTGAATATAGTCATGATGGGAAATTTAAGAAGGAAAAACAAATCTATTTTCCCTTATTAGCATTTTGAAGGTAACTTGTGTTCCTTGTTTCTTCTCTATTCTACCAAACTTGTGATAAAATTAATGATATTTCAAGAAAAATGTATAAAAATGGATTAATATATGTTTTTTTCGATTTTTAATCATGAAAATAAACTTATCAACTTGGTCATAGTCCATATATAGGTGTCGATGATCACCTACAACCAAGACCAAAAGGGCTACTCAATAAAGATGTTAGATAAGAGAAGTAGAGGTATATGGTTTGATAAGCCTATCCTATTAATTTATGTGCATGAAAAATAGATACATATTTATTAAATTATAACTAATGTATAAATTTTTTATAGGTCATGAAACCTAAATATCAAATACTCTTTAAGGTTGACTCAACAAATGGAAGAAATCAATACCTACAAGCTGAAGGTTAGTAACAGACTAATGACAAGAGTTGAGGTATATTAAAAATACTTAAATGAAATTTGAAGACATAAATTGAGTTAAATTATTTATAATTTTATTAATTATAAGTAATGATACCTTAAATACCCCCAAGGCACTCATTGTCACATTCAACACCTACAACCACCTATAGGCTATGATGAAGAGGTGTGTACGAAGGCTGAAGAAAAAGTTCAAGTAGTTGCTATTAATGTTTGAATTTGAATTTTGTATTCTAAGTGACTTGAAATAATGTGTGAAAATTATCATATATACCTATAATAACTACTAAAACGTCCAAAATGAGATTGTTACCTATAGCGAGTGTTGGCAGAGTGTAAGCTAGAAGGAGATGAGGAGATATGGTGTGAGGATAAGTTGTATAGAGTTGTGAATAAATAGTGAGAATGATAAGAATAATTGAAATAAGGATATTATAACCTGATAAATTCATTATCAACATTATCAAATCCAAACATAAAATTGATATAAAGGCTCAATCATAAACCTATGAAAAACATAGGAAGCCCACTAGCTAGTTTTAGGGAAAATGAGTTTTGAGGCCTCTATAGGTATTATCTAGCTATGAAACTTGGTAAAGCTTGTGTTAATGAGTTTATTTAAGTTTAAATTGTATTATAAAGGTCATATAATTAGTGTAAATATCCATTATTTTATCTTAGACCTGATCTACTCCATTTGTAGGGACTATTTAAGAGACCTAGAGGTTCACTTGAGTTCAAGAACACAAATCAAGCATTCCAGATCTCATGAATGGATTTTAAGGTATGATAAAATAAATTTTATAATAAAAATACACTATAAATTGGTAAAAAACATAATTTCTCATTCTAAACAACCTTGAGGGCTTGCAAAGGTAAAGCAGTCTTAAACCCCAAGCACCCTGACTAGTGTACCAAATGCATATAGAGGAATGTTGAACACTTACAAAGAATTTAGAATCATTAAGGGGATTAATTTTAAGGTGTATGAGATTTTACCAACATTTGGAATGATTTCTAAGACCCAAAACTCTCATAATAAAATAAAGCTAATATAATCACCTAAAGAGCAACTTCAGATGCTCGTATCATTTTCCACACTTTCCATGGGAATCTGAGACTTTTCAGATAGTTTATGTGGTCTATAAAGTATGTTTTACAAGTGGAAGGAGGTCAGTTGGATGTCCCAATTTCATGAACAATTGACCCCAAATAGGTCGTAAACCCTCCTAAAACCCTAATTGTGACTGGTTTGTAGAGATGGACCTAAAAATCACATAAAATGCCATAACTTGGGCCAAAAACTACCAAACATTATTTTAGAATCTTTATGGATCCTTTACATACAATTTGGATGTACCTTAACTTGTACATATTTGTACAAAACTATATTTTTTCAAGGTTTTGGAGAGCATGAGTTGATGCCAATAAATGGGAGATGTGGTTCAAGAATTATTTTAGCTATAAAAGCTCATAAATATATAAAAAATTTGATAAAAATTTCTCAAATAATTAAAATAGTTTACTCTAATTTGAAAATGCTTTAAAATGGAAAGTTTACCAATGACCATTTCAAGGTTTTCATAGTTACACAATGTTCCAGATCACCAAATTTGACATGGATCATGGTTATATCATAGGTAAAGTGAATAAAGTTTTTTTTTGGAGTTTCACATGTGTGAGAGATGACAATATCATTATTTGTCATTCTAGACCTAGGAAAGCTAATTAGGCCTAATTGGAGAATAAAATGAATAGTTGAGGTGTTTTCACTTAGATTATAATCATTAAAATTTGTTTGGAGCTTTAAGGTGATACATGGTACTAAAAAAGGTGTCTAGGTTTTCAATTTTGTTTGTACAATCTTCTAGAAAAAGAGATTTGTAGGTTCTAGCACTATAAGGAAGGGGTGCTAAAATAAGCAAAATGATGTATTTTCGACTACCTGATGGTTCCAAATTCCTTATTGAAGGTATGATGTCATGTTGATAATCCATTAAAGTGGAATATTTCCTATTCTAGTGCAAAACTCTTATTTCTCTCACCTTTGCTTTTTTGCTTATAAGGAAGAATTAAGTGTTCACAAGTCCTAAATGATGCATGGGAGTTTTACAAAGGATTTTCAAGGATCCTACTCACATTCCAAGACATTCCCAAGTTGGAATAAGTCAATTCATATTTGTATAAGGTTTCAAAGGATTTAAAATGTCTAAAGACTCCAAAAATACCTTCTCATCTTCCAATGCTTAGGCTTGTTGAAGGAGTCAAACTTGCATTCAAAGACCTTATAACAACCCATGGATCACGTATAGACATCATCAATGTCCTAAAAGTTTTAAATGAATAGTAAGGGAGAAATTAAATTGATGTTTCCAATGGGAAGAACCAATTCTACAATAAAGACACATGACCTAGTATATAGGGTTCTTGAGCAAGTATTTAGGCATTGTTGTTGGTCAAACTCCACCAATCAGGGATAATAAATGCTTGAGACTCATTAAAATTCCAAAATATGTCTCACATGAACCTTTCCAAGGGTAAATGAAATATTAATCATGATATACTACATTATAATTTGAAGGACAAAATCAATATTTCATTTCTTAGTTTAGAGGTTATTATCTCCCTCTCTCCATTTATATTCTACTATATATTAAGGATTGAAGGCCTTGTTTTAGATCCCTCTCTTGGGAATGAGGAAACTCTACCAAGATTGAAAATTTTAACCTTTTGGATTAATAAATAAACTATTTTAGCTTCTCTATGATTGGCTTATAGTGTGTATATTCTTTTTTAGATGTATATAAGTGGTATGAATCTTCCCTTGACATGTCCTTACCACACTTATATGTTGATGAGTTGTCTTATGCAGGTTATATGAATTGTCAAATGTTGGTGATCATATTTTAAGTGTAACATGGTTATAAGTGTATCAAAGTAGACCTCTCACCTATCACCTCTAAGTTAAATCCACTCAACATGACTTCCATGTAAATCACTATTGCATATGAAGCCTTAGAGATAATCTTTTAGTACATGATTAGTCCATTAGTGTTTATTGGATTTGAATTTGAGTGAATAAGAAATATAGGTGCATTACCATCCATTATAGTATATTCCCATTATGTATTATCTAACCCTTTTCACCCCAATCAGTAGTAGGTTTTAGTAATTGAGATAAAGTGATGTTGTAGGGGAGCTAACCCCAAAATCTAGAGGTCTAGTCTAGTTTTAAGGTCACCTAACACATTTAGGCCTTTCTAATGTTAGTCCAAGTTTGAAGAGGAACTATAAAATCTCATTAAATAGGGTGAAACTTGGGTTTCTAACAATAATGTCTTTGACTACTTTTATTTTATCATATATACTTTTATCTTGAGCTTTAATATCGATTGCCTTAATGAGTAAGTGAATTAAATGATGTCATAGTTGACTCACTTGTTAACCAATAGTAATAATTTACTTAGGAAATATTTATTAGAATGTAATATAGGTATAAAATTACCCCCATTTAGTATAATTAAGGCAAAATTGAATATGAGAGTGATGTCTTAGATATATGTTTGTAGGTTTTTTTGTCTTAGCATACTAACATAAATAAACATGAAACTATTATCATGTATAAAAATAACATCATGTGTGTGTGTTCCAATGCAACTAATGGTGAATAAAATTAATATGTAGGTGTCAAGATATCTCACTTATGATTTTGGAATATATTAATTATAAAATTTAATTTTTGTCACTTATAAAGAAAATCTATAGAATATAAATAGGCTAACCATTTTGAATTTTCAAATAATTTTCACTTTGTTTGATTATGATTTGAGCTCTAAGTGTTAAAATTAATATATGATGAGACACACTTTAGATATAATTTGAGTGACTAGAGTGTGTATTATAGACCCCAAATTCTTTAGAGTTCATAAATTTCAAAAAAACTCTCATTTTTTAGTATTTCAAATTTTAAATTTTTATAAAATAGTTAATTTTAAAGCATTTTTCGTTAGGTTTAAGTGTTTTTTGGAGGGGTATATCTTATTATGGAGGTAAAAAAATCCTTAAATATTCATCAAATATTATGTTGGAGATGTCTACCACCTGGGTATAGTTTATAATAGAGGAGTCCATGGGTGATGAAATTTAGTGTTATGATATTTTGAATGATTATATTTGATTCCCTTAATTAATTTACATTATGTCTGATGTCATATTCATATTTTTTCAAAGTGATATGCATGTTATATAGGTTTTTAAATGTTTAAATATGGATATTTAATGCAAGATATATATTATTATATGTAGAGAAACACATTCTAGATAGGTCAAGGTTAGGCCATATTGCTCCTGTTGGTTATATGGAATATGACATGCATCTTGTGACTAGATTAGCTAAGAGGTGGGATGAAAATATTTTCACCTTATAGATTTTCACATGGGAGATTATAGTGACTATAGTGGGTTTTTATCACATCTTAAAATTACATGCAGCACACACTCACGTTGTTATACATAATGTGTAGGGATAGGACCTAAAAGGGTGTGCTCATGATACTTCACTGGACATGCCCTAGAGGCACATTACAGGTCAAGTGATACTACTATTTTAATATGATATATTGTGTTATTAGATGTTTTATGATTATAATAATAATTTGTATTCTTTTGGATTATTTATATCTATTGATGGAGGTGTTGTATTAATATCATATCATATACACCACATTATATAAGATATTGAGGAATGTGGTTGTAGGTATTCTTGGAGACACACAATATTATCCCCCTTTTACAAGTATTTATACATATTTACCAGAGAGGATTATAGTGGAGTTTTTACATATGACACTCAATTGATGAATGAGTGTATGAGCATATAGTTGTCACATGAATAGTGGGGATCCATAGTGTAGACTAGGATCATCCACATATATTATAAGAGGTGGGTTGATAATGCATGTATTGGTTAGAATACTATGGAGTATCAAGTTTCATTTGATTGGTTTACATATGATATGATTGTGTGGAGACCATATAAATGGTTTTCAATTTGTCCTAGGGATGCTATAAAGTTATGACATGTACACATTAGATATTAGCTACATAAACAATTTATTGGCATTTATGAGAGGTTCTAGTATGTAAATGTTACTTATTAGTTTAGTATTCAACATGATGTGCCTACACTACACTAAATATTGTTGGGCATGTACCCATAAGCCAAATTCACATCTAGGGGATAAATATTGACCTAGTTCTATAGATTTAAAATTTATACCTATAAAGGAAGTATATCCCATAGTATACATAGTAGACACTGATGATGTAGGTTGTATTATTTAGTACACATTATGGTGAAGGAAGGTGAATTGGCCTTTGTTATTTATCATTATAGAAAACATACTTGTAGTTTTTCCTTAGGCATAGGTTAATGTCGACATGAATAATGGAAGAAGAGTAGGGTAGGCTACTCGATAGTTTGATGCAATCGCTATTGATGTAAGTATACATACGCATTTTATTTTGTGTATGTTGTGATATGTTTTTTTACTAGTTTATAATATATTAATAAAATGTCATATGACCTTATAGGGGATGTCTACTTGGATGTGATTGTTGAGGATTTGATTCATACACTGAATATGCATTTTACTACCATGGAAATTCCAATTGTCTTACTTGTTCAAGTAGAGGAAATGACATGTATGCATGAATATTTGTTTGATAAATTTAATATTCATAATCTTTCATATATGGATATGGATTAAATGCATCTACCAGTTGGTGGTAGTGAATTATGTCAAGTTTTTTACAAATTTTATATGGCTTTAGATGGATCATAATAAATTATAATATGAGCATGGTGGGATTTAGATTAATTATTTGTATATGAGATTGGGAGAGATGTAGTAGATATCAATCTTGAGGTCATTGTGAAGATAGTGGTGCATCCTCCTTAAGTAGATATAGGTCTAAGGATGTGAGGATGATGCCATGAGATAGAGTAAGCATTCCACATTATTAATTAACATATTTATTACTATTAACATTTATTGCAATTTGAATATATATGAAGTTATATTTTATATTCCATGTTTTATTTTTGTATTAATTTATAAGATGTTGTCATATGTTATTTAATTGCTTATGTATTTTTGTTCCTTTATAAATACATAGATAGAATGCATAAATGATATGGAATTTAAGAAAATTTCATATGTAATTTAACTAACCTATGACACCCCTAAAAATTCCTCTAGCCAACCACTTGGAAATAATTCTACACTATACTCATTATAATGAATAATTAAAACTAGCTAATGTATTTGTCCCATGATAATTTGAAATGGTTTATTTTCTTTATCTTTTTCTATAGTGTTCATTACTTGTTATAATTCTTGACATTTTAGTTTTTTATTTATATTTTGTATCCACATTTGTGTATTATGAGATGTAACTATATTCTTCTTTTTACTTCTTATATATCTCTTATATGTAATCAAACCTTATGGTAATGGACATGAGATAATCATAATAAAGTTATAAAAAATTTATCCCATTTATTGTAATCATTATTGGCCTAATGCCACATTTCCTTTTTGGAATATCCTTATTCACATATACAAATATATCTAGTGTCTTAGGCCCAATATAAATTGGTATATTAATGTGCCCCATGACATCCTCATTAGTATTTTTATTCTATAAACCTCAGTCATCATGTCCTAACTTATTATGATATACAATTGTATAAATATCAAATTATGCATTATAATATAAAAAAACACATTATATATATTCATATATAATAAGGGCCCACATGACCATTGGATATTTTATATAAATTTCTTGGGAATGATCAATACTTATAAAATGTGAGCTATAACAATATCTTATTCTAGTAATATAGTCCATAAAATTTTAAGTGACCATTGAATCCTTAGGAGGAGTGCCCTAGGATAAAATAACATTAATATAATTATTATTATAATAAGGTGTAGAGTGGGACCTTATTAACATATTGTTAACTACACAAAATATAATAAACTATATATCCACAAGTTGCTCAATCTTTTATCACAATGTAAAACATTTGTTATATCTATATCCATTGATACAATGATAATTTAAAAATGGTCTTTCCCCACTCATTCAAGGTAATGGTTAGGGATATAATAGTTAGAATGAAGGATGATTAATTTATTATCAATAAAATTATATATAATAACCCTTGGTTGATCTTTTAAAACTATCAAAGTTAATTGGTCGATTCTTACTTCAAATAGGTAAACTCAAGTGAGTTTTTTTCCTTATAAACCATGCTATTTGAATCTTTTATTCTATTAAGGACCTTGATTGTAATTTTTACTTCAAGAGGTGTTATAATTAGATTAAATTACATATGTGTAACTTCTTTATTAAGTGGATATGATCTTGTATCAATTGGAGTTGTTGGCTTATGTGGATCACATGTGAGATTAGAGGCATAGTTAAAAATATAAATGCATAGTCTCTCAAAATAAGGATAAAAAACATAAAATTCTATTTCATTAATTTGAGACATAAGACCCTTGATAAATATAAATTTATTTTCCAAAACTAATGTTTGATACATTAAAAAATCTATTGTATTATTAAATTTTAAAATGTAATCTTCAATAAGTCATCATGACCTTATTTTAAGATTTGAATATATTTCAATGTGACTTTATTAACCTTATTATTGAACTTGGAAAATAAAAATTCTTATATCTTTTTAATAAAAGATAAATACCACTATAAATATGATACTACCAACTTCTCCTTCTAAACCTTTATGGAAATATTTTAATAATATTATTCCATTAATTATGTATTTTTTAAAATAAAACACATACCTATTCAAGTGATTGTTAAATTATCCATGACCATCAAACAATTGGAATTTAGGCATCATAAACCATTTGGGAGAATTGTGATTAAATATGATTCATGTTATAACTTTTCCTAAGATTAATTATTATTCATATTATCATTACATGATTTATATTTTAAACTGAAATAAATAACTTGCATTTTAATCTCACCCATGACATGCATTATAGAGATGATATGGCTAGTAGGGATAGTATCAATTTTAAATAATTAATTGACATCACCATATATTCTAAACATAGGTATATTAAATTTATAAAAAATATTTTTATCATTGCATATCTTGGAATCACACTTTGTGGAAACATCATTACATAACTTGGAACACTTTTTATGGAAACATCATTGCATGACTTGGAATTGTATTATATGGAAACATCATTTCATGACTTAGAAGTACCATCAATTTTTTTTCTAGAGGCATATATATGACATCAATTTTTTTTTTCATATAATAATCATGTAAAGAAGAGAAAATAATATCATATTTTGTTTCAAGAAAAGAAGGAATACTAATACATTAAATTTATAGATAAGATAAAGAAACATCACATTTCATTTCTAAATAAGATAAAATAAAGTCACATATTTTTTAAATAATAAAAACATTTTTTTCAATAAAGGAAGAAATAAAATCATGTTTCACTTCAAGGGAATAAATTGTATTGCATTCTAGTTGATAAAAATGAGTACCATCAATTTTTTTCTAGAGGCATATATATGGCATCAATTTTTATTTTTCATAGAAGCATGATGTAAAGGAGATAAAATAACATCTTATTTTGTTTCAATAGAATATGATATACCAACACTTTTAATTTATAGAGAAGATAAAGAAACATCACATTTCATTTCTAAAGAAGATAAAATAAAGTCACCTTATTTTTCAATAATAACATCATTTTTTTTCAAGAGAGTAAAAAATAACATTATGTTTCACTTTAATGGAATAAATTTTATTTCATTCTAGTTGATAAAAATGAATATCACTATTTTTTGTATCAAGAGAAGCATTATTGCATTTTGAAAGATCATTGCAAAGAAAAAACATGAGAATCCAAATGTGTACCATATATTAATGAATTTAATATATATTATTTCTTATGTGTAATTAAATAAACGTCAAGGAGTGAATTATGTAATTCTTAATTTACATTCCTATTCTTTTATATTTTGATTAAAAACATAGTGCATTGAAAGAGTAGTATAATTAATTTCAACATTATCTTGTTCTTATTATACTTCCCTAGATCCATAACTAACATACCAATATTATTCATAATAATAATTTTATTCATTTACTTTACAGACACAATATTCATCTACATAAGTATAATTATTAATCACACAAGTTTGATTATTGGTCCATTAATTAATATAGACATAAGGCATGGAATGGGTAGATACTATGAAATCCATGAGATAAGGGATATTTAGGGTTCTTAAATTATCACTCATTTTTATTTACCAAATGCTTTAATATAAATGAAAATAATAATATATCTTATTCCTAATATGAAATAAAACATTAAAATATAAGATGTTAAGGATGTGAACCTTAGATTTGAAACTAGCTATGAAGGTAAAATGAAAAATCATATCTAAAAATTAGATATAAATACATAAATATGAAACAATAGGAATAAGGAATAAATCCTAAGGAAAACCTAGGGTTGTCTAAGTTCTATATAAAGAGTGGGTTCACCACTATGTTTTACCTTATTTTGTATTTATGTATTTAAACACACATAAACTTTGAATATTCAAATTACACAATTCACATCAACAATCAAATAAAGTTGAATGCTATTTTTAATTTATTACAAATGAAAAATATATAAAAAATCAATAACCCAAGGGATAATAAGGACTTATCTAGATATAAATCATTTTTATTTTTTAATTTTGTTAATAATTAAGTGCACTTTTTAATATATCTATGTTGACTCAAATCAAGAATAGACTATAAATATCTATATATGATTCCTTTAGAAGTTCTCAAATGCCTGAATGATCTTGAATCTATATACTATATGATGTAGTCATTTGTGATGATTGATCCAATCTATCTCTATTTAAGATTGTGTGATTTTGTATTTAGATACATTTTTTTGTTTTTAATTACCTTCAATCTTATGTAGATAGACATGTCTTCCTTTTACTTTGTTTAAACCCTATATATTCACTCTTGGTTATTAAAAACCTATAAAATGGTTATTTTATTGGGTTGGAATTAATTGACCCAATTTCTAATGACCAATTGAGCATTTCAAAAAAAAAAAATACTCTAAAGAGTGATCAAACTACATGTAGTTCTATTACTAATGTGTGTGTCAAATCATAGATGCAAGTCTATGTAATATTGTTCCTTGGACCTTATTTGATACAATCATGCATATCATATATCAACCTTTTATTAACTTCAAAATTACAATGAATAATAAAGTAATAATAATGTACACTTTGTATGTAAATTTTATAACAATTAAATGCTTGTATGTAAATGCTTGTAAGGGCTTTATATATATAGGGTTATCAATTTTGAATTAATAAATGATTGGGCATAAAATATAACTGAATGTGTTAGATAATGTTCCTAAAATTTATTTTCCACCAAAATAGATCCAAAAAGACACTATACATTTTTAGAATTTTTAATTGTCTATGTTAGATGAAGCCATCCTTGAAATCAAGATCTATCTAAAAGTTGTGGAAAACTTATAGATAAGTAAAATAGGACTGGGGTTCCCTATGATATATAAAATAAATATTAAAAAATTAAAATAAAATACTACATAATTAAGTGACCAAGAAAGAAGAAAAGAGACTCAAAAAATAGTGCTAAAAAGATCCCTATTTTTAGTTGAGTGTGTGTGTGTGTGTGTGTGTGTGTGTGTGCGTGTGTGTATGTGTGTGTGTGTGTGTGTGTGTGTGTGTGTGTGTGTGTGTGTGTGTGTGTGTGTGTGTGTATGTATATATGTATATATATGCATATATATATATGTATATATGTGTATATATATATCTGTATATATATATATATCTATATATATACATATATATATATGTATATATATATGTATGTATATATATATATATATTTATATATGTGTGTGTGTGTGTATTTATGTGTGTGTATATATATATATATATATATATGTATATGTATATATATACATATACATATATATACATACATACATATATATATATATATATATATATATATATATATGTAGTCATGTGAAAATCATTACATAAATAAGGATTATACTAAATATAGGTGTATACACTACTAATTATTTATCTAATGCATAATCTAAATCTAAGGTTGTTAGCATTGCTAGCCATGACATAATTTAGATTCAATGTGTTTTTTCTATGTTTGAATTTCTATATAGTTAACAAGAAATGATTTGGTGCGATAATAAGAGTCTTATCCACATATCTTGATACCAAATGGAGCATAAATGGACAAATCACATTGAGATTCATATGCATTGTATCTAGTAATTCATACAATATAAGGTTTTTGATCTAAGTGTTTCTAAATAGATGATAAAGTTGTAAAAATATTCACAAATCCATTATTTTAGGTCTAATTTGTTTATATTAGGAATATTTTGGGATTGAAGGAAGGTGTGACATGAAGGGTGGATAGTTTATTAATTTATATGTCCCTCCCTTTATTAAAGTACATATTTGGGGGGTGGGGGATAGGTGTTAGTTTGTTTAATAATGCATGAAAATTTTTATGTTTTCAGATGAATATATAATGTTCCTTTGCAATATAATTTTAGGATAATCACTAATTGGTGTTCACTTAATCATAACCCATTATGAGATAAAATTATCAATTAAGTATATACTTAATTAACTTCTACTAATAATAGGCAATTTTTATCTATAGTAATACTTATTATAGAATTCACTTATCTATGAAACCCTAACCTCCTTTCTTATTTATATAAGAGCATAGAGGGATAATGGGTGAGGTGTATTATGGAAGAGAGTTACTATTGTTATACAAGTAAAATTAGGATATATTATTAATATAAAGAGGTAGTAATGTTAAATAGAATAGATACATGTATTTTTTTAATTTGTGACTTCATTATATTTATATATTACATGTATTTTGGGTGTTTTTATTAGGGTAGATGAAATAATTATGTATAGTATACATAATTTAATAAATAATAAAATTAATCAAAAACCCAAAATGCAAGACGTGTGTGACCATGAGTAAACCCACTCATGTGAGTTGGCACTAACATGGGGTGTAATCACAAAGAAAAGGATCTACCTCATTTGTCACTAATCCCAATTATGATTATACATTTTCATATACTTGCACACACTCATAAATAACATTACATCAATAACATATATTAGGCAACATACATAAAATATTAGTAATAAATATATCTAAAAATAGAATACATGATAATGTATGAAAGAGATCATAATAATTAATCAAAATGTTTTTATGTTGTAAATATAAGTCTCATATACATCAACCATGTCAATTTCTAAAAATAAAAAATAAATACAAATTTCCATCAACATATCAGTTCATTTTACCAAAATAGTGCACAAGTGTTAAAAACACTATGCCAATCAAGTAAAATAATGACACAGGTTAAATCAATTATAGTATAATAAATTAAAGTAATTCACACATACCTAGTGTATAATATAGGAGAATAAAAGTACCTTAAGAGATAATGATAAGTATAATTAAAGGATATGAGGAGGATAAAAAATAGTTTTACCTTTCTTAGACCATGTCTATGGCTCAAAATATAAAGAAGAGGGTTATATAGTAGTTTATAAGGAACTCCAAAAATTAGACTATATTTTTTAATGTGACTACTTTTAGAATACTCTAAAACGAGACATATTAGTTTCAAAGTCCTCCATGTTTTCACTATTTTTAGATTTAAGTGATCTACATATAATAAAACTATGAAAATTAATATTGCACAAGATAAAACATTTATCATAGAAATTTGAATTGTTTAAGAGAGATTGATTAAACTTACTAATATAAAAATGACCAAACAAAGAGGGGAGAGTAGCCACTTAGATGATTTTTTGATCTATAATACTCACTACCTTGTCAAAGTCATAAAAATGGGTCTATAATAGTTATGTAATGATTTGGATTAGGATAGAGGATCTCAAAATCTATCAAGATGCTACTAAAAAAATCTCAAACACTTGTATCAATAGGTAATATCTTATTTATACTAGTACTTCCCTTATTAATTTTTTTAGTATATTCTACCACAAGTTTCTACGCTTTCCTTTATAGATTATTTATAGATGCTTACTTACCTTTGGTCTTGTGTGAAGATCTTAATTTTGGCTCACTTTGCCTTGAAATCTTAGAGTTGTTAGTGTAGGATATTATTTTCCTTTTATTAGTTTATTAGGATTATTCTACACACACGTGGTGTTTTCCTAAAATTATTGGATTAACTTGCTTAGGTGTACTTATTTCATATGAGTTACTCTTTGATTATTCTATCATAGGAGTTACATGCCTATTATAGGCCCTTTGTGGATGATTTACTACATTTCTTTCCTATTTGTGCATCTTCATTTTGTGAGCTATTTATAGAGTGTAAAAGTAATTTATGACAACTTGTTATTGCAATGATCTCATTTGTGTGATTTTATTTACCTATGGTTTGTATATGCTTGTCTATTTTTACATTGAGTAATATGTGTAAATCATCACTCATGGAACTCATGCATTTATTTTATAAATGATATTAGAATTATCTCTGATATGGTATCAAATCCATCTTGATATATATATGCTTGGTTTTAGTTAAATATTATCTTATTATATCTATGAGATTTTATTATTTTCAAAAAAAATATTACTACATATCCATTTTTGGGAGACAACTCATTTTTTGGTCAATGTGTTTTTACAGGTAGTATAAGCATATTGTCTCCCTTGATAAAATTCAATGCGGCATTTGTAACATCATACCTATAATTTTTTGATATGTATAGTTGGTTTTTTAATTTTGTATGGCATATTCAGCTCCAAATATCTTTCTTTTCTGGCTAAAGGGGATTTTTTTGATGATTTGTTTTTAATTCAAAAAATATTCATTTGACATTGGGGCACCACTCAGCCTATTATCGCAAGGATGATTGGACCTATTACTACAAGGACACTTGGACATTTTACTGCAAGGATACTTATACCTATTACTATAAGGACACTTGGAACTATTACTAAAAGAATGCTTGGACCTATTATTAGACCTTCTATTAGCACATACATGAGATTGGACTTGTTACTAGACCTGATACTGACACATTTATGAGCTTTATTATTGGACCTATTACTAGAATGTTTTAGACCTACTACTGACATATCCATGGCCTATAAGGGTTTTTGGATCTATTATATACCTACTTGATCCTCTAGTAATGGAATTATTGTATCCCTAACTCACCCAAGCTACCATTTTTTGCCTAAGAGTCTTTGTTGAAAACCTAGGGTGCCATATTTAGACCTAAAACACCACTTTTCAATGTCACTTATCAATATTTCAACATACATATACCTAGGTGCCACTTTTCCATAGCTAGTACATTGAAAATGATGGTTTTAATCTTTTGATATGTTCTTGGTATTTTTTGGCATGATCCTAAGTTGATTTACCTGGTCTACTAAAGTATGACACTTAAACTTTAGGCATGGGCTTCCATGGGGCACCCAAAAATGTGAAACTTATCCATCCTAGCAGTTATACCTTCCCAAAGTAATAACAACTAAGTTTTTAATAAGTCAAAATGATAATATAACTTTTGACCTAAATTCACATGATTTTTTTATTAATTATAAATTATTATTTTAAAATAGCTTGTTTTATTTATGCCACTTAAGTGAAATGTTTTCCCTTAGTTGCACAAGTGAGTGGGTATAAGGTTTGTTTTAGGCTTAGTGTTGTGATTGAGGAGGTTAATAGTCTGATTCTAACTCGTGTATGAAAGGCTATACCCATATTTTATCCCTTAGTGTATTTAATATTTTATGCAAATTTAATTAAAATAGGCCATTAATAATGGTAAAACCAAAATTATAATAACTTATGATTGCTAAATCTGAATCAAGTGATGTTTTCTTCAAAAAATCATATTTTTTCATTCCTAATCCATTAGTCCCATTTTTATTGTAATCTCACTAAAATTATAAAGTTCCAAATTTGGGGGTTATATTATATTTGGGAGATATAAGCGAGATATTATGAAATTGTATTTTTCTTGGTCATATACCTATGTTCTCTCCCTAGTTGAATATGTAGGGTGAGGCTTAGTTTTAAAAGTGGAAAAACCCTCTCATAATAAAACCACTTTCTTCTCCTTATCTCTTTGTTTGCTCATTATTCCACACTTGTAATCTCCTTATGGATGTATTATTAATGGAGTCTTATGTCTTCATATTTCATGTGTTTTATTTTCCATGTGTCAACTACACTAAATAATCACATTTGGATACATTCTTAGTTGTTTTTTATGTCTATTTGTTAAGATGTGCATTGACACTTATGTATTATTTGCACTTCCCTGTTTGGATACATTATTTGTTGAGTCTAATGTCTATACATTTAAGCATGTTGTGTTACTTACAAACACATGGGGTCATTATTGATTATCTTGGATGGGTTTTTGTGGTCTATAATATGTCTCTTATGTGAACTCTTAGTTTCTTCAACTTGTGTGACACTTTGGTGTCATTTACATATACTAATTTCATATTCTTGAACACATTGTGAACAAATTCTAATGTTCATTTGTTGAGATTGCATTATCACTTGTACAATGTTTTTATCATTTCAATTCTTTGTTTTCTTCTCTTAGTCATGTCAACTCCACTTTATATATATTATAAGGTGAGGAGAGTTGATTATAAAGTAGTCATTCTTCTTGTAAACACCAACTATGCTTTTCGGCATGCATATATGGAACACTTGCTCACAAGTAAGAATTGTAATCCATTTTTATATGCATAAATTCTTACCTTCTAAGTTGGGTTAGTATAATAAGTTGGATAACACTTGTGATAAATTCATTGGTACCTAATGGTTACATGTTTCCTTGGATATTCATTTCCATGTAAAACATATATGTCCTTACATTGATTGGAACATGCTACAGTCTCTTTTTAGAGATCCTATTGTGATATATATCACTCCTAATCATATTCATATCATATATTTAGAGACTATTATACTCCCCTCCTACTCTTATTTACTATGATGACACATTCATGGTGGACTATGCTCTTCCTTTTATCGAGCCACCACTACAGGATGAGATTATACTTAACCTCAATTATCCCATTACAACTTCTATATACACACAATATTTTCAAACTTGATCAATTATTGATTATTTAACTCTTTTAGGAACCCATTGTGTCTCAATATCTTTGAGTGCATGCCTTAAAGGGTGCACTAAAAAAGGGGTGGGTAGACCATTGGTGCTTCATAGGATTGTTGTCCCCTATAATACCACTTGATATCTACACAAAAATATCTTATACACTTATTGAATCTTTTACACCTCTCTTACATAGTCCTATAAGTAAACTTGGCACCTTCTTAATCCTAAAACCCTTTTTAATAGTTTATAGTATATTGTTGGCCTGGGTTGAAGCTATATTTAATTTGATAAAAGAACATTATGGGTCTAGGTTGGCCTTAGCCAACCTAGACTAGAACATAATTTTATTTTTATCAAATAATGATATAAAGTTTAATTGTGCCAACCCTATCAACTAAAATTATGGAAAGTTTTATGGTTAGATTCAGTTATATGTACTTGAATAAGAATATTTTGTTGTGCATTTGAGTATCCACCATTTTACTTGATGATCATTACTTAAGGTTCCAATACTTTATTTGGATATATGGATATTATCTTATGGAGAAGTCTTTTAGATGCATAGAGAAGTTGTGTAGGCTTAGATATAGCTTATACTTGTTATCCTTACATACCATAATAACCTATTATGAAACACCTTGGCTAAAGGAGCTATTAAGGCTCAATGGGTTCATCTTCAAAGGTAAGTATTCCTAACTTTTTTATTCCTTTGTAAGAGTAGATAGATTTTCATTTGAACTTCTTTCCCATATTTTAGTATTTACATATATTAACATGAGTATAGATCTTCTATGCATGTTTATTTTTTATTTTTATTACCACCACTTTGTGCCACAATATTTGGTGAGAACTAGCTTATATTTTACTTTATTTTTTATTTATTTAGTGAATATGAAAATGTAGGACCTATCTAGCATTATTTCAAGGTATTACTTCACTAGGGGCTTTGGAACCCTATTTAGTGATGTTATTATGGTAAGATAACCCTTATTTAGGTCCAAAAGATCCATATTGGTCATGAACCCAAATATCTAATGTATCAATAATTAGAAGTGCAAGTAAGATTTATCTTCTCTGAGATAGGATTAACTAATAGGTCATTTGCATTTAAATTAATATACATTATGTTGAATTCAATGTAAATCAAACCCTTTTAGGTTTTATTTCACGTATTTATTTTATCATCATTTTATATATTATTATTTTTGTATTATTATACCAAACCTATTGATATAGTTCTAATAGTATGTGCATATGTTTAACACACAGTCACTCCAAAATGACCTTATCTAACTATCTATGTAGGTCTTCTCCAAATGCAGGTGACTAGATCTATAAAATTAATATATTTTTATTCTTCAAATACATGATTTAATACACAGTCAAGATATTCAAATCTATTCTCAATTCTTCTTTTTCATTATATAGGTTTGTAGTATAGTCAATCCATTTGACTATGTTCATATATTCTCTTTTAACACACAAGTTCTACAAACTCTATCAAGACAATCGACTATATTTGAAAAATATTTAAACCAAAAATTAAGATTCACAACATAAAAATTTACAAACTAGTCATCTTGAAAATAACCAAGTTTCATTTTTAACTTCTCTATCATTTTAGTTTTTCATTTACAATACCATTTTTCACAATTTTACAGTCTATAAAATTACAACCCTACAATAAATTGGGTTGACTAGCTCAACATAATTATGTAGCCTATCTTTTATCTAAAATACATAGTCGACCAATTTGATTGTATTCTTCTAGATCTTGATTTCATAGAATAGTAGTGACCCTATTGACTTTTTTATGCATTTTTTACATATGGTGTCACATGAACTAGATCTATACTCTTCATAGTCAATGGAATTAACCTATTTTACTAGGAATTAGTTATCTTTTCATTTGATTTGATTGCATTCTTAGAGTAACAAACATATATTAATTATGTGGTTTTTCAATTTACCAGTTTAGTCACACTATTTTTCTATTTTTCACACACTTCTAAATCACTTTACTAAAAGAAACATTAAACATTTGTCTTTTCAAGGCCTACTTATTTGTATTTCATCACCAAGGGGGAAGCTGACTTACTTTTCTATCCAAGTATAAACACATGGTTGATGGTATATTGGTAAATAAATTGACACCCTTATCACTATGGGATAATGAAGTAAGGTCGAGGCCCCAATTTCAATCTAATACAATCACCAATATAGATACCTTTTATCCTAAAATACCTGAAACTATCTATAGATTTATTTCTAGTTCCTTTTTGTATCTAATTCCCCATCTCATTAATTTCAAAATTTATTATAACTTAAAAACATTTAAGAAAGAACAATTAGTTATAATCTACTTTTAAGTTATTGATTGCTCTTTGATAATTATATTTTGTATTTTAAAACTTATATTGGCCAATGTTACTGCAAGGTTTGTGATGTGTGTTCCAATTGGATCAATCACATTGATATAATTACTTATGTGCTTCATTATATTTTCTTAGATATTATATTGAATTTGTTTCTCTATTTTCAAAAATTATCATCCATATTGACACAGTTTCTTAAAAACTATTCATATTTTTTGCCTTTAGTATATAGTGACCGCGTCTGACTATGTATCTTTGTTAGCCTATTCATATTTCCCCTCTAGAATAAAAAATTGACCTATCTAGCAATTTATCTTGTTTCTTGTTTTATTTCTTATCTAGCAGTACATAGTCAACATGTACGACTGTGTCCTATTATTTCCTATATAGTAGTAAACATTCAACCTGTATGACTATTTCCTCTTATTCTCTATTTTATTTCTAATTTTATAAAACACTATTAATCTATCTAATTCTATATCTTATCAAGTAATTCTTCTTTCCATAAAAATTTTAGCCTCTTTCCCTCACTATGAATTTATTATTTAAGGATAATATAGAGTTAAATATAACAAAGATGATGAGTCTTACCAATCCTAATAGGTTTCTTGAAACATAACTTGTGGTTCCCTCTTTATATGAAATTAATGTTCATGTTTCCACGTGTACTACCAATAATGGGAATCTTCTTCATTTGTGCTCAATTCATAATCCTTTGTTCTCCTTAGAATATGAGTGTGATTTAGACTACACAATTTAAATTCTCTTCTTCATAAACAAATTTACTCAACATAAAGGAAAGGACCCTTCAACCATTTATAATCTTATTATAGGTCCTCAAGTAGAAGAACTTATTTCATCATCCCCTACCTTCTCTCATGGATTTGGGGAGAATTCTTTGATTCTCAACATTTTCCTTCTATTATGTCTCCTTCACACACCATGACATCTTCTTCTATGACTTATTCAACCTCCGTGCCAAGAATCTCTACTGACATGGTATGTTCAACTTCTAGTAGGCATTTTTCAAAGGCCCTTCTCCTTAATCATGCCACTAGTGCATATTTTGTTACCAATGATAATCATGCTACTAGTGCTTCTTTTTCTTCAAATGCTAATCATACCACTAGTGTATCTTTTTCTACCAATGTTAATCATGTTTCTCATGCCACTAGTGTGGTGCATGTTAATACTCATAATGTTACTCAAGCCACTAATATCAATACCAATACATCACATACTACACACACTAGTCAAAATACTTCCCAAACACATAAAATTTTATTATAAACACTCAATCAAATGCATAATTTCAAACCAATAATTCTAATCAAATGATAAAGATGTAAAACCATCTCATTAAACTTTAAAACTAACCCTAACGATTTCATGGGGAGTACCAAATCTAAATTCCCCTGACCTCCACCCCTCATTAATAAAATGATCAAACATCTCTAAAATTAACCTCTTGTACCTCAAATTGATAATATAGACATAGGAGTTAACACACCTACCATCACCTATAATGTGTTAATTAATATGGCATTATACTTAAAAACATTTGGTAACCTTTATAAATATTAGGTCAAACTTAATACCTTTACTTATACCAAACTATTAGCTTAAAAACTCTCAAAAAATGATTTCAATTGGTAAAATCAATTTAAAACCCATTCTATCATTAGATTTAAGACTTGGTTAACCCACTAGTCCAATAATTTCAAAATAGTGATCTTCTCAAGAACAACTTAACTCACTTCATCAATTGTAAACAACTTGAAACTAAAATGACATAAGTTTTCATTAAATGATGGAATAAATTGTCTAAAAAATGTGACCATAATATGGAAAATGACAACCTCTTCCACCTATTCACTAATGTTATCTACCCTAAGTTACGATACCAAGTTAGGATTCTCTCTCCAAGAATTTTAAATTAAGCCCTTGACCAATCTAATCAACAAGACATTCTTACACACCAATTTGAACCATTTCAACCTAATACAAGAATTTTCATGATCATTAAACACAAAAATAATCATGCAATCAATTATGGCCTTATCCATACCTATGATAATATTCACAATATTTAAGTAATCACTTTGAGAGAAACTATGGAGCATTCTCACCCTCTAAATAACACTAACAATCCTACATATTCTCAAACAAAAAAACACTAGTGTACACAAACCATTATCCTTATCCAACCGTCAAAAGCATCTTCCAAGTCCTCCACCATTATATCTTGACCCCACTCATCTAATGAAATCATGGTATGATCTGAATAATTTTTTTTGGTTTCATGCAAGTTGGTGCCATTCTCACAAAACTTATGGAATATTACTTAATCTATCTATGGATTTCATTATTGACCCAAAATTTGATCATAAATCACTCATTTGCAAGTGAAAACTAGCATATGACATAGATTTTAAAGCCCATAAAACACAAAATAAAATTCAAGATTTAAATCAAGCTAATGCTCATCTTGATATATACAAATATCATCTTCCCAACCATCAATATAACAAGCCTAATCCTTCTAAAAATAATGTTGAAAGTATTATAGACCTCATTAGTAATTAATAACATGTGGTAAATATGACCAAAATGTGAAGAGTAGTTACTTTTATTAATACCAATCCAACCCCCACACAACAAACTTATCAATTTTTTTGAATCATTTAAGATACTTACCCATCTCATCTAATAGATTTGGGGAAAGAGGAACTTATAAACTTCTTTTGGTTCCCAATTTTACATGTCTTTCAATCAACCTTGCACACTTTGAGAAAATGGAAAATAAAGATGAAAAACTTGGAAATATGTCATTATAACTATGGAAGGGTTTAGCATCAAGATGGACTGAATGTAGACAATGATTGGAAAAAATTGATAGAGGGTATGGTCAGCTCCCCACTAATTCTAGCTCTATTGAACCAAGGTGAGAGTACCTATGGGGTAGCTTGATCTCATGGAGGTATATTATAGTTCAATCTCCATGGGTATTATTAGCACACAAACAAACACAAATTTGACTAGGGCATAACCAAGTTTTCACAGTCCACTCAAGAAGAGTACAAGGGATGGGCAAATTCTTTAGGCCAGACACAAGCTACTAAAGATAGATGTAAATATGATTACATATTTAATTTTTTAAATAAATTTTCAATAATATAGTGCCAAATGGAAGACTGAAATACTAGATTTTCAAGACTACAATACAAACACAATATATATTTTCAACACTTATGCATCTACAGGGAAATAATACCTAGAATATGCAATAGGGTATATTATTTGTAGGGTAAGATAGGATAAGATGAGTTAAGTATTTATAATAGAGTGGTGTAGTGGTGTGAGTTTTCAAATATTATGATCTCCTTCAGTAGGCATGACATCATTCATTTACAAAAATTATATAAGATTGAAATACAAGCTATGAAAACTACTAGGAATAGTTTTCATCCACTAGTGCCAATACAATGCAAATATTCAAATGATTTTTGAAACCCTAAAGTATATAACACAAGTAAAATTTAAAATAATTTATCTTATCAAATCCATAAACCCAGGGTGCCCTTAAGAGGCTATCAACAACACATTTCCAAATCACAATGCAGAAAGGGGTTTATAACCTAGATTTATGCTCAAGATAACAACCATTAATAAGAATTAAACCATATACCCAATCAGTAGAGCATGTAAAACATGTTATTTCATTTCATTAATAGAAAACATTAAAAATAATAGTTATTTTCCATTATCTTGAAATAAAATATTACATACCTCATGTGTTTCAGAATGTTGACATGGGGAGAAGCATGGTGACCTTGTTCATGAATAGGGGAGGCATAGACACTCTCTCAGAGATTGATAATGGATGTAAAACTAAAAATACCTTAGAAAGAGAGAAAACACATGCACACAACAAGAATCTCAAATTTTTAAAGAGCCTAAGACCTAAAAAGAACAATAATCAACAAAAATAACCTTTTAACAAAAGACGCTCTCTTTTCATGTAACTCTCTCATCTATAATATTTCGATAATATGCTTTATCTTAAAGATGCCCTTAATCATACCTAAAATATCATGAATTGAAAGAAAATAATTTTTGTAACTTCTTATCCTTAAAATGATGAATATTTCAATCAAATCCTTAATCTTCTTGGCTAGAAATGCATTGTATTTGGGCTTGAGAAAAAATATTCCCTTTGGATCAAAACAAACTCCTTGTCTTCATGGGTAACCACTTTACCATGCCTTTAAGTAATAATTTTCATAGTTGTAAACTTATGGATAGCTAGCATTATCCTTGTGTAGGCCAAAGAACACCCCTTGTAATGATTTCATGGGAATATTCTAGTTGGGGTAGAATCAAAGAATCACCCATGGCCATTTGAGAAATATCCTTAGAATGGCCAACCATTACCTCAAAACCTTGCATCATTTCTCTTATATGGAGGTAGTTGAAACAATCAAAATATTAGAAATGTAAGACTTATCTTTATTTTACCTTTTTGCCTTGATACCAAAATTTCCCATACCTTACACATTTCTATTTTGACTTTGACCTTTTTAGGTTGAAATAAAACTTTATAATTCTTAAGTGCATTATTTTACCCTTTTTAAAGCTTATCTTCACCATTTGACCCTCTATGTCGATTGTACTAATAACATGTCTCTCTTATCTTAAAAGCTTGAGCTTTGAATTTTTTTACAAACTTAACTTCCATTTGGACATGTCATACATTTTGGAATGATAAAAATTATTGACATGGCCTCTTGAATGCTTACATGGCCTTACTTGATTTCTACATTAACCTCTAATTTACTTTGAAACTTTATTGCTTCCCTTTTGGACCATCTCTCTTTTGACTTTTGATTACATGTAACATGCTGACCTTGACCTAAGGGATTGGGAAATGATATGAAACTTAAAACATTGTAGGATAACTTTTATGAACCAAAGGATCCAAACACAAACTTGGAACACAAACCCTAATGACCAAATTCTTTGAAGCAAGTGAACTTAGACCATAATATCAATGATCTCATCAAATAAAATGTATAATGAATAAAATTTGAACAAAATTTCTAGCCAAAAAATATAAAAAAATGTTCGATGACAAGTTACAAATAAAATTTTCAACCACAAGTTCTAAACAAACAGTACAACTAAAATTTTTGAACAAAATTTTTGACGGAAAGTTTTGAACATAAGATTTTTTTGAACTTAAGAGTTTTTGAAAAGTCAAACTTTATAAAAATTTTAAAACATTATTTTACAAAAAAAAATAATTGCTAATAAAATATGTTGGAATTCAAAACTCCTCTTGTAGTTTGAAATAAAGCAAACTTTCATTTAATCTTATAAATTTTTCCAAGCTTCAGAACTTCTCAAAGATGGAAAAAATCATACTTGTCATTATTGGATCTTCCTAACTTTATTTTTATCATAGACCCTACAATCTCATAAAAAAATGAAAATGTTAAGCATTAACTTGAATCAAGATTACACATGGTTATCACAAGGTAAAGGTAGGATTCTTATAATCTTGAATGCAAAAATAGGATTCAGATGACTGAGGTATACATTTATGAACTGGGGGAACATTCACATTTTTTTGGGATTTACATCTCAAAAACAAGGAATAATTTTCTCAATGCATGTTTAGGAACTAACAATAACTCTCACCTAGGGATGGACACCTCTTGTGCATGTGAAAAGAAACCCATAAAACAAGACCAGGTGCTACTACTTGGGGCTACAGAGTCAACACTTTAGCAATTTCATACCAAACACCCATGAAAACTTGATAAAATAATGTCAGACTAATAAAAATAAATTAGGAGGATCTAAGAATGAAAACATGATACAAAAACACTATAATGAATTGTATAAATAAAGGCCCAACACAAAGGGGCCAAAAAATAATAGAACAATAAAAGTATACACTATGTATTACTGCACATAGTCATGGACCTAGTTAAGGATGTGTTTTAGATGTCTGCCATTAATTGGAAACTCTAGTATTTCACCATCCAAGTCTCTCAAGAATAAATTATTTTACCCAATCTATCAGTCAACGGAATAAGGGCCCATCCAAAATGCATCAAACTTTCTATGCTTGCCTTTATCCTCATGCCTACTATCCCAAAGCAAAGCCAAATCACTTACTTGAAAATTTATTGGATCAACCTTTATATCAAATATTCTCTTGAGTCTTTCCTTGAACTTAAGGTGTCTCTCATGAGCTTGTCTTCTAGTTTCATCAAGATCAATAATATGGTTCATTATTCTTTCATAGTGGTTGATTTCTTCATCTTCCTCTAGCTGTTGCATGAACTGATAGGTTGGGAACTATAAATTCATATGCAAAATAACTTGAGTTCCATAAATAAGATCAAAAGGGATTTTACCTATAGCTCTCTTAGGAATAATCCTATCAGCCCAAAAATCAAAATTTATCTTCTCACACTACTTATTTTATTCCAAAGTTTGTCTAATTATTTTGAGCAAGTTCTTGTTATTAGATTTTGCTTACCCATTCCCATGAGGGTTGTAATTGGAAGCATAAACTAATTCAATATTTTACTCTTTGTTTTCATAATGACCCTAAAATCTTAGCTCTAAAGATCATGAAAATATTAATAATTATTTTAACAAGCACACCAAATATAAAAATAATATGATTCAACAAAAATTCCATAACCACCTAGTGTATAGCCTTCTTCGTAGGAACCGCCTCAACTAATATCAAGAAGTAGTTAGTTGAAACCAAAATCCATATTTGTCTATCAGTTAATGAATCAATGATTTATTAAATTAAATCCATTCCTAATTATCTAAATGGATCTTCAATCAACATATGTTTCAAGGGAAGAGAACTAGAAGATTTCAACCTTCTAGTAAAGTGTTGACATCTCTCACACTTTCTAAGTTTTTGAGAAACATTATTTAATAGTGACAACCACAAATAAATAAATCTAGGAATTTTATGAGATGTGAATTTAGGTGAAAAGTGACCACCACATACTCCATTATGTAAATATTCAATAAAATCATCAATTTGATCTTCTACCAGGCATCTTAGGAGAACCCTATATGGATTCTACCATGCCAATCCACTTTAAAAGAAGAGATACTTTTGGAAAACAAGTTTGATATTTATAATTTGATTTTTATAAAATTTAAGAGGACAAATCAAGTTTTAAAAGTATTAAATTATGTCCTTATACCATGGAGAGATGATAATTTGACTCAAAGAATTATCAACATTAAAAACAATAGTGTTTACCTCAATGACCTACAAATCAGTCTCAACCATGTGTTAAGAACTCAAATAGAAACTTGATAAAGGTTTATTATTTATTTATTAGGATATCCTTCATATATGGAATAATATTTGAATGATATGAGGTGTGGGACACCCACACATAGACCTGAGCTTTAGATTAATGAGGATACTCCTATGATGTATCACTCTGATCTGTGTACTAAAACCTCCTATGTATTTTGGCATGAATATGGTTATAATGATATTGAAAAGGTAAATCATATTATAATATTGGTGATACACTTATATTAATGGTTCATACACTCTATTTGAGCTCTTAAAACACTAATAAGTAAAGCAATGACTGAATCTACAACTGTAAATGACTCCTATACAATAGTATTTCATATAAAGGTTTATCAAGTGATCAAAGAATGAGGGAAATGATGGAATAGGCCTGATTTAAGGTACTAACCAATTAATACATCCATTTTTATCTTAGTAATTCAACATCAAACACTGAATATGATCTGCATAAGATGACATACTAGTAACTAGGTGAGATTAGGACATGCCAAGGGAGAAAATACTACCACATGTGCAAATAGAACCAATATAACACACTATACCAGAATATTAAAATATAAAAATGGTCATTTTATTTATCTCAAAAATTTAAAAACCTCAATCTTGGTAGATTTTAATCATGCCCAAGAGAGGGATCCTAAAAATTGGCTTGAAAGCCTTAATATATAGCAATGAGAAGAGATAAAGCTAAGATATTGTCCTATAAGAAGAAGAGGAAGTCAAATTCACATTAATTCAAGTCAAATTCCATTACAATTTGATGACAATCATATTTGAGAAGTCTCTTTGTGTCTTTGTCTTGCATGAGCTCTTTTTTGGCATTAAAAAGGGATGGTGGTCCATTTTAACATGTCAAATATCATCTTGCATGAATGCTATGCCATATCTTTATTGATAACTCTAATTTAAGTGATTTTAAGAGTATGTGAATTTCCTTCTTTCATGAAGATCAAATAACATGCATGAATCAGTCAACCAGAGTGATGGCACTTAAGACAAGATAACTTCTTCTTAACTCCTTCTTTGCATGAATTATAACTTGAAGAATTTAAAGTGAATGATATTTATAATTAAATACTAGATATGTGGTATGGATATTCTACATCAACTCATTTATTATCCCTTCTACACCATTCTCATCTTGTTTGTTTAATCAACTAGGCCTAGTATCCTAACTAATTGCATTTTATGGCTCTTGAAAATCTACATTAAACTTTTAATACCTAAAAAAAAAATTATATTATACCATAAGAAGCCCTCATATCATTAAATATCTCCTTTTGATGAAGAACACTTGTAACTTGGTCAAACTAGTTGAGTAGGTCAATCTACCTAAATTTCCCACATAGTGGTTATTTTTGATGAGCTGATAAGGATAATTATAGGAATATTTTTTATAATTTTATTATTTTGGGTTGAATAACAAGTATCAGGATTCACCATCCATAGATTGTATTTCATCGGACTACCTTGTACGTCTTCTTTTTGCACCTTTTTCTCCCAAAAACCTATTTTTTTCCATGATCCATACAATTTCATACAACAAAGTACCATTTTTGGGACCCTATCTGATTTTAATTTATGTTTCATAGGTTTTAGGTTGATTCATGATGTTCTTATTTCAAGAAAATTGAATTTTCTCAAAACTGGTCATTATGAGGGATTAGAAGGATTTTAGAGGTGGATCTTCTTAACGATAATTAATAAAGTAAAATCCTCCAAACCTAAAATTATTTACATGAAAATTTAGTGTATATACCCACTCAAATTACTTTAAAATATTTTGTTCCCATGTAAAAGGTATGAAAAGTTACATATGTAAATAAATTTTATTGTATGGTTTACAAGTATTCTAGACATGCTTATGCTCTTAGAAATTGTTCATAAAGTGAAATCCCTAAAGAATATAAATTTTTAATTAATTATAATTCCATATGGGTCTTCAAAAAATGATAATATGAGCTATCCAAACTCTTTACATGGTGAAATATATGAGCACTTGATCAGGTGGCTTGAATGGGTGTTTTCACTATAGAGTTCAAATTTCTCCTTATGAACCAAAAATACCTTTTATCATAATATTATTTTACTTAATAAACCTTCATGGGACTTTTACCATCCAATCATATAATTCTATGTGTCATCTTGCTTGATAGGTCTAAAAATGCCATTTGGTGTTATAGGTCTACTTGCTTGTTTTAGCCCTCAGGGGTTTGGTTTGCTTTGATTTTAGAGTGTGATAATATCTACTAAGGTATATGGAGATGTAAAATAACCCTCTTATGAACCCTCTAACACACTTGTATGTACCTTAAGATTCTACCTACTTGAATGGTGACTGTGAATGGACATGCTGATGACTGTGTAAAAATAGTGGGCACTTCTACTACGAAATGAAATATATCATACATATATAGTTTTATTAAATAATAATTAGTCTCTACACCAATTTTAAAGGCTATATCATTAATATTTTATCTTGTAGGTTTACTTCTTCAACATGTAGTAATAAGATGTGTGCTTGCTTAGTCCTAAGACTAAGTTTTCCTTCTTGTCACCTTGATTTGAGATTGAACATGGTGACTATTATTTGAATAGGTAATGAACACCTCATTTATAGTATTTTTATTCTTCATTTTTTATATTTTCACCTCCATGTCACCTATTGTACACCTTAGCTCCTTCAAGAACACTAATATGACTATATTCTAGCACTGTTTAAGGTGTTGTTTTGAGGTTTGAAGTGGTTGATATACTTCACATCATGAATTAGTGTTTATATATTATTTATACCATTTGAAACTCACTTTTATTATCTTATTTTATCATATTATTCTTCAAAAAGTGTTTTATAGGCCTACATAGTCCAAATGCATACAATCATATACCTTCATCTTCAAATTCATGATTTACAGTGCCCTAGTTCTCTTAACAAGTTTTGAATATGTTCATTGGTCACTTGACTTATATGAGATGTTTTCATATGTCTATCTCTTAATTTGAATGGTCTTAAACTTACACATTGCATGTATGTGACTATGAGAGAGGATTTTGTCAAATATATGGCCATAGGTGATCATTTGATAGTTGACCAGGATTGTATATCAAGTTTTATTAACCCTATCCATCCTCATAATGACTTCATATCTCATTACCCTATTGAAACATCTTATTTTCAACATGTAACCTCCTTAGAGACCATTGTGATCTCAATTATCATGCTAGATTGAAGGAAGCCTTTATACTTAAGTCTATAGGTATACATTTTAGGTGAAATTGAATGTAACATGAGTGTTTTAATCCCCAAATCATGATCTATAATCCATTTCATCATTATTATTCTCATGACCCACTCTCTTTCAATCATGAAACTATGTTCTCATCCTCCATGATATTCAAGATAGGTTTGTATTCTATATGGTTGTAGGTGTTAAATTTGAAGGTGAAAGAATCCTTATATATTTTTTGATTATCATAAATTTAAATAACTCCTTATGCCATTCTAAAATATTCTTCAGATGTTACAATATTATATGAACTTTGAGAATATGCAATACTTTATTACTTCAATGTTTGACTTTCATTTACCTTTATAGGCTTGTATAGACTGAGTACAAGTCTAAACATTGATAAAGTCAAAATTAGTGGTTATGATCCTCTCTTGATTTAATTAATAGTATACTAAGGCTTAAAATATCTCTTGAGGTGTAGACTCTCTCTCAAAGATATAAACTTCTTCTCTGTCCACTCATTGGTTCTTGACTATGTGTCCATAAAAGATGACTATAGGCGTATGTACAGACATTCACAGACCTTGGGATGCTTAAATATTTTAAAAAAAACATGAAGTGTTCATGAGAATTTATATTTATGATGATCTCTTTAAAAAATTGATAACCTACTTGAAGTTGATTCACCATAAAAGATCTACCTTAAAGTCACCTTTAAGCATGATTCACTCACTTAGCTATACCAGTTCTCTTAAGTGTGGCTATATATGTACATATGTGTTTATTTATCTCTATTTGAACCTCAAATTTATTCTTATTGAGATATATATTTAGGTTAATAGTCCTCATGGAATTTATGTACTGGGTAGTGCTTTAGGCTCTTCTCATCTTAATAGGCTTTAAGATTTTCAAAACCTTTATCTACTATAGGCTATGACCTTAAGAGCAGGCCAATAGGTGAACCTAAGGACACTTAATTCAATAATATGACTACCTATTAAAGGTATATGACATTAATGGATTCATATTAGGATTGAGAATTCTTCATTTATTGCCCAACTTAACTCATGTATTGATTTCAAGTCAAAACATCACAAGGACTATGTTTCTTATCAACTATAGCTGACTATATGTGTATGAACTTTAGTAGAACTTGGGATTCTTAAAGAGTTTCAACAAAACACAATATGAGAATGTATTCATATGATGATCACTTTACAAACTCAATAACCTCCTTAAACTGGTTTAATCATGAAACTCTCCCTCAAAAACAACATTATGAACTTCTTGGTTGTAAGAGGTTTTGAGTTGGCTATAGGTAGTCTTATTGAGGCACTTGGTTGCTTTTTTATGGCTGCCTCATTAGATTGTATGCTGAATTTCAATCATATCATGGATCAATAAAATTCATTTCTAGATAACTCTACTCATACATGCGTAATGTCAACCTCAAAGATGATTATGTCCTTTAATTTCAAATGTGGGATGGTTGTGTATGTCCATTATATGGAATATGTCAAGAATATAACCTTAAGGATGTCACCAAAGTTTTTGATAAGATTATCCTTCACTCAGAAACTTGTTATGTTGGTTCTACCTCCTTCATTTGACCCAAGACAATATTTGCTTTAAAAAAAATTTACTATACTTTTTGTTATGTTAGGTAATCATTTATTTATTATTTAGTAATGATTTTAAGGTCTCTAATGTCCTTGAATGACCATAGTGCCATCTCACCATTCTTGACTCATCCTTAGTAAACTCTCATGAGATGGCGGTGAGATGGTAGGTAGTGAAGATGATGGATGATGGAGAATGTAATGGTGATGGAGTGAAAATAGAGCTTTATAGCAGTGTGAAGGTAGTGACAAGGTAGTGAAGATGAAGGTAATAAAATGGAGGTGATTCTATCATGATAATTGTATGCCAAGACCATTTGGAGGATATTAAGAAAGAATAGGCTTACTTTCTTCAATATGTATCAATTTGGAGAGCTTTGAAGGTGCATAAGATGATTAAATTGAAACCTAGGAGTTTGTTTAAACCTTAAAATATGCTAATTTTCCATAAACTTTGCTAAACGTGGACTCTTTGGAGGTGCTTGAGAGAGCCAATAATGTATTTTTGGCTATAAGGCTTCATTAAACCTATAATAATCTTGATTTGAGAACATTTAAACATGATGGAGACCTTTTAAATAATATTTCAAGAAAAATTGATGTTGTTTTCTCTGTCCCTAGCCGTAAAAATACCTCTAGAAGCATGCTAAACTATTGAATTTCACTCTCTTTCCTTAATGAGATCAATTTGGTCCTCACACATGTTGAACCAAAGTGATGGATGCCATTGAAATATGAGACATGTCACTAAAATTACCTATAAACTTGAATTTTATGGATATGATGCCCTAATGAGGGAAAATTATAGAAAATTGATTCCTTCCTAGATGCAAGATTGCATATATATGACATGACATAAAATGGATGATTCACGAAGGAGATAAGATGAAATTTATAACCACTTACTCCATATGGAAGCTCTCTAAGTCTATTTTCTTTGTCCAAATTGTAGCCTTGGATATTCTCTTTCATGCTCATACAACCTACAAACCTGAATGTCTCTCTCTATGTGCAAAAAAGCAAGATGAAGAATAAGAACCGGTTTATGGCTTGCTTTGCATTTTATTACCATGAAATTATTTTGGAAGACATATCATGCCTTATTCTTCTTACTTCAAACCTCTTATTTATGGATGACCATACAATTATGTTCTTCTCCTTTGAAATATGCATGAATATGGCTTTTATTTTCCTTTTTTCACACTTGAGTATTCCAAAACCAATTATAGTACATGATAAGGATACCACAAGTCTTTTCAATGTATTAACACAAAAGTAAACCTTTTACATGATTTTGGGAGCCAAATTTGGCATGTGAAAGCTAAAAATGATCCTTTTTGCTTAAATTACATTTAAAGACCTTTTCAAAGCATAACACTTTAAAAATAATGTAATTACATGTATCTAAATATATTTTAAGGTATTTTGGATAATTTAATGACATTTTAGATTCAATTTTGACATTCAAACACTGAAACAATTCTCTTTTAGGAAAAAATACATAGCTTTAGACCACCTACAATAGGCTTATAGCTACCAAGAAAAGTTTTAGATTATAGGGGTTTGTATTTGGCCTTGACAGGCCAAATTTCTAATAGTTTTGGTGACTCACAAGGTTTAAATAGCATACTGGTCAAAATAACCTACTATATTTGACATGACAAATGACAATGTGAAGCATGAGCACATGTCTTGATGACTTTGATGGATTACCAAACAGAGTTTTGAACTTTGTTAAAACTCTTTTGAATGTGAAAACAACAAAACTAGAAGGAAACAACAACTAAACTTATAATCAAGGATGACTAATCTAAGGAAACAAGAAAACACAACAAAAATAAGGAAGACTGCTGCTTATGCTATTCACTTATTAAAATAAGACAAACCTAAAAAAACTAACCTAAAGTCAAAAGCTTTCCTCCAAGATTAAATAAAAAGCTATTTTGTCCACCATATAACCTTGAAGTGTGATTTCATCCTTTTGATATCCTCTTATTGTAAATATAGTCACTTGCATGTTCATATTCCCTTCGAGAAGCAACTAGTTTTTCTACTACCAATCTTAGGTGCGTGAGTTGTAGAAATGAGTTCAAGACCCAGTCATACTCCTAGTTTTGTGTACTTTTCAAGAATAATCTCAATTCTTCTTGATTCATGATCTGATGATTATGATCATGTTGGGCAGCTTGATGTGTCTCCTATGTGTTACTTATAAGGTTGGCCTCTAAGAGAGATAGATCTTATTTCATTACTTCTTGATGCCACCTAAGTTCATATTCAACTTCTAAACGTATAAAAAAATCTGAAAATGAAGGGAGAAGTTGGTAACCATGCCTAAAATACTCAAAAAAATCATCTCGTAATAAAATAACCTTTTGGATTTGATTGTTTGGAAGACTAATTGATTATTTTTTGATGAAAGTGCTTATCTCAACCTATAATGAGTAACATTATAATACATATTAATTTGAATGAATGATGTCAAATAAATGTAGTGATTTTTCTTCATCAAGATGAATTTAAATTAGGGTTTATTCATTATGATCATAAGCCTATAAATCATATTTTGGTATCTCAAATTGGTCAATCAGGATTTCTTCATCTTTAACATCAAACTGATGACTTTGCATGCTCTCAAAACCAACTTGTTCTTCATCTTGTCTTACTAATTGGTACTTGACTTATATCACTTCTTTAGGCTCTTGTGGATTATCATGATGAATGACTATGTGATCAATTATCTCATGGAAAAAATCATCAACTTGTCTAATTAGAACATATTTCTCTTGGATATCATCATCTACTTTGAGTTGATCTTCTATCTCAACAATAAAGTTTTTGAATTCATCTTCTTTTACACTCTTAGAGATTTTATAATGCTCTTACCTAACAAAGAGTGTGCCAATGGTGATGTTATCTTTATGTTCATTCAAGACTCTTTCATCTTCATTTATCTTAAATGAAACTTCTTCAATTTCCCAACAAAGGAGAGGCTCCTTATTTATAATTGGCATGGTTGACCCCTAAAAATACTAATGAAGATGAGAAAGATCCAGAGATGTTACCATTGATGATTGATTATGTTCATGGGGAAGCTCAACATTAATCACCTTCACCTCCTCTATTTGATGTAGTGTTTCTTGGATATCTTTCCATGAAGGAAAGGCCTTGGGATTTTAAGGAGGGAGGTGTGGAGGCTGAATGATCTATTAATTTCTATTAAATTTAGAACTTATGCTTGAATTATATTATTTCTCATTTAAATATTGTACCTATTTCCAAGTCATGAACTTAGGTTTATGATATTTTTATTGTGTACTTGTTGCATCCATAGGTGTGAAAGAAGGAATTAGAATTTATTGAGATTGTGTTGCCTTTGCAACTATTATTGAATATTGAAGATGTTGATTTGAAATATCAAATTGCTTGGATAGGTGAGTATCAAATTTATTAACCAACTCATTTGAAATATCTACCTATAAACCTAGAAATTAAGAATCTTGTATCATCTGTTGTGAAACATGAAAACTAGCATCCTCAAAACATACTTCTTTAACCTTGTGAGATCTCTATTGGATAGAATTAAAATAAGGAAAGATAGGAAAGGTATAAATTGAATATTTAGGGATATGATATACATTATTTTTATTTTCATGAAGATAAAATGGCATCTTAATGTGAAATCTATGTTTCTCATAAACAGCCAACCTCTCTTCAATGTTAAAAATCAGACCACCTATGTCTAGGATATCAACACTGAGCTTTGAATGGCCTTGTCTTATGAAATATGCACATAACTCTTTAGATTTATGAAAATAATCTCTCATACTCTCAATCTAATTCTTGTTAATATACTATCTATAGTTATTTTTATTGTCTATACTTATCATCTATTTCTCAGAGCTAAACAAGGTTTATTTGAAGCTTGAGATGGATTGTCTTAGGACCTGATTAGGGTGATTAAGAAGATAAAAAGGTTCATGAGGCTCATCATAGGATTGATATGAGTCACCATAATGATGATAAAGCTCTGTATATGGTTGGTGTTGCTCATCATAAAGATGATATGGATCATGGTAGGGTTGATAGGGGTCATAATGAAAAGTGTATGGATCATACTAGAACTAATGATAAGGAGATGAATGATAGAATTCTTATCTATAGGCTACCATATCATAGAAAACATATAAAAAATAATTTAATTTTGAAAAAAATATTTCCCTTTATCTTTGGGATAAGGACCATATGAGTACTTGAAACTACTTATTAAGGCCAATACGCTACAAATTTGTACTCTAATGGCTATATCTATGTCCCACCAAGCATGTCAACGTTATTAGCAACCTAAATATCACCCTATTTAAGGTTTATTACTAATTTTTGAAGATATCCTTCACATATAGATTAACATTTTAATGATCTAAGATGTGGGACACCTACACTCAAACTAGACCTCTAGATTTGTGAGGCTAGCTCATTTGATGTATTACTTTGCTCTATGTATTAAAATATATTATATAGTTTTGGATGAAAAGGGTTATAAGATATTTAAAATGGAAATCCAATTCTACTATTGGTGATACACTTCTATTTATAGTTTATCTACTCTATTTGATTTCCTACAATACTGATAAATAAAGCAAGGACTAAATCTACAACTCCAAATGACTCTAATACAACATTATTTCATATAAAGGTTTATAAAGTGATAAAATCATCAAGAAAATAATGGAATAGGCCTAATTTATGGTATTAACTAGTCAATACATCCATTATTAGCTTATTCATTCAACATCAACCACTAAATATGACCTACATATGATGACATACTAGTAACTAGGTGAGATCAAGACCTGCCAATGGATAAAATACTACCACATGTGAAAATAAAACCAATATAACACACTATACTAGCATATTGGAGTCTAAAAATATTGTTTTTATTTATCTCAAAATTTTACAAAACTCAATCTTGGCATAGTTTAATCATGCCCAAGAGAGGGATCTTGAAAATTGGTTTGAAATACTCAATATATATCAATAAAAAGAGAGAAAGCTAGGATATTGTCTTGGGATAAGAAGAATAAGTGAAATTCATATTAATCCAAGTCTATTTATGTTACAATTTGATAAAAATAGTCTTCAAGAAGTCTCTATGTGTCTTTATCTTGTATGATCTCTTTTTTAGCATTGGAAAGGGATGGCATGCCCTTTTAACTTGTGAAGATCCTCTTACATGAATGATATGTCATATCTTGATTAATAAATCTAATATAAGTGAGTTAAATAGTATTTGAATGCCCTTCTTACATGAAGATCAAAGAACATACATGATGATTAGTCAAGGATCAGTTAACTAGAGTGATGGCACTTAAGATAAGATAACTCCTTCTTAACCCATCCCTTGCATGAATTGGAACTTTAAGCCTTTAAATTTCATGATATTTATAATTTAAGACCATATATGTGGCATGGATAATCTACATCAACTCATTTATTATCCCTTATATGCCATTCTCATCTTTTTTGTTTGATCAAATAGGCCTACTAGGCCAATTAGGCCTAGTATCCTAGCTATTTGCATTTGATGGATCTTGAAAACCTATATGAAACTTTGAATACCTATAAACATGGTGATATTATATATAAATCAAGACTTCATAACATGAAATATTTCCTTTTGGTGAAGAAACACATGTAACTTGGTCAAACTAGTTGATTTGGTCAATCTACCTAAATTTACTATAGAGTGGATTTTTTGGATGAGATGATAAGGACACTTCCAAGAATATTTTTGATCATCTGATTATATTTGGATGAATTATAAGTCTCAGGGTTCACCCTCTATGGATTGGATTTCATTGGATTGATCTGCACATCTTCTTTTTGAATTATTTCCTTGAAGAACCTATTTTATACCATGATCCATAAAATTAAATACAATAAAGTACAATATATGTGGCATGGATATTCTATATCAACTCATTTATTATCCCTTTTATGCCATTCTCATCTTTCTTATTTGATCAAATAGGCCTACTAGGCCAATTGGCTCTAGTAGCCTAACTTATTACATTTGATGGATCTTGAAAACCTATATGAAACTTTGAATACCTAAAAACATGCTTATATTATACCAAAAACAAGCCCTCATATCATGAAATGGCTCCTTTTGATGAAGAAACACTTACAACTTGGTCAAACCAGTTAACTAGGTCAATCTTCTTGAATTTTCTATAGAGTGATTGTTTTTGATGAGATGGTAAGGACACTTATAGGAATATTTTTGATCATTTTATTATTTTAAGATGAATAAAAAGTCTCATAATTCACCCTCCATAGATTGGATTTCATTGGACTACTCTATACCTCTTCTTTTTGTACCTTTTTCTCGAAAAAATCTATTTTTTGCCATGATCCATATAATTTAGTACAACAAAGTACCATTTTTGGGAACCTATATGATTTTAATTTATGTTTTAATAGGTTTTATGTTTAATCATTATGTTTTAATTTCAAAAAACATTAATTTTCTCAAAACTAGTCATTATGAGAGTTTGGGAGGGTTTTGGAGGTGAACCTTCTTAACGATGGTTCATAAAGTTCAATCCTCCAAACCCAAACTTATTTTCATGAAAATTTAGTGTATATACCCACTCAAATTACATGATAATATTTTTTTCCCATGAAAAAGGTATGAAAAGATATCTACATAAAGATATTTTCCTGTAGGGTTTACAAGTATTCTAAACATGCTTATGCTCTTAGAAATTATTCATAAAGTACAACCCCTAAAAAAATTAAATTTTTCATTACTTATAATTCTATATGTTTCCTCAAAAAATTATAATATCATTTTTCCAAAATCTTTACGTGGTGAAATATATGAGTACCTAATCAAGTGGCTTGAATGGGTGTTTTTACTAGAAAATTCAAAATTTTCCTTATGAACCAAAAATACCTTTTGTCCTAGTATTATTTTATTTAATAAAACTTGATGGGACCTTTACCATCTCATAATATAATTCTATAAGTTTCATCTTGATTTATAGGTCTAAAAATGCCTTTTGGTGCTATAGGTCTACTTGCTTGTTTTATCCCTCAAGGGCATGGGTTTGATTTGGTTTTGGAGTGTCATCATCTCTAATAAGGTATATGGAGATGTAAAATCACCCTCTTGTGATTTAAATGACCTTCCAATGAATTTTAAACCCTTTAACACACTTGTATGTACCTCAAGAATCTACCTATTCTAATGGTGACTATGAATGGACATGATGATGACTATGTAAAAATAGTGGGCACTTCCACTTATCAAATTAAATATATCATACCATATATAGTTATAATAAATCATAATGATTATCTCCACCAATTTTAAAGTTAAAATCATGCATATTTTGGATTTTATGTGTAATTATTCAACATCTACTAATAGGATACATTCTTGCTTAGTCTTAAGACTAAGTTTTCCTTTTTGCCACCTTGATTTGAGATTAAAAATGGTGACTATTATTTGAATAGGTCATTAATAGGTCATGAATACCTAATTTTTAGTATTTTAATTCTTAATTTTTTAGTTTTTTTACCTCCATGTCACCTATAATATACCCTATCTCCTTTAAGAACCCTAATATGACTGTATGCTAACACTGTTTAAGGTGATGTTCTAAGGTTTGAAGTGTTTGGTATCCATCACATCATGAATTTGTGTTTATATGATATTTATACCATTTTAAACACTCTTTTCTTCTCTTCCTTTAGCATATTATTATTCAATATTTTTTATAGGCCTACATATTCAAAATGCATACAATCATATACCTTCATAATCAAATTCATGCTCGATGGTCTCCTAGTTCTCTTAAAAAGTTTTGAAGATGTTAATTGGTAACTAAATTTGTATGAGATGTCTTCATATTTCCAGCTCTTAATTTGAATGGTCTTGAACTTACACTTTGGAAGTATGTGATTGTGAGAGATGAGTTTGTCAAATGTATGGTTGTATGTGATAGTTTGACATTTGACTAGGACTATATATCATGTTTTGTTAATCCTCTCCATCCTAATAATGATTACATGTCTCATTACCCTCTCAAAACATCTTATTTGGAACATGTAACCTCCTTAGAGACCATTGTGCCCTCATTTATCATACTAGTTAGAAGGAAGCATGTGTATTTAAGGCTATAGGTGTACATTTTAGGTGAAATTGACTTTAACATGAGTGTTTTAATCCCCATATCATGATATAAAATCCATTTCATAATTATTATTCTCATGAACCACTCTCTTTGAATCATGAAACTGTGTTCTCATCCTCCATGATATTCAAAATAGGTCTATATTCTCTATGGTTGTAGGTGTTGACTTTCAAGGTGAAAGACTCCTTATATATGTTTTGATCCTCGTAACTTGAAGGAAATACTTATGCCATTTTAAAATATTCTTGAAACATGATAATACTGTATGAACTTTGAGAATATGTAATACTTTATTGCTTCAATGTTTGACTTTGATTTACCTTTATAGGTTTGCATGGACTAAGTACATGTCTAAACCTTGAGAAATTCAAAAGGAGTGGTTATGATTTTATATTGATTTAATTAATAGTCTCTTAAGGTTTCAAAAAACTCTTGGAGCATATACTCTCTCTCAAAGGTATAAACTTATTCTCTATCCACTCATTGGTTCTTCACTCTATGTCCATAAAAGATGACTGTAGGTGTATGTACAAACATTCACAAACCTCAGGATGCTTAAATATTTTTAAAAAAAACACAAAGTTTTCAAGATAATTTATAGGTATGATGATCTATTTAAAAACTCAATAACCTATTTGAAGTTGATTCATCATGAAATATCTACCTTGAAGTCACCTTTAAGCATGAGTCACTCACTTAGCTATACCAATTCTCTTAAGTGGGTTTTAGATGTACATATGTGTTTATTTATCTCTATTTAAACCTAAAATTTATCCTTATTGAGCTCTATATTGAGGTTAATAGTCCTGATGGCATTTATGTACTTGGTAATGCTTTAGGCTCTTCTCATCTTTAAGATTTAAAAGACCTTTATCTATTGTAGGCTATGACCTTAAGAGCAGGCATGTAGGTGCACTTTAAGACACTTAATGCAAGAATATGACTACCTATTAAAGTTTAATGACATGAATGGAGTCATATTAGGATTGATAATATTTCATTTATTTCCCAACTTTACTCATATCTTGATTTCATGTCAAAACATCATAAGGACTATGTTATTTATCAACTATAGCTGATTGTATGTATATGAAATTTTGTATAACTTGGGATGCTTAGATATTTTTGAAAGCATGAAATATGAGAAAGTATTAATATGATAATTACTTTACAAACTCAATAACCTCCTTGAATTAGTTTCATCATGAAACTCTCCCTTAAAAAGAACATTGTGGCCTTCTTGGCTGTAAGTGGCTTTGAGTTGGCATTAGTTAGTCTTATTAAGGAACTTGGTCTCTTGTTTATTGTTTCCTCCTTGGATTTTATCCTAACTTTAAATCATAACATGGATCAATAAAAATTCATTACTAAATAATTCTACTCATACATGCATGATGTCAACCTTAAGGATGATTGTGTCCTTTAGTTTCAAATGTGGAGTGGTTGTGTATATCCATTATATGGAATATGTGAATAATATAACCTTAAGGATGTCAAAAAAAAAATTTATAAGCTCCTAATTCACTATGTAACTTGGTATTATGGTTCTACCTCCTTCATTTGACCAACATGCTTCATATTATCCTCAAGAAAACATTCCCTTAAATCATTTATAAACTATACTTTTTGTTGCTATAGGTCATCATTTCATGATTGTTTAATAGTGATTATAAGTTCTATAAAGTCCTTGAATGACCATAGTGACATATCACCATTCTTGAATCATCATCAGTAACTTCTCATGAGATGGAGTTGAGATGGAAGGTAGTGAAGATGATGAATAATGGAGAATGGAATGGTTATGGAGTCAAAATGGAGCCTTATAGTAGTGTGAAGGTAGTGGCAAGGCAGTGAAGATGAAGGTAAAAAAATGGAGGTGACTATAGCATGATAATTATATGTCAAGACCATTTGGAGGATCTTAAGAAGGAATAGGATTACTTTCTTCAATATATATATATCAATTTTTATAGCTTTGAAGATGCACAAGATGACTAAATTGAAACCTAGGAGTTTGTTAAAACCTTAAAATATGCTAATTTTCCATAAAATTTTCTAAACAAGGACTCTTTAGAGGTGCTTGATGGATCCATTAACTTATTTTTGGATATAAGGCTTCATTAAACCCTTAAGAATCTTTATTTGAGAACATATCAACATGATGGAGACCTTGTAAGCAATATTTCAAGAAAACTTGATGTTGTTTTATTTCTCTTCAACCATACAAATGCCTCTAAAAGCATGTTACACTATAAAATTTCCTCTCTTTCCTTAGTGACATAAATTTGGTCCTAAAAAATGTGGAAATTAAGTGATGGATGCCATGGAAATATGATTTTTTTGGATATGATGCCCTAATGAGGGAAAATTACATAAAACTGACAGCCTTCCTAGATGCAAGATTGTATATGTATGACATGACATAAAATGGATGATTCATGAAGGATATGAGGAAAAATTTAGAACCACTTACTCTATATGGAATCTCTATAATTCTAGTTTCTTTGGCCAAAACTATAGACTTGGATCTTCTCTTTAATGCTCGTATAACCTACAAACCTAAATTTATCTCTTTATGTACAAACAAGCAAGATGAAGGATATGAACTGGTTTAGAGCCTATTTTTCATCTTATTACCATGAAATTATTTTTGGAGACCTATCATTCCTTACTCTTCCTACTCCAAACCTCTTCTTTATGGATGACCATACAATTATGTACTTCTCTTTTCAAATATGCATGAATATGGCTTTTCTTTGCCTTTTATTCAGACTTGAGTCTTTCACCACCAATCATAGCACATGATAAGGATTATAAAAGTATTTTTAATGTATTAACACAAAAATAAACCTTTTACATGCTTTTGGGAGCCAAATTTGGCATGTGGGAGCTAAAAAAGACCCTTTTTTGCTTAAATTACATTTAAAGACCTTTTCAAAGCATAACACTTTAAAAATAAGGTAATTACATTTATTTGAGTATATTTTAAGGTATTTTTGATAATTTAATGACATTTTTGATCTAATTTTGACAAAGGATTAAAAAAATCCCTTTTAGGCAAAAATGCATAGCTTTAGACCACCTAGAATAGGCTTACAACTACTAGGAAAAGTTTTAGATTATAGGGTTTGGTATTTGGCCTTGACAAGCCAAATTTATAAAAAATTTGGTGACTCATAGGGTTTGACCAACTTACTGGTCAAAATAACCTACTATATTTCACATGATAAATGATAATGTGAAGCATGACCACATGTCTTGATGACTCTGATGGACTACCAAACAAACTTTTAAACTTTGTTAAACCTATTTTGATTGTGGAAACAACAAGAATGAAAGGAAATGATAACTAAAATAATAATCAAGGATAAATAATCTAAGGAAATAGGAAAACAAAACAAAAATAAGGAAGACTACTACTTGTGCTATTGATTTATTGAAACAAGATTAACCTAGAATAACTAACATGAAGTCAAGAGCTTTCCTCCAAAATTGAATAGAAAGCTATTTATTCCACCATAAAACCTTGAATCATGATTTATTATATTTGATATCCTCTTCTTTCAAATGGAATCACTTACACGTTCATATTCCCTTGGGGAAACAACTAGTTTTTATACTACCAATTTTAGGTGCATGAGTTACAAACATGAGTTCAAGACCCAGTCATGCTCCTAGTTCCTTGTAATTTTAAACAAAAATATCAATTATTATTGATTCATGATCTACTAATTATGATCATGTTGGAAAACTTGAAATATCTCATATGTGTTACCTAGAAGGCTGGCCTCTTAGAGAGATCGATCAAATTTCATTACTTATTGATGCCACTTGAGTTCATATTCAACTTCCAAAAGTAGACAAACATCTGAAAATGAAGGTAGAAGTTGAAAACCATGCCTAAAATACTCAAAAAAATCATCTCATATGAAAATAACCTCCCATATTTGATTGTTTAGAAGACTAATTGATTATTATTTGATGAAAGTACTTATCTCAACCTATAATGAGCAACATTCAAGTATAGAATAACTTGAATGAATGATGTCAAACAAATATAGTTATTTGTTCTCATTAAGATGAAGTGAAATTGGGGTTTATTCATAATGATCATAAGCCTAAAAATCATATTTTGGTATCTCAAATTGGTCAAACAAGATTGTTTCATCTTTAACATCAAGTTGATGATTTAGCATGCTCTCAAAACTAACTTGTTCTTGATGTTGTCTTGATGATTGGTACTTGAATTCTATCACTTCTACAAGATCTTATGGATTTTCATGATGAATGACATCTAATATGTGATAAGTGATCTCATGTAAAAAATCATCAACTTGCCCAATTAGAACATATATCTCTTGGATATTGTCATCTACTTTTAGGTGATCTTTTATCTCAATAATAACTTATTTAAATGCATATTCATTTTAACTCTTAAATATTGGATCATGTTATTCATTTAAAAGGAGTGTGTCAATGGTGATGTTCTCTTTATGTTCATTCAAGACTATTTCATCTTTATTTATCTCAACTAAAACTTTTTTAATTTCCTAACAAAGCAAAGGCTCTTTATCTATAGTTGGCATGACAGACCCCTAGAAATACTCAAGAAGATGAGGAAGGTCTTGAGATGTTACCATTGATGATTGATTATTTTCATGGGGAAGCTCAACCTTGATCACCTTCACCTCCTCTATCTGATATAATGTTTCTTGGATATCTTTCTATGAAGGAAAGGCCTTTCTATTTTTAGGAGGTAGGAGTGGAGGTTGAATGATCTCTTACTTGATATTAAATTTAGAACCTTGAATTATGCTTTAATGATATTCTTTCTCCTTTAACTATTTTACCTATTTCCAAATCATGAACTTAGGTTTACAAGATTCTTATTGCGTGTTTTTTGTATCCATGGGTCTGAATGAAGGAATTGGAATTCATTGAGAATGTGTTGCCTTTACAACTACCATTAAATATTGAATATGTTGATTTTTAAGCTCAAATTACATGGCTAGGTGACTCTCAAATTAATTAATAAACTTATTGCACATGTCTACCTACAAACCTAAAAATAAAGGATCTTGTATGATCTATTGTGAAACATGAAAACTAGCCTCCTCAAAACATACTTCTTCAACCTTGTGAGATCTCTCTTAGATAGAATTACAAGAAGGAAAGATAGGAAAGGTCTTAATGGAATATTGAGGGATATTATATACATTAGTTTTATTTTTATAAAGAGAAAAGAGAATATCAATGTGAAATTTATGTTTCTCATGAACAACCAACCTCTGTTCAATGTTAAAATTAGACCACCTATGTCTAAAATATCAAAAATGAGATTTGAATGGCCTTATATTATGAAATATACACATACCTCTTTATATTAATGCAAATGAGCTCTCATGATCTCAATCTAATGCTTTTGAATATCATATCTATAGTTATTTTGAGTGTATATGCTTATCATCTATTTCTCATAGCCAAATAGGGTTTGTTTGAAGCTTGAGATGGATTGTCTTAAGACTTGATTGGGGTGATTAGGAAGATAACAAGGATTATGAGACTCATTATAGGATTTATATAAGCCACCATACTAATGATAAATCTCTATATATGGCTGGTGATGTTCATCATAAATATGATATGGATCATGGTAGGGTTGATAGGGGTTAGGATGAAATGTATATAGATCATACTAGAACTAATGATAAGGAGATGAATGATATAATTATTATCTATAGGCTACCATATCCTAGAAAACATATGAAAATTAATTGAATTTTGAACAAAATATTTCCATTTATCTTTGGGATAAGGACCATATCAGTACTTGAAACTACTTCTTAAGACCAATATGCTATAAATTTGTACTCCAATGGCTAGATTTGTATTCCATTAGGCATGCCAAAACTATTAGAAACCTAGATAACACCTTTTTGAAGGTTGATTACTAGTTATTTGAGATATCCTTCACATCTAGGCTAACATTAGAATTATCTAAGATGTGGGATACTTGCACTCAGATTAGACCTCTAGATTTGTGAGGCTAGATCCTCTGATGTATTACTTTGCTCTATGCACTAAAATCTACTATGTATTTTGGGATGAAAAGGGTTAAAAGGATACTAAATAGGTAAATACTATTATAATATTGGTGATACACCTATATTGATAGTTCATCCACTCTATTTGAGCTCTTACAACACTGATAATAAAAGCAAAGATTGAATCTACAACTCCAAATGACTCTTATGCAACATTGTTTCAAATAAAGGTTTATAAAGTGATCAAATATTGAGGGAAACGATGGAATATGCCTAATTAAAGTCACTAACTATTCAATAAATCCACTATTATCTTAGTCATTCAACATCAACCACTAAATATGACCTGCATAAGATGACATACTAGTAACTAGGTGACATCATGACCCGCTAAGGGATAAAATACTACCACATGTGCAAATTAAAACAATATAACACACTATACTAGAATATTGGAATATGAAAATAGTCTTTTAATTTATCTCAAAAGTTTACAAAACTCAATCTTGGTAGAGTTTAATCATGCCCAAGAGAGGGATCCTAAAAATTGGTTCGAAAACCTCAATATATAACAATGAAAAGAGAGAAATTTTAGATATTGGCATTTAAGAATAAGAGGAAGTAAAATTGATATTAATTCAAATAAATTTCTATTAAAATGTTATAACAATGGTCTTTAAGAAGTCTATTTGTGTCTCTGTCTTGCATGCACTCTTTTTTAGCATTAGAAAGGGATGATAGGCCCTTTTAACTTGTCAAAGATCCTCTTACATGAATTCTATGCCATATCTTGATTTTTAAATCCAATTGAAGTGATTTAAATAGTATGATAATGTCCTTATTGTATGAATATCAAGGAACATGCATGATGATTAGTTAAGGATTAATCAACTAGAGTGATGGCACTTAAGACTAGATAACTCCTTAACTCATCCCTTGCATGAAATAGAACTTGAAGGATTTAAATTTCATGATATTTATACTTTAATATGATATATCTGGCATTGATATTCTGTATCAACTTATTTATTATCCCTTCTACTCCATTCTCATCTTGTTTATTTGATGAAAAGGCCTAATAGGTCAATTAGGCCTAATATCCTAACTTTTTGCATTTTATTCCTCTTTAAAATCTATATGAAACTTTTATTACCTATAAACATGGTGATATTATACCTAAAACATGCCCTCATATCATGAAATATCTTCTTTTGATGAAGAAACACCTGTAACTTGGTGAAACTAGTTCACTATGTAAATCTACCTAAAATTACTACAAAGTGGCTTTTTTGGATGAGATGATAAGGAAACTTCTAGGAATATTTTTTATCATCTAATAATTTTATGATTAATAATAAGTCTCAATATACACCCTCCATGGATTAGATTTCATTGGATTACTCTGTACCTCTTATTTTTGCATTTTTTCCCCCAAAAACCTATTTTCTACCATGATCAATACAATTGCATATAAAAAATTAAAATTTATGGGACCCTATCTAAGTTTAATTTATTTTTGAATAGGTTTTAGGTTGATTCATGAGTTTTTGATTTCAAGAAAATTGACTTTTCTCAAAACTAGTCATTATGAGGGTTTGGGAGGGTTTCAGAAGTGAACCTTATTAACTATGGTTCATAAATTAAATTACCCCAAAAAAAATTATATCCATTAATATTTAGTTTATATACCCCATAAACTTCCCTAATAATATTGGGTTCCCATGCAAAAGGTATGAAAAGATACCTACATAAAGAAATTTGCTTATAGGGTTTGCAAATATTCTAGACATGCAAATGCTCTTAGTAGTTTTTAATAAAGTAAAACCCCCCAACAAACCATAATTATTAATTAATTATAATTACATATTTTTCCTAAAATATTATAAGATAGTTTTTCTAAACTCTTTACATGGTCAAAGATATGAGCACCTGATTAGCTGGCTCAAATGGGTGTCTTGACTGTAGAATTCAAATTTATCTTTATGAAACAAAAAGAAATGTTTCTCCTAATATTATTTGATTGAATAAAAATTCATGGTATCCTTAAAATATCATCATATCATTAATTAGGTGTCATCTTTGTAGATAGATCTAAAAATGCCTTTTGGTGCTATTGGCTTACTTGTTTCTTTTAGTCGTCAAGGGCATGGTCTACTTTGATTTTAGAGTGTGATAATCTGTTAGAAGGTATTTAGAGATGATGATGACTATGTAAAAATATTTTTAACTTCCAATTTTCAAATGACATCTCTCAGATCATAGATATTTATAATAACTCATAATGAGTATCTCCACCAATTTTCAAGGCTAGATCATGTATATTTAGGATTATAGGTGTGCTTCTTCAACATATAGTAATATGTTGCCTACTTGCTTAGTCCTAAGACTAAGTTTTTTTTTCCACCTTGATTTTAGCTTAAACATCATAACTATGCTTTGAATATGTCATGAATACTTCCCTTGTAGTAGTTTCATTCTTCATTAATTAGCTTTTCACCTCCATGTCACCTATAATAGACCCTAGCTCTTTCAATAAGTCACTATAATAGACCCTAGCTCTTTCAATAACCCTAATATGACTATATGCTATCATTTTTTATGTTTATTTTATGATTTTTGAAGTTTTTTGTATCCATACCATCATGAATTTGTGTTTATATACTCTTTATACCATTTTAAACTCACCTTGATTCTCTTCCTTTAGCATATTGTTCTTCAAAAAGTGTTTTCTAGGCCTATATAAGCAAAACTATAGAATCATGTAACTTCATCTTCAGATTCATGTTGGGTAGTTCCCTATTTATCTTAAAAGGTTTTAATATGTTTAATGGTCATGTGATTAGTATGACATGGCTTCGTATGTCCAACTCTTGATTTGAATGGTCTTGACCTTACACTTTTCAAGTATGTGACTGTGAGAGAGGAGTTTGTCAAATGTAGAGCTATAGGTGAGAGTTTGATAGTTGAACATGAATTTATATCATGTTTTGGTAACCATATCCATCTTATTTATGAGTTAATATATCATTACCCTCTTGAAACATCTTATTTTGAACATGTAACCTCCTTAGAGACCATTATAACCTCATTTCTCACACTAGCTTGAAGGAAGCCTATGTATATAAGGTTATAGGGGTACATTTTAAGTGAAAATAACTATATAATTATTGTTTGAATCCCCATATCATGATATATAATCCATTTCATCATTTTTATTCTCATTAACCACTCTCTTTGAATCATGAAACTTCACCTTCAACCATTGTGTTCTCATCTTCCATGAGATTCAAGATAGGTTTGTATTATCTATGGTTGTAGGTGTTGAATTTCAAGGTGAAATAATCCTTTTTGTATATTATTTTATAATCATAACTTAAAGGAAATCATTTTGACATTTTAAAATATTCTTCAAACATGACAACACTGTATGAACTTTGAGAATATATAAGACTTTATAGCTTCAATGTTTGACTGTGCTTTACTTTTTAGGTTTGTACGGATTGAGTACAAGCCCAAACCTTGAGAAAGTAAAAATCAGAGGTTATGATCTTATTTTTATTTCATTATTAGTCTCCATAGGTTTAAAAACTCTCTTGAAGCTAAGAATCTCTCTCAAAGGTCTAAACTTCTTCTCTATCCACTCCTTGGTTCTTGATTGTGTATCCATAAAATATGATTGTAGGTGTATGTGTGGACATTAGTAGACCTTAGTATTTTTAGAGAATTTTTAAAACACACAAGGTGTTCATGAAAATTTATCTATATGATATCTCTTTAAAAAATAAATAACCTCCTTGATGTGGTTTCATCATGAAATATCTCCCTTGAACTCACCTTTAAGCATGATTCATTAACTTGGCTATAAACATGCTCTTAAGTGTGGTTGTAGATGTACATATGTGTTTATTTATCCATATTTAAACCTTAATTGTATCATTCTTGAGCTCTATATTGAGGTTAAAAATACTCATGGCAATTATGCTCTTGGTAGTGCTTTAGGCTCTTCTCATCTTGATAGGCTTTAAGATTGTCAAAACCCTTATCTATTGTAGGCTCTGACCTTATGAGCAAGCCTATAGGTTCACTTTAAGATAATTAATTCAATAATATGACTAAATATTAAATGTGTATGACATGAATGGATTCATATTATGATTGAAAATCCTTCATTGATTGCTCAACTTAACTCATGTATTGATGTCATGTCAAAACATCATAAGGACTATGTTCTTTATCAACTATAGCTGACTATATGTGTATATAATTTAATAGACCTTGGGAAGATTAGAGAGTTATGAAAACACACAAGCTGTTCATGAGAATGTATTTATATGATGATCACTTTACAAACACAATAACCTCCTTGAATTGGTTTCATCATGAAAGTCTCCCTCAAAAAGAACATTGTGATCTTTTTAGTTGTAAGTGGCTTTGAGTTAGCTGTAGGTAGTCTTCTAGAGGCACTTGGTTTATTTTTTAAGGCTACCTCATTATCTTGAATCCTAAATTGAAATAATATAATGGATTAATAAACATTCATTACTATAAAACTCCACTCATACATGCATGATGTCAACGTCAAGGATGATTGTGCCTTTGAATTTCAAATGCGAAGTGGTTGTGTATATCTATTGTATGGAATATGTCAAGAATATAAACTTAAGTATGTCACAAATTTTATGATAATATTATCCTTAAATATATAACTTGTTAGTATCGTTCTACCTCCTTCATTTGACCAACATGCATCCTAGTGTCATCAAGACAACATTCCCTTAAAACAAATTTTATTGTACTTTTTGTTGCTATAGGTCATCATTTTTTGACTATTTAGAAGTGATTTTAAGGTCTATAAAGTCCTTTAATGACCATAGTTCCATATTATTATTATTATTTATTCCTCTTTAGTAGCTTCTTATGAGATGGATGTGAGATGGAAGGTAGTGAAAATGATGGATGATGGACAATGGAATGATGATAGACTTAAAATGGAACCTTACAATAGCTTAAATATACTGATAAGGTAGTGAGGATGAAGGTAAAAAAATGGAGGTGATTCTAGCATGAGAATTATATTACAAGACAATTTGGAGGATCTTAATCAAGCACAAGCTTACTTTATATAAGATGTATCAATTTGGAGAGATTTGAAGATGCACAAGATGATTAAATTGAAACCTAAGAGTTTGTTAAAACCTTAAAATATGCTCATTTCCCTTAAAATTTACTAAATAGGGACTCTTTAGAGGTGATTAGGAGAGATAATAATGTATTCTTGGATATAAGGCTTCATGAAACCCTAAAAATATTTATTGGATAACATAAGAATATGATGGAGACCTTGAAAATAATATTTAAAGAAAACTTGATTTTCCTTTCTCTCTCTTTGACAATATAATATCCTTTAGAAGCATGCTATAATGTAAAATTTCACTCTCTTGCCTTATTGATATAATTTTGGTAATAACACATGCGGAATATAAGTTATGGCTTCCATGGAAATGTGAGTCATGTCCTTGAAAATCCTTGCAAACTTTAATTTTGTTGATATGATGCTCTAATGAGGAGAAATTATAGAAAATTGACCACCTTCCTGGATGCAATATTTAGATGTATGCCATGAATTTAAATGGATGGTTAATGAAGTAGAGGAGACCAAATTTAAAACCAATTATTCTAATGTAATCTCTCTAAGTCTAGTTTCTTTAGACAAAATGTTAGACCTAGATCTTCTCTTTCATGGTCGTATAACCTACAAACCTAAATGTCTCTCTCTATGTGAGAATAAGTAAGATGAAGGATATGAATTGGTTTATGGATTATTTTTCATATTATTTCCATGAAATTATTATAGGATACCTATCATTCCTTTCTCTTCCTACTTTAGACCTCTATTATATGAATGATCATATAATTTCATACTTCTCCTTTCAAATATGCATGAAAATGGCTTTTATTTGCCTTTTATTCACACTTGAGTATTACACCACTATTTATAGTGAATTATAAGGATATCAAAATTATTTTTCATGTATTAACACACAAATAAACCCTTTACATTTTTTTGGGAGCCAAATTTGGCATGTGGGAGCTAAAAATGTCCCTTTTTGGCTTAAAATTACATGTAAATATCTTTTCAAAGTATAAAACTTAACAACTGAGGTAATTACATGTATTTTAATATATTTTAAGGTATTTTGGATAATTTAATGACATTTTTACTCTAATTATGACATTTAAAGGCTTAAAAAGTTACCTTTTAGGTAAAAATACATAGTTTTAGACAACCTAGAATAGGCTTGTAGCTACTAGGAAAAGTTTCAGATTATAGGGGTTGGTATTTGGCCTTGATAGGATAGTTGAAAAAAACATGAGATTTTATAAAAACATCACTATCAATATCTTTTTTTTCTTTATATCTATTTCATACTCTTATAACTTGTTGACCCACCTACATCTCTTGCTTGATGCTTCAATCTGAGTCAAGATGTCCTTCACCATTGTATGACATATGTATGAAACAACATTAGAACTCAAAACATAACATATAAACATATTAACATCCTTAAAGATAGTGAAATATTATTTTACATGATGGTGTAATTTAGTTTAGAACCTTGCATAGCTTTACTAAAGAAAGTTATAGGTTGTTCATGACCTTCATCATTCTTTTTCAAGAGAATAATAGCTATGGTATTATGTGATGTAAAAGAGAATATTTGGAATGGTTTAGTATAATTAGGGATGGCCAAGATAGGGTAAAAATTAAAGGATCCTTTGATGGCATTGAATGCTTTCATGACCTTCTCTTCCCACTTCATGGTTTGCTCATTCTTCAACATAGAATTAATAGGTAGAGTAATCTCTACAAAATTAGACATAATCCTTTTGAAAAAATTGATTTTCCCAAATAAGGATTAAATTCCTTTCTTGGATTATAGGATAAGTAATTTATCAATAGATTCTACTCTTTTAAGATCAATCATGACACCATCCTTAGACACTATATGTCCCAGCAACCTAGCCTTTTATACTCCAAAGTGACATTTATTGGGATTAAGTAAATTTCCAAACTCACTAAATCTAATAAACACTTTCTATAGATACTCCAAATGTTATTTTATGTTCTTTTAGTACATGGTAATATCATCTTGATACACAATAATGAAATTTTTGATTAACCATGCAAATATAACATCCATAGCTCACTAAAATGTTGCATCGACATTCATCAACCTGAAAGACATCCTCATATAAACATATGTGCCCCAAGGTATTGTAAATGTGGTCTTAGGTCTCTTATATTCTTATATCATAACCTAGTTATACGCTAAGAAACCATCAAAATTAGATAACATTTTTGATCTTTTAATACTTAAGTAGGTTATCCTTAATAGGCAAGGGGTAATTATGTTTCAAAGAAGTTTTGTTCAAATTTTAGAAATACACACACAAGTGGATGTCACCATTTATATTATGTACAGGGAATAAATTCACCACCTATTATAAATACCTAATGGGTTGAATAATTCCACCATCCCTTAGCTTCTTCAACTCATCCCACATATTAGTGGCCAAGATGGGGTTAATAGGTTTCTACTTCTACCTAAAAGGCTTGTTATCAGGCTATAATGGGATGATATCTTGAAATAAGTATTCTCTATATTCTTTCAATTTAGAATAAGACCAAGATAAATAATCTTAATACTTCTTTAGTAGTTACATGTAAGATTGATTTTCTACAACACTTAGGTGAGTACCCAGCCAAACCTTACTTGGATTCTTGTGAGAACCCAAATTGAACTTTGTTACATATGTTTAGATAAATGAGTCTCTAAATTTAATTTATTATATTCCATCAAAATATGCTTCTAAACTCACCAATCCTCTAAAGAGAGTGTTTGTCTTTAGTTGAATCAGATCCTTCCTAAATAAGGTTTCTTTTCCATCATAGGTTTGAACCATGGATTCCAAGTCTATGAGTTGATCTTTAAACTTAGATTCACAATTTATAAACCTATTAATATGTTCATCATCATCAAACAATTTCTAATAATGGATGTTTTTTGAGACCGAAGACCTAACAAACACCTCTACCTAATACTAATAATGAGGGTTCATATTTTCAATTTAAAACTAAGAATCTAACCCTACAAGTCTATTAGCTTCTTAATTGAAACTTATATCATGAAATGAAATGTTAAAAGAATCAAATAACTCTAAAAGATCCCATAAAACATTTCTATATTATTTTAACATTTTATTTTTGGTGGTGTAAGCATTCTGGGCTTTTTTAACCACTAGCTTAAAGTCACTCTTTATAATTAGACTTATAATTCCATGTTTTTAAGCAATTAAAAAACCAAGAAAGAATGCCTCATACTTGTATATATTATTTCTATACTCAAAGAATAACTAGAAAGAAAACTTAAAATATTTCCTATTAGGGGCATAGAAGATAACCATGGCTCCATTTCCAAGATTAGAGTAAGCCCCATCAACAATATCCACATTCCTAATGAAGCTACCTAGCTCTACATCTATTTACATCATGTCATTTACAACAATTTTTAGATCTTTAAGTACATGTAACATCTTTGGCTCTCTATGAAGTTTGATCATCTTACCCTCCAAAGGAATGGCGGCATATAAAGGGCCCATTTGTGGACTTCCACCCATGTTGGTAGCCCATTTTCATGACAACAACATCCCCCATTTAGGTGGGTAGTCCAAAAATACCACATCTATATTCAAATATTTACCTGGATGTACAACCAACTACACTACCAACCCTTTGACTTGTCTAACAAATGGCACCTCTCATGAATCCATGGCATAGTACTTGCCAAATGCTGATTTGATTTTCACTCCAAGCTCATTAAGGACACCTAAGGGAATCATGTTGCAAGATTCTCTAGAATGAAACATATAATTGTGAATAAGTAAGCCATTGATTAGTAGGGTTTTGTAAAATAGATCCACATTTAATTGAATTTCTACCAATTTAGTCCCCAAATAAACCTTTTGGGTTAGTTCAACAACCTCATCTAATTCTTAATCATCATCTAGGGGTGTTTAGGGTGAAGTCATTTCATTTGCATCTAAATTCTTACTAAATTCCAAGTACTCAAATACCCTTTTCTTATGTTTAGGTATTCATAATAACTCAAAAAGAAGCACATTATTTTTCAATTGGATCAACACTTGAGCCATATCACACATCCTATATTGAGGAAGGGGTGTATTTGGAGGAAACATGACAACACCTTCAGTTGGAATACAATCACTCAAAGTTATAGGTGGAACAAGCTGGGATGAATTTAGATTTTTAACTATATTTTTCAGAGTTGGATTTGTTTTAACATCACTCACACCCTTAGGAATAATATATAGTAAGGGTACTCTATTCTTGGATGAAGCACATCTTTATTTGATAACTTGGGAAATAGTTGCTAGTTTGGAAAGATTAGGGATTGTTGTATTTTTCTTGACATCCTTACATACATCCCCTACCCTAGGATTTGTAGGGGTAGTGTCTTGAGGATTATTACCTTGTTGCCTACTTCTTAGACTATATTATTTTTCTTGGGAAACTACTACATTAATTAGTAGCCACCTATCCTCTACTAAAGGAATTCCCCCATCAAATTTCTTAATCATCATAGAACATAATAATTTAGAATAATGATTGGGTAATTCATATGATTATGTTATATTAACATCATAAAAAAATTTGAGAGTTGGGACACATACCTTTTATGCTACACTCTAAAATTGATCAATAGTAGTAACACTCAACAATTCTATGGAGGTAGACATTTTACTTCAGGAGACTTGACAATCTAACATGAAAATCTCATCACCATTAGATGTAGACTCAGGTTCATTCACATCTTCATCAATTCATTTAGCTATATCACATGAAGTATGGGGAAGGAATAATTTATCACACCATTCAATATTAAGGTCACAACATATAACATTCACTTTGGCATTTAATGGATTAGTCATGTCCTTTCTAGCCCCTCTATTCAAATTTATAACATGTTGGGTAGGTCTCTTCCCTCTATCATTATCTCTAATGTGGAAAGTAGGAATCCCTTGTGCTTGATTATAATTTGGAGTTATTTCTTGACTTATAGACTCATGAAGTAACCCTTTCTTATCTCTATCTAGACTATAGGACATCTCTTTGATAGCAAAGGCAAAGGTTTTCATGGTTACGTCAAGGTTGGCTATATTAGTGGACTACATTTTTTAGGATTAACCAAATTCACATCAGCACATTTGTTCAAGTGATTACCCACAACCTTTATATTGTTTTCAATTTGGATAGCCATATTGAATGTCAACCTCAGGTTTGTAAGAGCCTTGTCCCTCAAGTAATAGGTTGTTTTCTTAGAAAATGCATAATAATATTTAATCAAGTAAGTTGTATTAGTAAGCTTAATATTTTCAAGCAACCTAATCATAGTATTATTTGAATCTATATTAAATTATTGCATTCACTCATTAGGGTTATTTTTTATGTTTTCAAATCATACCAAAAGAAACCTAAGATTAATCTTATTACTAATACTAAATTTTGAAAAAAAACTTCATTTCTTCCCATGAATCAATGCATCCACAAGGAAGGGAATTGAACCACTCAAAAGTATCTTCTTCTATCATGTAGACAAATAAATTAATACAAATATCCTCATGCTCAAATTCATAATATCCAATGATAATGTGAAAAGCCTTCAAATGCTTATAACCAGTCACTACATTATTCCCTTGAAACTTAGGGAGGTGGTTCCTTACTTCATTTGAGACTTCATTAGGATATCCCTCGATTTCATCAAATTTAATTAATCTAAATCTAAGAATCCTAAATGTAGGATGTTAATTATCATTTTGATCCCTATTCATCATCATTGGTTTAATGTAGGTTCAAGATTAAAAGGGAAAGGGATGTGAGGGGGTGAGTGAGGTGGACTCGAGGGATCAAACCTCATAGGAGATTCAGTTGCTTGAGAATGTGCTGGGAAATAAATTGGACTATAAGTTTTTGAATAATCATGATAAGTATGATAATATTCAATAATAGCAAGTTCAATAAATGAGAGTTTAGGTATACCAAATTCTTGATAGTCCAAACACTCTTCTAATGTTGAACTTCATCCTTCAATTGGTTTCCAAACTTGTCTCCTTATTTGATGAATACTTTAAGGTGAGAAAATTTTCTTTGATGTGTCACCTTTGAAGGATGATCTCAATCCTTCCATCTTTACAAGAAAAAAACACTCACAAATGAAAGAGTTAAAAATGAACACTGATCTTTCTTGAAACTAGATGATATGTTGGAGTCACCACTAGAATAAAAATTCTAGAATATAATAGTTTACAAACTTGCTATGATACATATTGAAAATATATCTTGCTAGATTTAGTAATGATATACAAAAGCAAAGAGACTAGAAAAAATTAGATTCATCTCCAAAAGGGAAAATTAATTCAAAACATGACAATTTTATATATCTTTTTAAGAAATCTTCCATCAACATAAGTACCAAGGTATCTTGTCCATAGTAACAATGCCAATGGAGTGTGGTGTAGTTAACAACCAAAAGTAGTGAATCACACTTAAATAAGCTCAACTTTCAAACACATGAGATAATATGAATAAGCTTTGTCTAAAAATATGTAACTAAGGTTAATGCATTCGTAGGCAAGCAATACTTAGAATATGTAATTGGGTGTATTATTTTTAGGTTAGGATAAGATAGGATGAGTTAAGTAGTTATAAAAGACTAGTGTGGTGGTGTGGATTTTCAAATAGCAGTATCTCCTTTAGAAAACATGACATCATTCATTTATAAAAATTATAGATGACTAAAATACAAGATATAGAAACTATTAGGAATACTTTGCATCCATTGGTGCCAATACAATGAAAATATTTAGATGATTTTTTAAAACCTAAATCATTTACTATGAGTAGAATTTCAAATACTTTCTCCTATCAAATCCATAAACCTAAGGTTCCATTGATAGGTTATCAACAACACATTTCCAAATCATAATGCAAAAAGGGGTTTATAACCTAGATCTATGCCCAAGATGACAACCATTCATAAGCATTAAACTAGATATCCAATCAATAGAGCATGTATAACATATTATTATATTTGATTAATATAAAAGAGTACAAATCAAATCTACTTTTTATTGTCTTAAAATCAAATCTTACATACATCATGTGTTTTAGAATATTGACATGGGGAGAAGCATGGTTAGATTACTCTTGAATAGGAGAGACATAGACATGGTCTTAGAGCTTGTTAATGGTTGTACAGTTGCAACCACCTTAGCAAGAGAGATAAGACATACACACAATAAGGATCCCAAATTTTGAAAGAGACCATAACCTAAAAAGAGCAACGACCAACAACATCAACCTTTTAATAGAGAATAAACCCTCTTTTTATAAAACTCTCTTATCTAAAATATTTTTGGAATATGGTTCAGCTTGAAAATTCCTTTGGTCATGCTTGGAAGCTCATGCTTTGCAAGAAAATCATTTTGGTAACTCCCTATCCTTTCAATGATAAATATTTCAAACAAACCATTAATCTTATTGGCTAGAAATGCACTACACTTGGGTTTGAGGGAGAATATTTCATTGTGATAAAAAAAAATCCTTGTCTTCATGTGTAACCACTTGGCCATGCCTTTAACTAATCATTTTCATACATAGAAACTTCTAGATAGTTGCCCTTCTCCTTGTGTAGGCTAAAGAACACACCTTGCCTTGTAATGATTTCATGAGAATATTCTAGATATGGTATAAGAAAATAAGAATCCATGTTCATTTGAGAAATCTCCTTAGTGTGGCCCACCTTGGCCTCATAGATTTGCATCATTTCTCTTCCATAGAGGTATTCAAAACAAGAAAAGTATTAGAAATGCAAGACTTAGCTTTATTTTATATTTTTACATTAATTCCAAAATTTCCCATTCCTTCAATATTTCTATTTTGACTTTGACCTTTTTAGGTTGCCACCAAACTTTATAATGCTTAAAGTATATTATTTTATCCTTTTAAAATCATGGATTCACCATTTAACCCTCCACATGGATTGCATTAATAGTGTGGATCTTTTCTACTTAAAATCTTGAGCTTTGAATTTTTTTTACAAACATAACTTCCGTTTGGACAAGTCATACATTTTTTAATGATAAGAAATATTGATGTGGTCTATTGAATGCTTATGTACGTTACTTGTTTTTCCATGTCAACCTCTAATTTCCTTTGAAAATTTAATGTTTCTTTTTTGGACCATCTCTCTTTTAACTTTAGATTTGCATGTAACATGTTAACCTCAAGATGGGGGCTCAAGAAATGATATGAAACTTCACACATTAGAGGATAAATTCTACAAACCAAAGGCTTTAAACACAAACCCCAAGGCCAAATCATTTGAAGCAGGGGAAAATCAAAACATGATATCAAAGAATTTGTCAAAAAAATGTTTGACAAATTATATCCAAACAAAATGTTGACCATAAAATTCAAATAAAATGTCTGACCTTAAGTTTTGAACAAAATTTTTGGCCACAAGTTTTGAAAAAAACGTCTGACCAAAATTTTTAATGTTAAGAATTTTTTAAACTAAATTTTTTTTAAAAATTTGATCTTTCTGAAAAATAAAACTTACACTTTTTCAACTTGTTTTTCCACCAAGAAAATCTACTAGACTTTCAAACTCCCCTTATAATTTAAAATAATGTAGACTTGCATTTTAACTTAGAAATTATGCTGAGCTCTAGAACTTCTTGGAGATAAAAAATATCATACTTGGCATTCATTGATCTTCTTGGATTTATTTTTATCATAGACCCTACAATCTCATTAAAACATGAAAACATTAAACATTAGCTAGAACCAAGATTACACAGGGTTTTCACAAGGTAAAGGAGACATTCTTATAATCTTGAATATGAAAATAGGATTCAAATGACCTAGGTATACATTTGTGAATTGGGGGTAACATTCAAAATTTTTAGGGACTTACATCTCAAAAACAAGGAACAGATTTCTTATTGAAAGTCTAGGCACTAACACCTTCCAAGAACCACTTTCAAAAACTCAACTTGTTCATACCTCTCACACTATCTATACTCTTCCTCCAATAGCTACACATGAAGACAATGTTCCCCAACCTTCTAATAGTATTTCTTCAACCCAACTATAATAAATACCTCAATCAACCATTCATTCCCCTAAAGTTAATCAACATGTTTGTTCTCAACCCAAAGCAACTACACCTTACCAACATAAGTTTAAATGCACTTCCAACCCTCATTCACAAGAGATCTTGAAACATTATGCATCTATATCTAACAATCCCTCCATGGGTTATGATGAATAAGAACCCATTATAAAACTTTCTCATCTCCCATCACAAAAACTTTTTCTTGAATTAATGTGAACTTCCCCCCATCATCAAAACTATATAATTAAATTACAATTTGAAATGAACGTCCCTCATCTTCCTCTAACAAGAAGCAAAACTACCGTATTTGCATCCAAAGATAGTATCCTTTAACAATGTGAAGAGATGTCCATACATGTTAATGAAATAGTGGACACTTATATTTCCCTTAAGTTTCTTATCACTTTCATAATTTTATAGGATATTCTACTTCATGTGGATTATCCTCCTCTATTCATTAGCATCTAAATATATGATATCCAAGTTAAACATGCTTTAATTGATGAGGGTTTAGGTACTTGCATTACTTCCCTTGATTTCATTAAAAATATTGGATATTTTGAATGCAATATAAAGTCCACATATAACACATGTCAAGGCCATGATAGAAGGTAAATAACTTCTTGAGGTTATGGGTAGATTCCCATTATCATCCCTCCTATTACTATCTACATGAAAATTATGATATTTAACTTTACCCTATTTTATAACATCTTGCATTGTAGACATTATACCCACCATATCAGGGCAGTCACCTCACTCACATGTCAATTCATTAAATTCCTCCATAACAATGTTATATATAAGTTTCAAGGAGACACAAACCCTTAGAATTTTGAATAATTCCAAGTAAGTGGTGTTTTGAAAATTCTTACCCTTGAACCTTTACCTAGTATCCCATTTAGAGTATCTCAACTCTTTAATTATCATATCCATTCTAATTGAGGTTATAATGGTCACCCTGAACTCATTGGGAACATACCACCTAACCTCGTAGATTTTGATGATGATATATATAAGATTATCTTCAAAATAAGAACTTATGATCTATCCCTTCATATAATTACCCCACTTCCTCGCTATTTTCATCTTTGATCCTATTAACCTATTATTGATGATATACCAATGCTCTTAACTAAGACTAGACATTTTATCCATCATACAACTTCTGAAGATAAGGTCATACCTACATGTACCATCAAATTATATACACCTAACTATGATGATAGTTATGATTTAGATGAGCAATTTGTAGGTGGACTTATCCAAGGTAGAGATGTTGAGATTCTTTGATATCATACTTCTTTATTTAATATTTTTGTTTGTCTTTTATCATTCCTTCCTTCATAATGTCAAATTCTAGTCTTCTTCCTATTTTTCATAAGGTAGAGATGGAGCGATCACATGGTACACCTATAATTTTAGTAGACCCTCTTAGAATCATGCTTATGGGTCATGCCATGATTGGTCTTTACCATTTTTATAGATACCAAGATCCTTTTGGTTTGTTTCCCCTAGAGATGCTAGATATTATTCTTAATCCTTACACGTGTCTAGCCTCACCTTTAACTGAGCCTAGTCTAGTTTCTACTCTCACTCTAACTTCAAATAAGCCTTATCTTATATATGATCTTGTTTTACCTTCACATGAGCCTAGTCTAGTTTCTAATTTATCCCCACATTCCCTTGGTGATGGTGTTATTCTTATATCATAGCTTAATCCCATGCTTGTCCAATGGGATGATCAACCTTAATGTGATATTCATAAAGTTTTTGATCATTATAATAGAGAGTACTATTTATATTACCCATCCTTAGCTTTTCCTTCTACCTCTTTCATTAATAGTCCCCCAAAGTCTACTAACAAGTGTATATATTGATTTTATGGGAGAGATAATCATTCTTCCACTCATTTTTGAAAGCTTTGATAATATATTGACACATTTCATCACACAATTACTTAGTCCAGATACAAGGCTATACCTCCTCCTAATTTATTACCTAAGTAAACCCCTTAATATGGGGAGGTATATTATCTTTGGAACTAGTGCAATACCCATCATACCAATCATTTTTGTATTCTATAATAGCACCTTTATGATCACCTTCAGGTGATACCTATACAAATTATTCCTCCTTCCATAGGTTTACCATAAATGAAGTATTCTCCTTCTTCACCAATGGAACCTCCTTCACCACCCATGGATATTTATTATCCATTGATGGTGCCTCCTTCTCACCCCATAGATACCATTCCTAATCCAACACCTATTCCTCTCCTTGAGTATTCTATGTAGGAGATACCTCATGAGCATGATCCTTCATCTACACCTACATTTTATATTGAGGAGATTCAAAGAGAAGTCTTTGTACAAATTTCCATGAGTATTGATGAGACTTTGGTTTCCATTAGGATCCAGCTTCATAGATATGTTTTAGATGTCATGGATAATATCTATGGGAAAATTTATTAGTAATTGTAAACACAACATGGTGTTCTTTAACATTATTCTTCATTATGATTATGGATTAGATTTGTGATCCACTTTTATATAACTTATAAATTTGACTGTGTGAAATTTGGTTTCACCTATCTTTTTTACATGGATCTTTATATTATGATTTATGTGTTTTATATGGTTTTATTTACTTTACTCTTTTCTTATGGATTATTATCATTCTTTCCATGATTGGACACTTATGTACATGAGTTCCTTTCTTTCATGGATTTATTTTCTTTTACAATGATTATTTGCTACCTTATCTTAATTATAACTCAGATAATTATTATCACAACTTGGTTATACAAAATTAATCTCCTTAGTAATATTTATTTGCCATATGAAAAGTTATAAAACAATACATCTCATTTTAATTCTATTTACTGATCTACTTTGGGTCTCCCTTTATTTGCCTATATTACTTTCACATACTAAGAATACATATGGTTAAGACTTTATATTACATACAAGTTCATAGGTAAGCATCGATGTTTAGTGAGTCATATCTTTGGATACTTATTTTATTTTAACCAAAGCTTAAATTTCATTTATTTGTATCACTTCTATCACTCATGTTAGTTATTCCAAATCTGTATGGAGGAGGAATCAAAAAATCCATAAAAAAGTTAAAAGGCAATTCATTTATGCAAAATGAAATGATACAAAAGGCAACATATAAATTAAAAGGTCAAATCACACTAAAAGATGTGATTAATAGCACACCTCTTATTTATAATCAAATCTCAAACTCCACAATTGGCCTCACGATAGAGTCAAGGTCCATTTGGGTGTAGTATTCTAGTAGATTGAGAAAGGAGAATAAAACAATATTTTAGTGCTACATAATTTCTCACACAAGTACCCAATCTTCACAATATATTTATGACTTTATAAGAGGTCCTAAATAATGGATAACATGTTATGGGAATGTAGGTCCATTTTACTTTTCTTGATCGTATAACTCTTATGAGTCGATCTTAGTATCTCACCTATTTTCCTACATACCTTTGTGTTTATTGTGAGCAGGTATCCTTTGTATTTTTATGGGCACTAGACTCTTAGTGTTTTTCCCTTGTACCTAATATGCCTCATATTTCCTAAGGTCTTCTCATATATGCCTATGTCATGATTTTTAAATTCCATCTTTCATTACAACATCCCTAATATTTCCCCTTGAGAAATATTGTTTTGTTAGTTGATCATTCCCTTTAGGGTTTTCCTTTCTAATTTACAGTGTAAGACTATGAATATGACTAGGCTCTCTTCACAAATTACCACAATAAAATATTTCCTTATTACTATTCACCTCATTAGTGTTCTCATTGTGAATTTTAGTTTATGATCGTGGATAGGACTAAACCCTCCTCACAAATTACCACATTAAAAACATATTTAAATATAATTATCATAGTTATTTCCACCTCAGTAGTGTCCCCTTTATTAGTTTCAATGTAGGACCCTATATAGGAGCAAGCCCTCATAAAATATTCCAATACCTAGCTCCCACTATAACCAATTCATAATGAAATTACATGCTTCAAATTTGAGATAAGTAGTGTTTGATTATGAGCTAAAAATCATTGACATCCCATCTTGATTTAGTATGTTTTATGATTACTTCATAAGTATTTCACTTTTATCTTCTTATTTTTTTTATTATGTGTACCCTTACAACCATTTTTATTAATTGTTTCATACTTCCCAGCTTAAAATAGTGTGATTAATTTAATTTCCTTTTACATTTTGTCTTTATTTTTATACTTCTTAGCTTGATTTAATATGATTGATTAACTTAATTATTTGTATTTTTATACCATTGGTTTTTCATGTATTCTCTATTTTATTACAATATTTTTCATATTTTTCAATGTGATATGGTGTGATTTTAATTTATTCAAATTTGGTGCAAATCTTTACATGGTTTGAAAATATTTATTATCTTTTTTACCATCTTTGGTCTATTATATTTATTCATATTTTGTTTTTATGCAT
>JARHVA010005781.1:1047500-1105623 GCA_037957365.1 Torreya grandis
ACCAATTCATGGTCTATTCCAATTAGGCCTGATCACTAGTATCTCCATAGTTACCCCTCTACCTATTCTCCTTCTTGGATCTCTAAAATGATATGCCCAATAAGCAAGCACTACTAGAGGAGTCATCAGATAGGGAAGTCCCAACTATTTAGGTATATGAGCCACTAGATGAGGCTCCATCCATAAAGTGTAGTGGCCCATGATCATCACACATGCCAAACCTATAACAGTGGTAGACCAACTAGGCCATATCATAACTATGTGAGTATATGAATGCCACATTATCTACCCTCATGTGATAGTTTTTAATTTAGAATATGGGACATGGCCCATGTTACGTGGTCCTTCCTCCATAAAATTATTCAAGGCAATATATCATTAAATACATGGATCAACCCAATCGACTGATACATAAGGAACCTCTCATATATCCATACACTTAGAAGTACCACTAGTCTCATCAGCTTCTACCCTTTATATGTCATCCCATACATATCATGCATAAGCTAATGCTTCCTGATATAATATCAAATGACACAAGGCTATCACATATAATATTAACTTATCATCTAACTTGTGACATGACACTTATGTTGTCACAAGTCCTATCTTTACCTTCTAGATGTCTATAATGTCCATGATGTATACATCAAATAATTTCACTTATAACCTAGGATAGATCTATATGAGCCTATAGCCCATTAAGGTAAGGCTTATCTTTCATCCTCTAACTTTGGTGTATCAGTGATCACTAGTTTACTACCTATATAAATTCCAATCAATGCATGGGCATCCTCCAAAGTGATAACCACCTCTACAGTGTCCCCCTCCACCTCCCATCAAAAAGTGTTGGTTAACCATTCTCATGCTCCTAATAACATGACAATGAGATCAATACTTAGATGGATTTGTCTCATCTCCATAATGCCTCCAAAACCCAAGGCAACTATTTGATCCCTATCTACATCTAATAATCACTCCAATAGATATGGTAGCCATAATGTATCCACTAGGTACTAAAATCTCTAACATCTTTGTAAAATATCAAACAATAAAGGATGTATCAAATTTAGATGTCATAATAATTAAAATACATTCTCAAAATTTTACAAGGTAATTACTTCATTAGCTTAGTTTATTTAGTTTTTTAGTTTTCTTTTTTTTATGTCATTGGTTCATTTAATCCTAAATCAGTCCTATTAAAGTCCTATTATACTACATCAACCTACTGATACACAGTCAACCATTTCATTTTAGACTGCATCAACCTATTTGATACTAAATGAACCCCTTCCAAACTTTAACATACTAAATCAACCCTATGGTAGTTAGCCTTGTTTAGCAAATTATATTGACCACATATTACTAACTACATCAACTAGAGGGTATTATGTCGACCATTTTCTCATTCTAAACTATGTCATCCTTCTAGTACACAGTTAGCCACCTTTAATAATAATATGTCAGACCACTACTTTGTAGTCATCCCTTTATATATCCCTTATCTTACAAACTAATTTGACCAGATCAACTCTATTCTTTATCTACAGTAACTTTTTGACTATTTACCATAAATTTCTTAGGCATTTATTGGTCTAATATTTTCCTACCAGATAGTCCATTCTACCCCTAGTCTACCAAAAAATTACCTAGGGTCAATTTTATTTTCTATATTTTGACTACCACTCAATTTTCTATATGTAGCCAAATTTTAAATAAAATTTCTCAAAAAAACTAAAATTAATGTTTTCTTACCTGTACTACACTAGCTTTGGCCACAATGTATCCTCCATGTCATATTTTTTGTCTCCTCACCATGGTCACTCTCTAGGCTCAACTTGGGTCTCTAAGAGCACTATTTTCTCATAATAGTAAAAATAACAAATGAATTATTTTTACCCTATTTATATTTACTATTCAAAATTATTTACTTACCAATTATTTACAACCAGATTCCATTTTTTAACCATATCTTTATTTCTACTAGCTCTTTTTCTAAACCAAAATTTGTTCTAGAATCCTAACATTTGAGATAATATTTTCATATATTACATGTATATTTTTCAAAAAAATCAATTTTTTGCTCTTTTTCACTAATTTCTAAGGTTTGCCTAATGTTACCTACATTGGACACCTTCACATTTATTTCACTTCATTCCTTATCTACAACACTAAGTTAAGTAAAGTTATTCATTTTTTAATTTTATTCATTCATTTATCTTATTTTATCCTTATTGTAATTTATCCCATTTCAACATTGTGTGTTGATATGTTTTCCTATAGTGCCATTCTATGTTTCACCTACATGACATGTGATTATATTTGAGTGGGGAATATGTATACACATAATATTTTCAAACCTTATTAATGAATGATGCTTTATATATTTTAGGGAACTCATTGAGTCTCAATCTCTTTGAGTGCACACCTTAAAGGTTGCACCAAGAAAGGGGTGGGAAAACATTAGTGCTTCATAGGATTGTTATCCACTATACCACCACTTTATATCTACACAAACATCTCTTATACACTTCCCTAAGATTTTAAACCTCTCTTACACACTCATCCAAGTAATTTACCACCTTACTTATCACCTTTATAAGCCTAAAATCCTTTTTTATAGTTTATAGTACACTATTAGCCTATACTAACCCTATATTTAATTTGATAAAATCATGTTACAGGTTTGGTTCAACCTTGTCTGACCTAAAATGGGACCTAATTTGATTTTTATAAAATAATTACATAGATTTGAACTAGGCCAGCTCTATTAACTAAATTTTTGAAAAGATTTAGGGTTAGATTCAGCTATGTATACACAGTCATTTCACTATTTCTAAGAGAGAAGAGAAGAAGAATATTATATTATGCATCTATTTATCCACAATTATAATTAAGTATAATTACTTAGAGTTCTAATACTTTATTTGGAGATATGGGTCTTGTCTTGAGGATAAGTCTTTTAGATATATAGAGAAGTTGTGTAGCCTAGAGCTGACTTATCCTTGTTATCCTTACATACCACAACAACCTCTTTCAAATAACCTTAGACAAGGAAGAGATTGAGGCTCAATGGGTTCATATTCAAAGGTAAGTATTCCTAACTATGTTCTTCATTTATATGTGTAGATAGATTTGTATTTCTATTTCTCTCTCATGCATTAGGATTTTTTATACATGGATGTGAGTATATATATTCTATGAATGTCTAATTTTTATGTTTATTACCCCCACTTTATGCCACAGCCTTTTTTGATAACTAGATTATATTTTAATTTATTTGATATTTATTAAGTTAATATGAAAACTTAAGACCTAGCTAGGGTTGTTACAGTGTGTTGCTTGACTAGATGTTTTAGAACCCTTTTTAGAAATGTTATTTTGTCAAGATATGCCTTGGTTAGGTCCAACAGATCCATCTTGGTCATGACCCCAAATATCTAATGTGTGAATAATCAAAAGTGTAAGTAGGATTTATATTTTCTAGGATAGGATTGATTAATAAGTCAGATGCATTTTCCTTTGTATATAGATTCTACTTTCTTCCCTATTTAGGATGTTTCTCTTCTAAATCCTTCACATTTTTTAATTCAGATGATTCTATTATTTATAATGTGAGTACAACAATTCATAGTTTTGAGGACTCATATGTTCTTGTGGATATTCACATTATAGATTTATGTGGTTCAAATATAGCATCTTATTTAGTTTCAATAGTTTTTGAGTTGATCTCTCCTCTTCAAATGGACATTCTTCTAGTGAATGTTATATGTCCTAATAGGTTCACTTCAATGACATTAAATCTATTTCTTGTATACGATCTTGCCATACCTATACCACACCTTGTTTTTGGACCTCTTTTAGATATCTTCAACTTCTACCTTCATCCTCCATTATGTAATGGTTAGACTTTCAGTACATACCTTGTGTTCTTCCTTTTTTAAAAGGAAGAAACATTATTCGATGTAGATAGAGCTTCTTCAGTCTTCAAGTAAAGGATCTTGTCAGTAACATTGATCATTTTATGAGATTTATTATACTTAGTTTCAACATCATCTATTGAATTATCTCTTCTCTCTATGTGTTATGTTTCTCTCACTTGTGGATGCATTTATTTTTGTGTTTGATGTCTTTAGAGCATGCACTATTTATCTCTCTTTTAGGAGGGAGTTTTTTCCTACATGTTTTCTCATTTTCTCCACTTTATGAGAGTTGATTTGTACATGGGTTCCTCATCATAGCTAGTTATTGAGACCCATTTATTTTTACCCACCTAAGCTACACTTATGGGGGGTCTTATTATAGGATATTATTTTCCTTTTATTAGTTTATTATGGTTATTCTACACATACATGGTGTTTTGCTACACTTGTGGGATCAACTTGCTTAGGTATAATTATATCATAAGAGTTACTCTTTCATTATTAAATCATATGAATTACTCTTTGATTATTTTTTCATAGGATTTACATCCATATTTTATTCCCTTTATGGAGTAGTTAATACCTTTATTTCCTATTTATACATATTCATTTTGTGAGATATTCATGGAGTGTTTGAGTAATTTGTGTTTGCTTGCTATTGCAATTATCTCATTTGTGTGATTTTAATTAATTTTAGTTTGTGTATGCATTCCCTATTTTACCTTTAATCAATCTATTTCTCATATCATTCATGGAATTCATACATTTATTGTATCAATGACCTTGGAATTATCGTTGATAAGCTCCACTTTTGACATATAATTAAATTGGAAAAATATGTTAAAAAGATTAGTTAGACAACCCCAACCACTAAAAAATTAGTGATTTAACATTACTTACATTTCAATACTCTAGATAGGAATCAAGTCACATGTAGTTTTCCAATTAGGTGTGCATGTATTCAATCATGATCTACTATAATGCAATGCAATGCTTTGGCATTCAAAAATTAACAAGTAACTTTGAGCTTGTGTTTTTTATTCAAATTTTGAAAGGCTAATATTTTGAAGTTTTTAAAGTGTTTATTCATTTTAAATAATGTATTAAGAATGTGAAAATATATTTCACAATGTGTATCCTAAATAGTGACCAATTTAGCCCATATCTTAAGACCTTATAATTGATTTGTATTTATATATGCCTCTCTAATATTTAACTACATAATTGACATAGTAAATGTGATTAGGCTGACCCAAAGGATAAATTTAAGCTAGAAAAAAATATTTTAAGGATCCAAAGACAATGACGACAGAGGTGGATGCCTATGATAAACACTAGTGTTTGATTATTTCCAACACTATTTAGAGAGGTAAAATCAAGGATTTAGAATATGTTGATAGTCTACTTAGGATTTTAAAGTGATCTATCATATAATAGGGATATCCTAAATATGAATGATATAAAATCAGGTTTTCTAATATTATATAGGTAAAAGGATAGGGTAAATTATACAAAAGAGTAAAATATATATACACAAGTCATGTATGTCAAAATTGATGTTTTAACTTTATAATAACAAATCTAGTTATCTATAAATTCCCCCTTTTAGTCAAATTTTGAGAATTATAGATTAAAAGGATAAAATAAAAAATTTGGAACTTATGTGTAACCACACTTGGTGTTGCTAGGAATGTAAAATATCTAGTTTGAACTATGCAATTTATGTAAGGAGACATGTAGAAATTAATGGCCACTCATGATATAAAACCTAAAGTAATCTAAATCATTAAATAATTTAAAATCAAAATGTTAAATAATGAATACACCTATGGTTATGTGAACCATGCAACCATTTGATATCATTTTGAGAATGCCATGGGGAGATTATGCCCTAAGAATATGTAACTTCTTAAAATATAGGTTGAGAAGTATAAATGGATCAACACTCATTAGATATGGATAAATTCTAGTTTAGTGACATAAAACCTGAATTGCATTACTACAAATACCATCATAATTCTATTGGTGGAAACTTGAAATAAGATTGTATGTTAAGGTGAAACTCCAAAATAAGTTCATATATAAAGGTGAAACCCAAAGATAGGTTTTTATGTCAAATTTAAAGTCTAAATAAATTTATACAAATATATTTGAGACCCAATATAGTAACATACTTCATCAATATAACATAGTACCATATTTGATCAATATAGAAATATAAAAGTGTATATTTGAACAAAATTCAGGACCCAAATTTGATCCATCTATAACTCAAAGTGATATATAATTCCCTAATATATTTATAAAACTACTCAATCTAATAATTGTAATAAATTATTATACCTATCTTAAATAAATATATGTAAAATACATCAAAAGATATCAATCTCAAGGTACCTATTAAGTGGGATAGGCACCTTGAGAATAATATATTTTGGCATATTTTACATAGATTTTCAATATTAATCTCACATAATTATAATATCATAAGTATGGTAAAATTATATTGTAGAATAGTGCACATTTCTAATTAAAAAATCACATAATTATGTTATAAGTAGATTGAATATCAATATACACCTATTATGATACATTTTTTTAATTTGATTAGGTAAACAACCTAATTTTACAAGCATTCAGGAACCGTAAAAGTAGTATACATTATAGTAGTAGGCCTCAAAGGTTGAAATAGTAAAAACCAACAAAAAACAAGCTAGATTAACCCCTTAGGTGGCAAAAAAAAAGCATCAAGAAATAGATCAAGAGGGGAGAACTTGTAGTGGTTATTTTTCATCTTTAGATATATTCTCAAGTACACCCCACTTATTCTTGGAAACTTTTCCCCTCATCCTATTGTTGGGTCCTTTAGCATCATCTTAAGGGAGGATCATATGCAACCTTTTACATCCATATACCTATAGAGAGGTTTTCTTGATTGGGGTCATGCTAGGGATATTACGTGAGGGGGTTTATATTATCTTTAGTTGATTATTAAAAGGATTTTATTTCACCTTGTTGTAATGGACAAACTATTGGATAGTTATGTCTGATTGGCTGTGTAAGGCATTCCATTCTTGAATAAGGCTAGCCAGGTTCAATCTAGCTTCTTACAACCTATTTTTGAACATATCCAACTAATCTTTATTATTTTTCATTTTTTTAGACAATAGAAAATTAACATTTATATTGACCTCCATGGAGGTTACCTCATCCAAAAAAACCTAGTTTGGGCTTAGTGATAAATAGTTTCATTAAGAGGGCATTAATGGGGTTTTTAGACAAGCTAGCTTGGGGGGTACTAGAAAAATGGTAGTAGGATCCCAAGGTTGGGTCATCCTATAGGTATTACTCCTTATATGATTTTCCCCTAGTGGTACATCCCTATATTTCAAGGTTTAACCATGTTTTACTAACATGAGTATAAGCCCTTGATATAGTATGGGGTTAGATTCATTAACTTGGTGGGCAAGAGTTGTGTATTCCAAAGACGTTAAAAGTAAAATAGGAAAATAATATTATATTATTGGAGATAATTTAATAATAAAAAGTGGTGGGATAAAATTAAAGTATACTTACCCTTGAGAGTTAGGTATCTCATCACTTGGAGACAAACCTATGACCATTATTGTAGGAGATTAGCACAAGGGAAACCCTTCTTATCCATCTTTAGGAACTCATTTATGTGGAAGAAATTTTGGAGGAGTTTTTTAATTTTTAATACAATTTTTTTAAGACTTCACCCCTTCACACATCATTCCCATGTATTCACCTATAAATTACTCTATGAATTTAATCTTAATTCCCTACATCACCACCATACGCTTATTCCATCTAGCAATAAAGTCCATTTCAAAATAAACATCATGCTTGATAATCCATAGCATTAGTTCTATGAGTCCCACCTCATCATATTTTTTTTAGACTTTATTTAATTCATTCAACTTAGAATAGGAGGTAGGATCTAATCTCTCTCTATCTCTTCCCATTATTTATGCACTAATGGACCTAAGACAAATGTTTAGGAGGTTATAAACAAAACTATTTTGAATGGTTTGAAATAAACTTGGGAAGCACTATGAATTTTTCCTTAGGAAATAAATCCATGTCACTTTTTCATAATGGTGATTCATATTTTTTAAAACCCATATCTTGATGAGAGATGCTCATGCATGTGTCAGTTTGAAAGCCATCTTAGCCCACTGTACTTTCATTCTATATAGCTAGTTTGATGTTTTCAAGGATGTGGCTCATTTTTAATCATTATATATTTTATAGTTAAGAACATAAAACCCTATGTAATATTTTAATTATATCTTTGACTATTGAATACCTGCATTTTTTAAAAATCTAGGTTAAAGGGCAATCAAATTCACTTCAACAAAATTTTACACATACAAAACTATGTGCCTTACCATATAATATATGAGTTACAATTTACACATGAATTTGAAAAAAAAATAAAAAAACACAGTATGGTCTCTTGTTTGTAAAAAATGCACATTGAAAAGGATTTTTTAAAAAATCACCAAAAGTAATATGATTAAATCCACTCCATGGATTCCATGCCCATGTGATGCTAAAATTAATTTGGCCTTTTACATGAGAGTTTTCATTAAAATTAGATGCATAGGCTAAAAGTTATATCTTATTGAGATCTTATAAACCTTGAATAAATTGTAATTTGATTATGTTATTTTGATGACACTATTAAAAAATAAACTAATGATAATAGACCATCAATGCAAATGCTGCTGAACCCTAAAACACAAAAATTAGAAATGAAACATAATTTTCAAAGATCAGGTTGAGGAATTAGCCTAACATAACCCTTTCCAAGCATCACACCCAGTCTCAAAAATCTTGGGAAAAGTCATCTCATCTTAATTAGGAAAAGGAGGGAAGCATCATAAATATTTACCCAACTTTCCAATCTACACCAAATACAAACCCTAAAAATCTCCAAAAAACTAAAGCAAGTGGTCAAAGGGTATTGAATTGACAAATTCATCATCTTATAAGTGCCAAAAAATAAAATAACCCTTGATATGAAGGGTATGATTTCATATTCATTTTAAGGAAAGTCTAACATGCCATATTTTATATAAATTTATTTGTTAGGGTTGAAAGAATAGGATATGAGAATTTGGAACCTAGAGTTTATCTCTCTATGTCTCAAACCCATGACTATAGGAGTTCGAATCATTGTATCTAAGCACTAAAATCTTAAATATTATTTTCCTAAAGTGAGTAGATGAAATAAAGGCATTAATATCCTTATATTTTTGTTAGAGTGTTGTAGATTGAGATATACTAAATGTGTATATGTGGTATATAAAATTTAATTAAGTTTTTTTTGGTAATTTTTCAAAACAATTTATCTCTAGTTTTTATTTAATGAGCATGACATAAAAATATTATCATCCCTTATATCATTTTAGGATGTTTTTATATGTAAATATTCCAATTAGAAAACATAAAATATATCTAGAAATGTCACAAAGTTTTTAAACTATTCCTTAAATTCCTATGAAATCTCCCATATATGCCTCACATATGTCTAAATTTATCTAATTTGAATCACATAATCTGACCCAAAATATATTGTTTTGGTTTATTAATCCATAGATATGTAAGACAATCCCACTATATGATCCCATTTTTAGGTGTGGGATGAAGCTTGAAAATCACTCATATCCAAAGAAATAAGTATGTGTATAATGTGTTATTTTGAAAATGTAATCATATAAAACATGTAAACATGATAATATATTTCATCATATGAATATTTTATCATTAAATCATGTAATCCATGACAATGGGAAAATAAGTTTCATGTCTAAAAAATAAATTAATTAGACACACATAAATAAGAAACATAGTAATAAGTCACACAAGAGATGTATGATAGAAATTAGGGCATTGCATACAATATAAGAATACATGAAATAAATAATGAAACCAAGTCTATCAATAAGTACACATATATTAAAAAAACATCATGATCATTAAGTGCACATGTATCCATAGATATATACACTCAAAACATAACTCAACCTTAACTCAACTCTGACTTGAGATGAACATATCATGGACATGACATGGACTAGATGATCCTTGATAGAATTGATACAAGAGGTGATAAATCAAAACCAATTTGATTTTATAATAAAAAAATTTAACAACTGTTAATGATCACACATATAATAATAAAAATATCAAACATGCATAAAATAGGCAATGATAATCCACATAATTAGTCAATGTCATCATCTACCATAGTAAAGTAAAATATCCATAATAAATAATATCCTAAAGAATATATGTAAGAGAAATTCATGTGTAAAAAATATCTATAGGTTAATGTGATCAATGGAATGTCATATAAATACAAAACCTATAAATTGCACCATGATTCCCCTACTTTAGGCATTCACCTAATGTGAAAAGATATCACTTGGGTGTAATGAATCTCATGCATCTGTAAGTCCATGTATCATATGTAACACATATGTCCTATATAACACTCATGTATACCATGAAAAACATGTGCATATAATAAATATGTATTTCATATTATATAATATAAATAACATCTATTAATCATATAAACTAGAGAATCATTTCATGCATAGCACATGACTTTGAAATATTTTAGTATTTTTAATTTTTTGAATTTTAATCACACATCTCTATAATCAAGCATGGCCAACATGAAAATTTTAGAAAATAGATTAATATAATAGGAGTAAATAATATATATCATATGTGAATACATAATGTGCATTGAGTGTAATAGTAAAGTAGTCTCAAGAAAGTGAAGGTAAGCAATATTCTCCCATTGTATTTGTGAATTGTGTATGCAATGAGCCATGATTTACTTGAAGTTATCCTATCTAAAGATATAAACTTGGATAATGTAAATCAAATAGATCCCATTGGTAGTTAATGAAATTGTTATATGAACAATAGATTCGTTAAACCTCGTAATAAGAACACCTAGACCATAATGTTGAGAGAAAGGGTTCAAAATCCTCTAGTTAATCAACATAATGAAATATCCCTAACTAGGTATATAATTAAAAAGTAATGAAATATAATAATCAATAAACTTAATTAATGGTATGGGTTATAAACATATTTAAAATGGGCAAAGAGCCATGGTAGGCAAATGGGGTCATAGGCTACCTAAGGTGTATAAATGAAAAGTTTGAATAATCCTATAGACATGCTATGTTTAAGTGTAAAAATAATTAAAACAAGGATACATACATTCATTAACCAAAAAATTATGAAACTTATATCTATCAAAATGAAACATTTAGGGTAATAAAATACTTACCTTGACCAAGATTGTTGAGCTTCAATCTCTCCCTTGGTCCATGTTGATTTATACAAGATTTTTGTGGTTGTAAGGCTATAAATGGTTAAATCAAGATATAGGATTAAATAAATCCTCATATTCCATCCAATATTCCATAATAATATCCTTTCCCTCCAAGGAAAGATATAAATAATAAATACTCTAAAATTTACACTTAGCGCACAAAGACGAGCAATAGAAATTAAATATGAATGTTTCACTCCCTTAGATTGAAATGGTGGATTTTAATCAAGATTATAAGTTACCTTTATCCATCTTAGATATTTATCTAATAATATTTACCATATATATTTAGTCCTAAAAATCATAATAATCTCAAACTAAGTCAACTAGGCTAACTTAGCTGTGAAACATGTGTCAAAGTGTTTGGAACTACATTGATCTAATTTATGTATTTGAGATGGGGTGGATAATGGTTATAAATATATATAATAGGTAACATAATTGGAAAATATAGGTTTTGACATAGTTATAGAGTAAAAAATGGAAGGAGATATCTTATGGGATAAAATTTGGGGAAGCTAGAATGGATATGAGGATAATAAATAAACAAAAATGTATCTCATGAAGCACCATTGGTCTACCCACCCATTTCTTGGTTCACCTTTAAAGGTGTGTACTTAGAGAGATTAAAACATGATAAAATGCTACAAGAGAGAAAACATTAGAAATGATAAAGTTTAAAATTTTTGTGTGTATACATATACCTTGCCTAAATCTCATCACGTGTCACCAGAGTGAACATGGGATGGCTCTTTGGTAAAGAATATAACAATATAATAGCTAATATAACAAAATGAAATAGAGTAGGAAATTAAATGTTGATAAATTAAATAATTTTAATTACTATATACATATCTTTAATTACCTTTATTTTTGAATTGTCACATGTATTTATAGTCTTAATTTAAGATGGTGCAATAAATGCTTTGGACAAACCCTATGGAAACAAGGTTAGATATAAAAACATATAATCGCAAGAGATCTAAAGTAAATGGAAAATTCACAAGAATATATTTAATCACTTGGGAAATTCATAGGCTAGGATGAGAAATGATAGGTTAAAATAAAAATACCAAGGAGAATGAATAAGGTAGAGTAAATTGAGTAATAGAAAAGCCACAGTTACTAAATGACTTAAAAACCCAAAAAAACATCCTAGGTAAGAAAATTAATAATCTAAATAAAATTGAAAGGTATATGAGACACAATAATTTAATTAACATTAATTAATAAAATTAAAAATCCACACTCAAAATAATATGGAAAATAGTAAGAAATTAGTGCAAAAAACATCGATAAAAAATAAGTAACAATCCATAATCAAAAGATGGAAATATGATGAAAATGGGAAAAATAAGCATGAATAAATGGCCTATAAAAATATGAATTTAATATTGAGGTCACAAACATAACTGAGGGAGATTTGATAAATATAATGAAACAACCAAGAGAGCATCTCATAACAAATCAAAGATACGTCGACTATTGTAGATATAGATAGACTAAAAAATAGTGCATTATGAACATGTCAAAAAGAAATGGAGAATGGGAAGTGTAGAAGTTGGGAAAATATTTAGAAACAAACCTTCCTATCAAAATGGTAAATGACATGGGTGGTGTGGAAGAGATGGAGGTGCCAAGGTTAAAACATAATATTTATTAGAAATAAGACATGCTAATCAAATTGGCAAGATTAAGAGACTTGTGACATCAATGACCCTAGAGAGCTCAACCTAACTATTCAAGTTTAAGTTAACTAGTGAAGTATAAATATCATCCCATGAAGGCTAGTGCGCATGAAAAGAAAAATGAAACTATATTACCATAGTGTGTTCACTATTTTAAATACCCCTTATAAATCCATCGGTTTATTGTGAAAACCAGGTAGTTATGTGAGAAAATAGGTGGCACTTGATAATATATGATAATGAGACCTCTTACCCTAGTCTACTAGTGTACCAAACACCAATTAACCTAAACTCTATTATTAGGATAAATGTAGAGTTTGAGATTCAACTAGGATAGGGGATGTGCCAAATCAATATCACATCTTTTGGTGTGATATTAATTTTAATATTATATTTTCCTTTTAATCATTGCCTTTTGTTGTATGATATGGATTTTAACTCTTTTGGATTTTGATATTCCTCCTCCATATGGATTAAAAAAACCAAACCTGGGTGCTAAATTGACTATCAAAATAAAGATTAAACCTTGGTTGATAGAGGAGAGAAACAAAGGAATATGGTGTTTAATATTCCTAGACTTTCACATTATAAGAGAGTGCAATCTTGAAACTAACCTTGGTATGTCCAATGTGATGTGAAATAAAGGGAATGATGGAAATGAGCATAGAATGATTGGGTTTCCCCAAATAAAAAAAATGTATTGAGATGGCACAATGATAGTTAGGATTAATCATCTTCATAACAAATGGTATTTGTGACTAAAGACATGAATATAAATTATTAAAGTGTTACTATATAATAATATAACTAATTCAAAGTGTAGGAAAACACTATTCTCAATCATTGCCTTATCTTGTGAGGAAGACACCTAGCTAAGGTTGAGAACAAAACTAATGTGAAATAAAGTAATGACAATCTATGAATAAGGCCTAGTCCTATCCAAAGTCTTACAATGCAACTCATAAATTGGGAAGCTAAGAGGCATAATAAATGACCCCAAAATAGTACATCAAATAGTAATAAATGAACCAAAAACTTAAATGAGAAAATGGATTTTTATGGGGAGATGTTGGGTCGTATATGTAGTCTTATAAAAAAAAATCACAAACTAAAAATAAAATAAATACAAGACCAAAGGATCTAGGATATGAATTAAGTCTAATGTGTAAATGACTCAAAGTTGTGTAAATGACTATAGCTAGTGCTATGATGCATACATATACATAAACTCTTAAGTAAAAATTTAAAAATATGTTTACTCCACAAACATATATATGTAACTAAATGTAAGTATACAAGTAAACATAATAGAAATGGAAAGAAATATAGGAAATTTAAGCTATTATTTAAAATGAATTTAATAAAATTATTTCTTCAAAAATTGAGCATTTCTTGGTTCTATGAAGATGTGTCTTTCATTAGTTTGAAGTCAATAAATACTTGGTCCAATAATGTATTTGACTAGGTAAGGGATCCATAAATTTTTGGCATACTTGACTTCTTTGTCATGAGTATAATATAATTTAATTACTAAGTCTCTAATGTTATAATTGTAGACCTTAAATTTTTTGTTATGTTGTTTGGTTATATGTGCTTTGTATTGGAGGTTATGATAAAGCATCCATACATTTTTCATCCATAAAATATAAGGCTTGGAGATAGGATTATTAAATCTCTTCATCTAGAAATATGTCATGAAGAGCAACATATAAGGAAGGTAACTCTACTTTTAATGGTAAGAGAACTTCAAAACCATAAACTAAATAGAAATGAGTTACCTTAGTGGAAGGACATATATACTAGTATAACAAGTCCAAACAATAGGATAAATCTTAAGATCCCAGTCAAAATGAGAATCTCAAATAATATTTTTAAATATACTAAGGATTTTTTAGTGGATTAAACTTTACCATTTCACTAAGGATGGTAGGGTTTAGTATGTTTTTACATGATTTTTAATTTTTCTCATAATTATTTCATATATTTATTTTTTAAATTCCCAACATTATTAGAGATGATGGTGTGAGGGTTACCAAAATGATATTTGATTTGGTTAAGAATAAATTTATATATGGTGATGTTAGTAATATTTACAATGGGCATGGTTTCAATCCATTTGGTAAAGTATTATATGGTAGTAATGATAAAGATATGACCATATTGAGATCTAGGTAATTTTCCAATGAGATTTAGTCCCCACATAAAAAAATTTCGAGAAGATTCCAAGTTTTGAAACTTACATGAAGGAGAGTGAATAATATCATTATGAAGTTGGAAAGGATTACACTTTTTAGAAAAAATAATGGCATATTTGTAGATATTAGACTATAAATATGCCATGCATAAGAATTTATATGATGTAGCATGTCTGCTATAGTGACCAACAAAAATTCCCCCATGATATTTATTAAGGAGAGAAGTAACTTAATCTCAAGTAAAAAAATGGAGCAAGGTACCTTATACATTAGGATAATATATGGTATCATATCTAAGGACATATTTTCAAGCTTGCTTTTGAAGTTGAGTCTTTTCATGAGAGTTATCCTCTAGAGGAGGTATGGTGTTCAGTAAATTGGATGATGTATTTGTAGCATGGGTTATGTCAAGTAGTGATAATGTCAATTTGGAAAATAAGAGATTAATATTTTTATTTTTATTTAGAAATTTATTTTTTCATGTGGATAGAAATTTTGAATCATGAAATGCTTGGCGAGGATGAAAAAGAGATGATGATGAAGAAAGAAAATTAGATATGGCATTTTTTCTCATGGGATTGATTTGATAGTGAAAGATATGAATTATTTAGTAAGAGTGGAAACAAATTAATTATATGTGATGATATTTTCAATTTTACATTGATAATCATCAATAATTTGATGACATATGAGTTCTGAATCTCCTAGGTCATGTATGTATGGGATGTGTAAGTTGATGGATTCTTGCATGACTACTATGAGAGATTCATACTAATCAATTTTATTAGTGAATTCAAAGGTTAATAAAAAATATAGAGAGATAATTATACTATGAGGGTATGTTAAGACATAGCCTACCCCATTCCCTTGAATGAATTTGGGTCTATAAAAGTTAAGGGTCCACGTTTCTTCATGCAAGTCAATGGTATCCTCAAGTATTCCTTCTATTATTACTTTAGGTTTGGGTTTGGAGTTGTAAAGTTTAGGATATTCAAGGTATTGTACCTTGATATTAGTGGTGAAATTATGAAAATAGTCTTAAAGATAAATTTCTTGAGTAATACATTTGATTTAAAATATGTCATCATTAGGAAGAATATCCTAGAGGTGATTACTAGTTGGTTTAGGTGAAATAGAAAGTAGATCAACATCTACTTATATTGTGACTAGATTTTGTGTAGTAATTCTTAAGTCATATTTCATTAAGATTGCCATCCATTTTTTGATTCAATCTCTAGATAAGAATGATTTGGAGAAAAAGTGATGAAGGGAGTTAAAATGGATAATAACACAAGTTGAATAATAAATCATATAGTGTCAAATATTTTTGGTTGTAGAATAAATGGAGAGACAATCACATTCTAATTTTATGTAATGATCATCATAATATATTAAAGCATGATTTATGTAATATATGGCATATTATCATCATTTTTCATCTTGTTGTGTGAACATTTCCCTAATTGATATGGGGTGGATGAGGTATACAAGATAAGAAAGTGATAATTATAAGGTAGCCTAAGTGTGGGAGGATGAAGTAATTATTCCTTCATTTTGTTAAAATATTTTTGACATGAATCAGTACATTTGAGAATAATCCATTTCTTAAAGATGGAATTTATTGAATAAATATGACAAGCCATTTTAGGGATTAATCAATGAATTTCTTAGACTTTCCCAAGATATGTAAAAATTTCCATGATAGAGTGAAGAATATGCATTTTAATAATGGCTTTGATTTTGTGGGATTAACATCAATCCATCATTAAGATATGAGAAATCTTAAGAGTTTACTAGAATTGACACCAAAAACACATTTGTAAGAATTGAGTCATACTTTATATTTGATAAATCAGTCAAAAATAATGTCTTAATCATGAATATTATTTTCATGATGCTTAGATTTAGTTATAATATCATAAACATAAGTTTCAACTATATTATGGATGATATCATGAAAATATGGGTCATTGTGCATTGTTATATAGTGTTGACATTTTAAAGACTGAAAGGCATTTTAACATAACAACAGGTTCCCCATTCAATAATGAAATTATTTTTGTGTTTATATTCTAGAGTGATGTGGATATAATAATATATTGAGAGACCATCCATAATAGATAAATATCATATATATTCATATAATTAATAATGGCATCAATTAGTGGTAAAGGAAAATTATCTTTAGGACATGATAAGTTGAGGTTATAAAAATAAATACAAATTCAAATGACCATAGTGACGTTATTCCAAATGAGAACAATGTTAGATACCCATTATAAGTAATTGATAGGTTTTAACTTATCAAATAAAATCTTGATGACTTCCTTGTGACATAGCATAGAAATATCATGAGGAAATCGTCATTTTTTTTATGTACCAATTTTGCATTAGGATAGGTGATGATATTATGGAAAAAAATACTAGGTTTAATACTAGGTATGTCTTTATATGACCAAGTTAATGTGCCATAATATTTTAAAAATAAAATACTAAAACTATTGTGCTTTGTAAGATAAAGTTCCTTAGAGGCAAGAATAGGTTTGAGACATGTAGTGGTGCCATAATAGATTGTAATAGTTTCCTTGATAATCATCGAATTTCCATCTTGAAAATGATATGGACATAGAGGAAGTTTTAAATTAGGATTTATTTTTGGAATGGTTCTAGAATCAAAATTATTGAATAATGGAGCCTTTTTCTAAAATTTTTCAAGTTTGTGGTGTTGGTGAGGAAGTTGAGGTTATCTAGCATGGAGTAATGGGAACCATGGATAAAGGTCCATAATAATCAATAGATAATTTAAGATCAACAATATTATTACCTTTTATATCATACTTAGAATGTATTTATCTTAAAATAGTATCCTTAGCATCTAATGTAATTTTAAGTGGTGAAGTAGATGGTAAAACACTTGACTAAATGGTATCAGTTTGGATGATATAGTCTAAAATAGAAAAAGTGGTCTAAAATTTATCAGCTTCTTTGATATGGTTATCCATGACAATAATAGTTTTAACTATATCAGGTTAGTTGATGTAGTATACTATGTGTGAATATGAGGGTATTGTATCAATACTTGATTATGCCTGGTTAATATAGTCAAGAATTTAAGTTTGGACTATAGCAAGTTGGCTAATACAATCTAAATTTTTAGGTTGGATTTTATCCATTTGGATATTAAATTTTAAATGTGGAGATATGGAGGAAAAAATATCTGGTTAGCTAATAGTGTTTGGACATTAGTGTATTGTCTAAATTGTATCGAGATGGATGATTTCATTAGATGTGGAAATAGTTAAGATTCCTTGAACAACCCATGGAGTGTCTTTTGATGATGGGTTAGCAGGAAGGACATAACCTTATGGTTATGGATCAATATTAAAATAGTCATATGATATATGAATAACATGAACATCATGATCAAAATCATGCATTTTGGCTAAGGTATTTTGATAATGAATCACATCCATGTTATATCATTGGGATTGAACCATGACTTACATATCATCATAAGTGGGAAAAACAACACATGCATGATACATAGGTTGTTTCATGTCACTATAGATATTGATGGTGTTAATTCCCCTATTATTTAAAGTCCTTGGATATATGGTAAGATGACCTTGAAATATTTTTCTCACTTCATCTTCATTGTAATTAAAATCCTATTATGTATAAGAGGTTTCATGAGCATTGTATGGGGGAGGAATTTTAGTAATGTCCTTAATTAAAGGAATAACCCTATCTTGAGGAATAAGAGGAGGGATCCATTATGAGCTATAAATAATTAATCAAGTGGTATTTAAATTATTTTTTAATTCATTAGATTCATCTTCATCTGAATTTATAAGAGTGAATGGGGGTTAGGATGCATATTGTCAAATAAAAGAAGAGGTTAGATATTGATATGAGCCATAGTGGGGATAATATATTGAGATTTGGTATTTTGAATGTGTATTCTCCAAGGGTTGGGATCTACCTCATGCTTATAATTTTTGCCATTATGGATAAATTTGATGCATTGGCTAGTGTAAGATACTTTATCTTGCATATGATGAGTCCATGAATGACATAAGATCATGTTGTAATAAATTTTTAGATATAAAACCATAAAATTGGTTCAAATTATTTTGGGTCCAATTATGAGGGGGAGACAATACAACCAAGAGGATTTCAATTGGTTTTATGAAATCCATGACAATGGAGGGGCAAGTTTTTTTTAAGGTTTTCTTTGGAATATCCATTTTTTTGGAGTATCAACAGGGAAATAATGTTAATTATTGAGTATTCATATACCAAATTTTTTTATTAAGGTATTATTGATTCCAATATTAATGAATAGGAATGTATCATCAGCTTGAAAAATAATTTAATCATTAATCATATATTCTTTGGGAAATTCTATGAAAGGTTTTGTAGATAAATAATATGGATAAATATTTTTATAACATGACCTTATATAGGTGGGGGTAATTTAGAGATTGAATTAGGTACATTAAAACCATTATAAGGGGGTTATTCTATGTATTTAAATTTTTACATAAGAAACTTATAATGATAAGAAGTTATTACTGATTCCATAAGTGGGATTTTTCAAGGCATAAAGTTAAGTTCATCTAGAAATTTTCAATATAATTTGGAGGAAGAATTATCATGAGAATTAGGTTGATAAAATCTAACATTAATGTAAGGAATATAAGAACTAGGTTGAAGTTTCGATTGTGGAGATGATTCATCACTAGTGGGTTGGTCTAAAGTAGTAAAATTAGTTTTAGTACCTCTATGAAGTTTCTCCTTAGTAGAGGTGTTTTTAGGCTTGGTGATGGGATATTTGTGATAAATTTTAAGATGGTAATTAACCTTGTTCATGTTCACATATTGATAATTAGTGTAATATTGATCATATGTGGCATAAATGGTACAAATATTTTTCATTGGAAAGTTGTGTATTGGGGTTTAAAGAAGATTTTTGAGATTTATGATCTACATATTTAGAAAAGGTTTGTTTTGGATAAACTTTAATATATTAATTATGGAAAAAACTTAATCATATAATCATGATAAAAAGCCTTCCTAATATGTGGCTAACCACAAATTTTGGAAGAGCTTGACATGTTTTATGAAAATGGCCAACATCAATGTGAAACCAACAAAAAATGTTAGGATCATACCATGATGGAGAAGAATTAGTGGTAGGAATGAAAGGTTTTGATGGAGATAAAAAATTCATCATTTATGACATACTAAAGGGTGGGTGGAAGGAAGTTTGAGTATCTAAATTGAGGCCTCCTATTTTGGTTTGAGAATATTTTATTTGAGAGTTGGTAGTGGCTATTTCAATAGTTGAAGTTTGGAAATATTCTTTTATGAAATTATGAGAAGGTCCAAACTAATTTATAAGGAAATCTTGTATTTTTTCTTGTTCAAAGGCATATTACAAAGTTTAGGGAGAAAATATACTAACCTTGTATTGAATAAAGGCTTTAAGATCAGTAATGAAAATATTGAAAATATTATCATCACTATATTATGATTTATTTTATGTGTTAAATACTTCCATTATTTAATAAAGATATGAAAATATTTGTTAGGAAGTTGCTTAGAATTAATGAAATTACTAAGGATATTTTTAAGAAGATCATTATGTTGAAATTCCTTCACTAAAGCATTGTCTAAATCCTCTAGTTTTAAAATAAAATGTCCATGGAGTTGGTTATTCAAGTACATCTCCTATGAATGTTTTTATAATAAGTTTAATAGTGGAAAAATAATTAGTTTGGACCTATTCCTTATAGAGATTACCAAAAGACTTAAGGAAAATATAAAGATTTTTAGTCCCATCATATGTGATAATTGGATAAATATTTCCAATAACTATGGATACAATCAAGGCTTCTAAAGGTTAATTTGGAGATGTTATAACATTTTATTATGCCTATGAGGTTGAGGAATGATATTCCTATTGACAACTCTAAGAGGAGGAAGAAAAACATTATAATTTTGTTGAGACACAATAATTAGAGATTGGATAGTTATTTACAAGATGTGATTTTTCATTTGGAGTATTTGAGAATTATTAGTTATTTGTATTATGTTCATTTTTTGAACCATTTTTGTGCATATAGTAGAGTTGTATCAATATGTGTGTTTTGATTAGAATAATTGGGAGGAGGGTTTTCATTATTGGGAGAGATATTACTATTGTTGTGAGGATAATTCTTTGTGTTTTTATTAGCAAGGGGATTCCCAATATTATAATCAATTACTCCAATAATATAATAAGGAAGTTTAGATAAATTATCATTATGATTAGGAATATAAATGGTATTATCATAAAGTTTCCTAAAGGTGTCAAAATTATCTAAACCATTATATTGATTAATTTTGACCATGTTAAATGCAATGGATCTATATGGTTATTGAGAGTGTTTGCAATGTGACGTGTTAAATTCAATGCTAGACAAGGTAGTTATAAAATAGTGACCAATGTAAAACCTAAATGGGTTGAGACTATTAATAAAAATCTTAATAGGTGATTTCATGATTTTAAAGGGATGTGAATAAGTGATAGAAAAAGGATATCTTATAGAAAATTAATGATATCAGCTAGGCTGATGCAGTTGGTAAAAAGTTAGTCAAGATAGAATAGTATAAATTAGATCGATATATTATAGTCTAAAAGGTGGAAAAATAATGGCTAAGGCAAACTAACTATATCAAGTAATTTGCACCATCACAAAGGTAAAGATGAGATACAAATTACACTAGGTTGGATGATATAGTTTGATCTAGGAAGTTTTAAAAGTAAAAAAAATATAGTGAAAGTCAAATATATTGATCAAGTAAATATAAACATGATGATAAATAGACTGTATCCTAGATAAAGATGTAGTTTGGTGGAAAAGTTAAGCTATAATTTATAAGTGAACTATATAAAACTATTCAATGTAGTTACATAGATGGGAGATGGTAAACAAACACAATTGAGCTAGTTGATATGTTTTGTTTTAAGGATATTTCAAATTTCAAGGAATAAATTGAGTCAATATGTTTGATTTATTATGTAAGATAAATTTTTGAGAAAAATAAGTGGGATGTAAATCATTTTAGCTATTCAGTGTAGTTGCACAAGCAAATAAATAATATATAGAGTGATAGACTATGTCAATCTATTATATATAGTTAGAGATCAAACACAAAATATTGTATCAAGTTAGTCAATGTAGTCTATAAACATATTATATTAGTCTAGTCGATTTAGTCTATAAATACAATTAACTATATTGATGTTGGCTAATGTAGTTACTACACACAACATAAAACTATATTGACATTGACAGATGAAATATACAATAAAAAATAAAATAAAAAGAAATAGATTTGAGAACTAATTAGTTTTTTTAAATATATTTTTTAAAATAAGATCAAGTAGATGTACTAAATGACTTGAATAATTTATAAGATCTCATAAATACTACACCGTCTATCGGATAGAGTTGCCCTAATGTTTTAGAGCACTAACTATGGAGTAATTAACCTACCCATAATAACTAAACCTACTATAGAGGGAAATTCAAGATTAGCTTCCTAGAACTAACCATTAATTAGTGCATTAAAAAATTAGATAGGTGGATAGCTTCCTAGAGTTTAATAAAAATAGAATCCTATGTGTTTTATCTATGAGTATTGAGACAAGCCTCTCATGAAATTATGTTTTTAAATAATAGACTAGTATAGTAAATATAAAAACTTGTATCCCTTCACAATAGTAGCTAAATAGTTTAAAAACTATTACAACATAATTTCTAAGGAAAACCAAGTAAATAAAGTAATGTTTGAAAATTCATATCAAAAACCAATTTGCAATGTTCAATTAATTAAAATAAATAGGTAGTTAACTTGAAACAAAATGTGTGATTATATTTTGAAAATAAAGGTTAATTGGCCTTGTTTATGCTTAAAAAAATGAAACAAATAAAACTATACTGGTGTTGTCTAATGTAGTTATGCACATAATATATAAATGTATCAAGTAGATTGATATAGTCTGTACAACATACAATTTCAAATAGAGAGATTATTAGATTGAGTAGTCCAATTTAGTTTATTAGTAGTTATTATAATTTTATAAATAACTTGACCAATTCACCACATTTCAACAAAAAAATTAAATATAGAACTAAATAAAATAGTTGAATGCAATATATTTAAAAATAATTTTTAGATAGAAATAAAAATGTGATTACAGAACTAGATTAGACAAATTGATAATGTTGACTAGAAATGTGGTTACACATAACTAAATTTATTAGGTTGATATAGATGGTTGTATAAAATAATAAAAATATCTAAAAATAAGAATATGTCATGTACGGAAAAATCATTCACTAGGAAATACATAAAAATGAAGTATATTCCATTGTTTGATAAGGTTTTCAATAGGTAAAGATTACAATTTAGCTATATCTGTTAGTTTTATGATTATATTTGAAACAATCAAAAAATGCAACACAATGAATAATGAACACAACAATATACCCTAGGAAAATCCTCCAACTTGAAAGGAAAAGCCCAACAACAATATATCTCTTATATATTGAATAGTAAGAACAATAATCTACTTTACAATGAATTATCTTTTTTTCTTAAACAATGAGAAATCACTCTATATATATACAAGTGAGAGGAAAGAGACGCATCTCTTCAATTTTTTTATTGACCTCCACCAAACAAATTATGTCTTAAATAATACACTAAGTTGGGCTAGAAGTGAGAGCCTGATGCTGCTCCTTCAACATCAACACTCCCTCTCAGGTAGGGAGGATACTTCTAGCTACATAAGACATATCACCTCATTGTGATGTCAATCACAATAGCTACAACAATGTATAGTATGTACAAGTGTTCATCACTTTACATGACATCCACCATGGTTATCTTAGAGGGTGGAATTAAGGGATTTCACCTTGAACTTCTCTCATAGAGAAGAACTTGTTATCAAGGGATTTCACCTCGAACTTCTTTCATAGAGAAGAACTCATTATCAAGGGATTTCACCTCAAAATTCTCTCATAGAGAAGAACTCATTATCAATGGATTTCACCTTGAACTTATCTCATAGAGAAGAACTCGTTATCAAGGGATTTCACCTCAAACTTCTCTCACAGAGAAGAGCTCATTATCAAAGGTTTTCACCTTGAACTTCTTTCATAGAGAAGAACTTGTTATCAAGGGATTTCACCTTGAACTTCTCATAGAGAAGAACTCATTATCAAGGGATTTCACCTCAAAATTATCTCATAGAAAATAACTTGTTATCAAGGGATTTCACCTTGAACTTCTCTCATAAAGAAGAACTCATTATCAAGGGATTTCACATTGAACTTCTCTCACAGAGAATAACTCATTATCAAGGGATTTCACGTCAAAATTCTCTCATAGAGAAGAACTCATTATCAATGGATTTCACCTCAAACATATCTTACAAAGAAGAACTCGTTATCAATGGATTTCACCTCGAACTTCTCTCACAGAGAAGAACTCATTATCAAGGGATTTCACCTTGAACTTTTCTCACAAAGAAGAACTTGTTGTCAAAGCTTTGGCAGATTCTATAATAGATCTATTCTACCTTTCTGTAACACCATTCTATTGAGGGTTTTAAGGGACACATAACTCCCTCTTAGTTCCTACTTTAATGCAAAAGTTATGGAATCCTTCAGAGGTGTACTCCCCTCCATTTTAGATCTCATAAATTTGATTCTTTACTCAGATAATCTCTCTACCTAAGCTTTAAACTCTTTGAACCTCTCAAGTACTTCTTTATATTCCATGGCACAACCTTTGTAGGTGCCTACATGCTCTTGGTAGAATTTTGGAAGACTTGTGACCATCTTCTCCATGATAGGTAGATCCCAAAAGTGCAGGTGAGTCAATCTTCAATGTCAAAGATCACACAATCTTGAAGAATCATGTACTAATGCCTGAAGTGGACAAGTGATTAGCCTATAGAGGCTCTCATGTCTAACTCTAATTATAGGCACAGTGAGGCAGCTAGAGATAGAAGTAGTTGGTGATTAATTCCAATACTTCCCCCTTAATCATAACTACTGCTATCTATGATGCATAATAGATCTCTTTTTAGCTCTACAAAACCCTTAATTATTGAATGCCATTATATGACCATTAATACAACTTCTCGATGGCTATTGGTACCATCTCACAATACATTTCATCATTTACATCCTTCTTCAATACATAACTACTTGGCTATTTTCAATGCCTTGGCTGCTTTCACACTTATGTGGGTTGCTACCACATCAACATACCTTCTATTATTCCCATGAGGTCCTTATCTTCATCTCTCTCTAACCTCAATCTTTTCCATGCTTTATAATGGCGGTAGGCTTGCTGGTGTTATTGATGTAAGCCTTGATTTTTAGTCTAGTTGTAAAACTCACTTCAGTTTTGGGCAGATAAGTATAGATTAGTGTAGGCTCCTTTTGCCAAGTTGGATTTAAGAGTCCCTGCATGGCAATACCTAGAGATTTCATTGAGAGATAGATACACTAAAATAAATATTCTCACTTCTTTAGATTTATAAGTAGAAGAGGTGCCATTTTAGGTCTCTAGGTTGCCAAGTATGATAGGCCCTAGGAATTATCTATCCATACTGTTGGCACTGATAGTGGTTATCCAAGGTACTATATTTTTAATAGAAAACATAACAATACCATAGTTCTCAACTAAAGCCAAAACAAATATGCCCTTCTCTATCACCTTAAATGCTATGATGGCAAGGGGATCCTTGTGTAATGGTTTGTCATATCCTCCAAGGGACTAAGAGAGTATATCCATGCCATCTGCCATAGCCTTCTCCATAATAGTAGTTATGTCACTATCATTTCCATCTCATTATTCTCTATATGGGCCTTATACACGTCCAATCTGGCATGGGGTGCCATCACTATGGTGGTTCCATTAGCAAACCCAGAGAAATTCATTCTCATTGAAGTCGATCCAGCAATAGTAAAAGCAGTGTGTGTTTCATGCTCGTGGTCATCCTTGATTGATTTGTATTCACTTATATCAATATGACCATTCATTGCTTTGTAGCCTCTAAAGAAATAGCAAGCTCTAATTATTTTATTATTGTAGTGTGAGGAATTGAACATCACACCACTTTGGCACATGCCCTTCCATTTTAGGGGGACAAGTCCCAAGCCTCCATCATGGAATATTTCACTCTCAGGCTATATTGTAGTGTCAATGACGCCCATAATTACATCATTATTGTAGTGAGATATGAAAAAAATAGAGTATTGCCCTGTAATGACAAATCTAATCATGATCTTTTTCAAACTTGGCTTTGATACCATGTTAGTTTTATGATCATATTTGAAACAATTAGAAAATGCAACACAATGAATAATGAATGCAATAATATACCTTGGTAAAACCCTCCAACTTGAAGGGAAAAACCTAGCAACAACATATCTCTTATATATTGAATAATAAGAATAACAATCTGCTTTACAATGAATTATCTTTTTTTTCTTGACCAATGAGAAATCACTCTATACTTATACAAGTGAGGAAAGAGATGCATCTCTTCAATTTCCTTGTCGGCCTCCACCAAACAAATTATGTCTTAAATAATACAATAAGTTAGGCTAGAAGTGAGAACCCAATACTGCTCCTTCAACATCAAAAATATCGACCTATTTGATATAGTGTGATGAAAGAAAAATAAAAATATAACTAGCTAAAATTATTTGATACATTTCAATTTAGAGGTGAAATTAATGGTTAGTTTCATGTTGAATTAATTATAATGTATGCAATGAGCTAGGATTTACCTACAACTATCATAGCTAAAGATCTAAAATTAGAGAAGGTAAATAAAATAGATACCACCAATACTTAATGAAATCAGGGTATGACTAATGGATCCACTAAACCTATAAATAGGATCACCTATAATATAATGTGTGAAAGGTATTTTTCTTCATTTTATATAAAAAGTAAACTATTCAAAAACATTTAATAAGATACAAGATTTTATAGGATACCTATAATAGAAATGGATTGGTTATAATAACTGGTGATGTAGGAACACCATTTCACCTTGGAAGGATTACTTGCATAAGATAGACAACTCAAATAAAATATGGATTAATAGGATAAACAAGTGGGATACCTAGTATGAGACTAGTACCAAGAAGTGGTACACTTCCTTATAAGGATGTCATCCTACTTTATTCACAATTAAGTAGATAAAGATAATAATGATAAAAGAGATTTATAAGATACTATTTGAAAGATATAAATAATGAAAAATATTACTTGATAAGATGAATAAAAATATATTATTTAAGATAAATAGATACATATTTATCAAATGTGATTTAAAAGATACAGATCATGCAAAGATAAATTGATAAGATATATTAATACAAATTATTTAAGATAGATAAATATGGATTTAAAAGATAAAATATGTATATTCAAATATAAGAGATCACGCTTAAAAAATCAAACAATAAGGTTAAATCAGATATTTGATTTGCTTGCCTAATATGCTACTAGAATTGATTTAGATTTTGAGATATGGGTTTTAACAAGGATCTGGTCGATTCACGTGGAATCAATGTTGATTCTAGTAGAATAAACACTACTTAGGAAAATAGGATTAAAATGTGGTTTAAATATGGATTAATAGATTCTAAGGATTAAATGATGCTTAACATAGATACATAAAATAATAAAAAGCTATCAATTTCAATTAAATAACAAAAAAAAGATTACCTTAAACATGCTTTTAATTGTCTAAATACATGACTAAAATTTTGGGATTGTTGAGGGATTTTTAAAGTCGATTATTGCAAGATAGATACTAAAAAAGAGTTGAGTAACCTCCTGTAATTGTCTAGGGGAATTCCTATAGAATTTGGGAACAAATTCAACATCGTTTACAACAAGAAAAACATAGTTATATATAATCAATGTTAATATAAATAGATTGATGCAAATCGTAGGAATAATTACCAATTCTACTTATTTTTACCAAAGTCTACTCTAAGCTAGTTTTAATCATGAAAAAACCCATCTAAATAGAAAGATAAGTTATTTATATGGGTTTTGATTATGAGTAAGTTGTTAATAATATTAATTTAGTTATAACAGATTTTGTTTAGATAATTTTATATTATGGGTAGTTAAGAAAATTACTATGGTAATTAGTAAAACTAATTACTATGGTTGAATTAGTGTGTGTGTGTGTGTGTGTGTGTGTGTAATAAACATTTAATTATAAGTTAAAATTTACATATAGACATTTGATTTCTTATACTTTAGGATATATTTTATGTATATATTTTCAGAATGTTTGAGAGGGGTTTCTGACCTCTAAGAGTTAAAATGTAAATTATAAGTTTTGGAGGATTATACCATATTTCAAACTTAACCTATTTCACATTTTCAAGATATCAAACTTAGCCATAATGCATATGTCATAAAAGACTTATGGTGCACAATTATAGTGTCTACATAATGTCAAGATAAATGGTTCTAAATCCTCTAGGTAATCAACACAAAGCATTAAAAATAACTAGGTTTTTAATTATAAAAAAATCAAATACCACAATCAAGCAATGTAAGTAAGGGGTTGGGTTAGAAACATATTTAAAATGGGAAAGAATCCATCGTAGGAAAATGGTGGCCTAGGATATGTAAGGTGTACAAATGGTAAGTTTGAATAATCCTATGGCCACACTAAGCTTAAGTACAAAGAGGCATACATTCATTAACAAAGTAATTACGAAACTTCTATCTATCAAAAGGAAAGAGCTAGGGTTAGAAAATAATTACCTTGAATAAGACTTTCCAAGCCTCAATCTCTCCTTGGCAAATGGTTCTTTTAAAGAGATTCTTGTGCTTATAAGGATATCAATAGATTGATTAAGATCTATGATAATACAACTCATCTTATTGCATCCAAGATTCAACAAGATAAGCTTTTCACTCTAAGGCAAGATCTAAACAAAATCATTGTTTTTAAAAGTAAACTTAAGAAAAAAGTGTGAGAAATAGAAATTGAAAATTAATATTCTTATCCCTTGGAATGAAATCGTGGATTGTATTTATAATGATGTGTGACCTTAATCCCTCCTATATATTCACCTACAATTGACTTGAATTATTCATAAATAGGTAGACTAACCTCAAACTAGGTTAGCCAAGTTGACTTAGTTATGAAATGTGTGATAAAATGTTCAATCCTACATTAATATAATTTGGATGGGGAAAATAATAGTTAGAACTACATCAAATAGGCTAACATAATTGGAAAATATAGGTGTTAAAATAGCTAGAGAATTATAGATCAAAGGAGATATCTTAGGGGGAAAAATATTAGGAAACTATAATGGATAAGGGGATAATAAATAAACAAAAATGTCTCTCATGAAGCACCATTGGTTATCCCGCCCATTTTATAATTTACCCTTTAATGTGTGCAATTAGAGAGATTAAAAATTGAAAGGTTGATGGAAGATTGAGAGCATTAGTAAATGATAAAATTTAAAAATATTGTGTGTATACAAATTACAACATCATATCTTAAAATAACATGAGATAGGAATATGCATGCCCCTAGTGGGAAAAATAAGTGTATATGCATATGTCATACTATGTAGGCATATAATATATGTGATCATATAAGCTCAATGTAGGCCATAATAATAATAATAATAATAATAATAATAATAATAATAATAATAATAATAATAATATGTATGGGTGAGCAAGTAGTACTAGGAATGCACACTATGATTAGACTATTATAAATAATGCATTATCATAGGATAGATATTAATAGTGTCTAGATTAGAATAAATGACAAAAATTCAAGGTCTAATAAAAAATCATGATGAAAGAAAAGCTAAGGGATATAAAAATGGTGAATTAAATAACACATGTACACAATTATGTCAAAATAGAAGAATAAAAAAGATGAGAAATGAAGAAAACATCAAGAAACTATGTTAAATAAATTATGTTTAAGATAAATAATGATCCCATAAATCTCATAGGTATCATCTAACAAACCACATATATAAAATGTGTCATTTTCACTTTTTACCTTATGTTGAGTTAATATCTCTAGCTCATAAACAACTGTATTATATGGATATATATTTGCAAAAAATTTATGCACAATTGCATTTGTATTAGATTCTTGTGTTAATCCCACTTGAGTTAATTCCTATATTGATACTTTACCCATGCCCATAGTTTTAGATTTTTTTATGATATATGTCAAGATCGTTAACATCCACTACTTTGTACATCTGATCCCAAACATATGTTGCATCTATAGTAGGGTATATATAATGTTATTCCCTTAACCTATAGTGTGTCTAGGTATTTGTGTGGCTAACTTATGGCCTAAACAAGATTTTATATTATCTTGCCACATTTATCTATGTTATAATTTTAATATAACGGTTAATATATGGAGTAACCATAGCCTAATAACAATACATATAGGAGGTAATAATTAGTACTCGATCATAATATTACAAATTTTATTCTCATTTCATGGTTGTAAAGGTTTCCCCTTGAAGTGGCTCATTTTTGTTTATCAAGTATTCCTTATATTGTCAATTATTGGTGTGGATCTACTTAATATTCTCTTATTATTACACATATTAATATTTATATTCTCATTTAAATTTATTATTCTTAAATGATTTGTATATATAAATAATTTCATTATAAGTGGCATCAAATTTATTTCTAGGTCACTAAGTTTGTTTCCCAAATCTACCCAATTTTAATTATATTTTCCTTTTGGGTTATAAAGTGTGTTCTAATAGTATTAAAACTCATAAAAAACTAGTATTGTAGTCTAAGTGGTTATTAATTTTACCCTCTTTTATGGATTAATTAGTTATGTGCTAATACGTAAACCATTAAAATAATTGTATAAATACTTGTGCTCCCACATACCTTCACAAAGACCTATTGATATAGGTTTTATGCACACCATAGTCGAATGAGGTAGCCTCTAACATTTTAGGATTTTAATGGAGGTAAACTCCACACAAGGGCATGAGTTTCATGTATGTAGTCTATTTCAACCTAATGATGGAATAGGGGTAGGGCATGTAGGATTTTGACAAGGTTTTTTGGATGGAGGTGTGGTTCCTAATAAGGGTAGTGAATCTCTATGTGACTTTGATGGGTAGATGGCTTATAATCTAGAGTGGCTAGTTCTCAAAAAACATACTCAAAAAAGGAGCGAAGGGAAAGGTAGAAAATAAAGCTTTTATGGTTTTCAAGAATCACTTCACTTAGCTAGTTTATAAAAGGACAAGTGATTTCAGAACTTATGCCTATTACTATCAATAATTACATACACACAGTCAAACATGACTAAGAATTCTAAGGAGATAAAGATGTAGGAAATTCACAAGCATCAAACAAAGGTTGCTCATTTTAGGGAAGCTTTTGTACACCCTTAATCAAGACATTATGACTTTGCATAGTGAAGTATCAGAGGTAACTATTACATATGCATAGAAAACTACATCTAAAAAATCACCCATGTACAATCAAAATTATGAATCAATTTAAACTTGAATATCTTAACCAATATATTTAATAATCTTTCAATAGTTGTTCCACATCTATAGATCAGTACATCAATCAAAATAATCAATAATACATTAACAACTTTTGCATACTAAATATTATTGAAACATACAACCAAAGAAAGTAACAACTAATTACACATAAATTAGAAATAGAATACACAAATACATTCACTAATAATCAAAATTGATGTTGCTCCTATATTCAAAAATTCTTTGACAAAAAATCCAAATTGGATTACAATTATTTATATAGACTTGGGGAAGGGGTCACCTCATTCTCCAAGTTCATGCAAGGTCATTACATGTGATAGTCAAAACATGGGCTCTAACTATGGTTCAAAACTATATAAAAGTCTACTCGCAATTATACATTTAAAATAACCTTTGTAAAACCTATGCAACATGTGCATGTGTATACAAACATAATTAATTTTTTACAATTAAAGCTCAAACTTCATGAAAGACTTCAAAATATTCACCATTTATGAAAACTATACATGCCTCTTTTTATAGGTTATGAGAATAACATATTTATCTCTTAGATTAGCCACTCTATCCATGTTATTCTATTTACCAAATTTCAAAATATGACTATTGCTTTTAGGACATGTGTCTCCACCTCATTGGGTCCAAATCTTAGAAAATTCCACTATCAATTAACACTATTGATTTATTGCATGATGGAATGTAAGAATACCACTTGTCACATCCTAAATTCTTTGAAATTTCTCCATCAATTTTGCATCATCAGATCAACTATAAGGATCAATGATGGCCATCAATCTACCTAGGCCAACTAACCTTTGATTCCAAATAACTAATTTATGAGGTTAAATTTGATGTCCTCACGACCATCAAATACATCCTCATGACTATTGATGATGTCCATGTGATCATCAAAATTTAATCCCCTATTATTATTATTTTGTTGATATTAATTTTAACATTTGCATGATCATCAAATATGTCCTTAAAATCATCGATGACATCCATGTGACTTTCATAATTTAAACCTATGTATTTTTATTTTTGAGCTTAATTTTGACATTTACATGACTGTCAAAAGATGTCCATATGACTATCACATCAATTTAACTCCTTACAAGCTAAACACTTGTCATTTCTTGGTTTATTTTGATCTTGCAAGTATAAATAAAAAGAGGACTTAGCATAATACTTTGGAAACTTATATAAAGGACCCTACATGAATATTTTAGCCTAAGGTCTTAGTATTAATTTTGGAACCAGGCTAAAAAAATCTTAAATTAAGCTCAAAACATAATGAAAATGTTCTCTAAGCAGGGGTAACACTTGGTAGTATGGTTTTGGTCTCAGGGCATTTTTTGTATGGGAAATGTTTTAGGGTTTTTATTATGGGGACCCTAATTTCATTGGACAAAATGTCTGAGACATAAAGTCCATAGGAATTCTATCAAGGGAATTATTTCAAACAAAATGTTTTCAATAATTATCCTAAAGGCCAAATTCTCTTAGAAATTTTTTTTGAAGGAATGCTCAAAGGGATGGTCTCAAAAACACTGGAAGGCATGATATCATGGACAAAATGTTTAAAGGAATTGGCTGAAGGGAAAAAGGATAGGTATTAAAGTCCCAAAGGGTCGGTTTAGAAAGTCTGAAGGTCACATGACCTTGGGGGAATTATTTTAGGTCCTTTGTGTCAAGGGAATTATTTATAAGAAAATATTTGTAATAATTCTCCCAAAGGGTCATTTGGTAGGGTATTTTCTTGGAATAAAGTCCCAAAGAGTAAGTCTTCGAGGGGAAAAGGCATTGGATAAAGTCTCAAAGAGTAAGTCTTGGTGGAAAGTTACAATTTAAAAAGGCTAAAGGATATATTTTAGAGGGCAAAGGTCCATGAATATTAGGCCAAAGGGTAGTTTCAAAAGGTCGAAGGGCATTTCAAAATTCCTAAAGGGTAATTTCAGAATGTTGAAGGGTCATTTTTAAAATGCTAAAGTGTAATTTCTATATGGAAACAATCTAAAGGTTCTATTTTGTAGGACATACATCTATGAAAAAAGTCCTAAAGGATGTAATTTTTAAAGGCCAATGGGAAATCTCAAAAAGGCTGAAGGATAAGTCTATTTCATCAGGAAAAATACCCACAAAAAAACTCCATAGACTAATTCCATTGAAGGAATTGTTTTAGACAAAATGTAGGCAACAATTTATTTGGTAAAGATAAGTTTGTGGCCAAACAAATTTACAATAATTCATGCATGGAAAAAATTTAGACAAAAGACCAATAGGATAAGTCTCAAAAGATAAATTGCATAAGCCCTAAAAGAATTCAAATATTAGTTAATAAAAACATAATATACCAATGCCATTTTTCTAAATTATAAAGGCCAATAATTATTCCTTTCCCAAAACTTTGTATAAACATATAGAAGATGTGTCTAAAATTCAAGACCATAGTATAACGAAATGTGGGTCTCTATTTCCTTATAGAAAAAGGGGGTGTTGGGTACAACAAATGGTGACTCACAGGGGGAATAATCCTAAGTATTCAAGAACCTACAACTCTATTTTGCAATCTCAAATTAGTCATGAAGTGTGCCATATAAGAATAATTAAATTAGAAACATTAAATAGACTCATAAGTTAACTCACATGACGTACTTGCCTTCTAATTTCTTGGATCTATGTGTGTCAAATGTATAGTTTACTTGACCCCTATTGTGTTGAGTTTTTCAAAGGCTTGATGAAGTTGTAGGTTTCATTTTTGTATCTATTAGAGATAAATAAACAATATAATCTTAGGTATTACTCTTCTATTATCCAAGCATCCATATCCCCAATAGAGATACCTCTGTCCCCTTTTCCTCTCTTTCCATTATTTTTTGTTAATCATGCTGCATGGTACATTGAACTTATTTCATCATGTGAGCCTTTTGATTTTGTTTTGATATTTTGAATCCATTGGTTATTTTTTATTTTGTTCTTATTTTTTTCTTGAATGGAAAAGAGAAAATATGGAACCCCAAATAGATAGTATAAATATAAAACAAATCATTACTAGAATGTCCTTACCAGCAACACCTATACCCATAATTATCACTTCTAATAAGTATTTAATGTGATAAGTGCATTTGACCCAATAAAATAAGAAAATTTTCTAAATTTGTATGAAGTAATCTAAGAGAAAATTTCACATACTTGGTGAAAATATTTTATTATGAAACTATTCTGAGTAATCCATGATTACCTACCTTCATCGTAAAGACTCAAAAAAATATAAATATACACCCAATCTATAAACTAGTCCCAAAGTGTCAAGATTTTAATTTTCCCCTTTTCTAAAAATCATAAGCTCATTTGGTTTGGATTTTTATCTTGGTTATAGTCAGATCAAATACATTTATTATCATCAGAGAAAAAAAAGAATAATTAATCTACTAAAGCACTAAAATCTAATCTAGAAAACAAGAAACTAAACTATGAAAGCAAAATACTAAAAGTAGGAAAGATTAATCTATAAATCATGAAACTACTCTAATGAAAGAAAATGATAAAAAAAACCTAACCTAATCCTAATCTAAATAAAACCCAAACAAGATTGGGGATGGATTTGGAAACTCTATTTGGTATGTTTCTCATTCTTTGGTAATAACAAGGTTTTTTCCATTAAAGTTATGAAATAGGCAGGGACATCCTTGTATTCATTTAGTATAATTTTGAGCCTTTCCCTCATATTATAGAACAAAAAATTAGGGTTACTAATTGGAACATCCCAAACATAATTAAAAAGTAACTCATCCAAAGTTTTAGATATTAGATCTGACCTGCAGTCTTGAAAGTCATCATCCTCTATGAACTCATTATGGGAAAGGGCCTCAAAGATAGATTCATAATAATAAGTATAATCATGAACAACATATTCATAAAAAATTTCATATAAACTCTCACATTGAGTATGACCTTCAATATTTGAATGAATCATCTCTTGACTTTCCAAATCATGAATAAAATGTTTTGTTTACCTATGGCTCACTATTTATGATTTTAGGAGTGAGAGATTCATTAACTTTTAATTCCCAAAAGGATCATATCATCCACCACACATTTTTGATTAATTTATTACTATTTTTTTGAATAATTATACTCTATAATATATGAAACTTTAGGGGTATTGTATGTGTAACCAAAGTTTTTTACATCCATGTCAAATTATGTTGATGTCCACACACACAGGGGTTCCTAGTTAATCACATAATCAACCACAGTGTCCTACATATTAGAATTAGGCACTAAATAATTTTAAAACTATTAAATCAAGGAATGAGAATATATGTGAATTACTTACATTAAAAGGGATCTCAAAAATAGAATTAAAATTAGTGGGGAAAGCTAACGTACCTTTTTCATTTATCTCATGATAAAAATATGTACCTACCTCAGGCATTACTTAATATATATTATGAACATTAAATATTGCATGATTAGATAAGAAAAAGTTAGGAATATAATCATCAAGTGAGTCTTTTGAAAGAGATTCTGTTGAAAACCAGTAGTCACAAGAGTCATTAACACCATCTACAGAGCTAAATCTTCTTTTGCAAAGAAAAGTAATTAATCTTATACCTAAGTCTATCTCATAGAGTTGATGAAAAGGTTGATAATGTTCTTATATATTAACACTTTCCCCACTATCATTATTTCCTTCTTCAATTATCTCATCAAATACATGGATGAAATTAACATGATCCAATTCTCCTAGCTTGATGGATTCCTCTTCTTGTTGTTGGTATCTCTATTTCTCCTATAACATTAAAATTTATTTGTTGATGGCTGAAATGTACTCTTCATCTGGGATATTTTCTTCCTCCTTGTGCATAGTGCCTATATTAAAATGAAACCCTTCCACTATGTTCATGTTTGAGCATAGTAATAAGCTTTATCCTTAGATAGGCTTTATACAATTCATATATAATATACCTACTATAGAGAACCTCATAGAAGATGTTAAATTATTTTGTAAATTATGAACATCAATATTTGGACCAAATCAAATCAAACAATGTTCTTCAAGATCACTCCAACTAGTAATTGAACTATGTACCAACTCTCCTAACAAATCATACATTTCTTCTCTTAGCATGAATGGCAACAACATATAGATTATATCCTCAAATTTTATATCCATAGCATGCATAACATATGTGTAAGTGATCAGATACCATTCATTAACTCTTGGGTGATTATTATGGAACCTAGGAAGGCTTAGGAATAGGTCATTGGGGAGATCATGTTGAATACCAGGGATATTTATGGGTCATTTGCTGATATATTCCATTCTCAATTTTTTTTATTTTTTTTTCTTTAGGATTTTCACAAAGGGGTCTCTCTTGTGTTAATGATAATTGAATGTTCATACCCTCCTTCTGGTGCCTGTTAAATTATTGGTGCAATTTTTATGCATAGCATAGTCAAATGAGGTAACCTCTAACATTTTAAGATCTCAATAGATGTAAAATCCACTCTAGGGCATAACTTTAAGTTATGTATTATATTTCAACCTATTTATGGAATAGGGGTAGGGCATGAAAGTTGTTGACAAGGTTTTTCTATGGAGGTGTGTTTATTAATAAGGGTATTGAATCTCTATGTGAGTTGGAAGGGTGGCTGGCTTCTAATCTAGACTAGGTAGGTCTAAAAAAAGAAAATCAATAAAAGAGGGAAGGTTAAGGTAGAAAAGAAAGCTTCTATGGTTTTTAAGAATCACTTCCCTTAGATGGTTTCTAAGAGGACAAGTGATTTTAGAACCTATGGTTGTTGCTAGAAGGAATTTCATACATATAGTCAAACATGATGAAGAAGTCTAAGGAGATAAATATGCAAGAAATTCATAGGCCTTAGACAAAGTTTGTTCCTTTTAAGATAAATATTTCACACCCTTAATTAGGATATTATGAATTTGGCTAGTGAATTATCTGAGGTAGTTTTTGCATATGCACCAAAAACTACATCCAAGAAAGTACTCATGCACAATCAGTATGAATCAATTTGAAATTGACTATCTTAACTAATATATTTACCAATATTTCAATAGTTGTTACACATCTATAGATTAGTACATCAATCAAAATAATTAATAATTCATTTGCAACTTTTGCACACTAAAGATTATTGAAACATACACCAAAGAAAGTAACAACTAATTACACAAAAATTGGAAAGAAAATACATAAACATATTCAGGAACAATCAAAATTGATGTTGCTCCTATATTCAAAAATTCTTTAACAAAAAATCCAAGTTAGATTATAATTGTTTATATAGACTTTGGGAAGGGATCACCTTATCCTCCAAGTTCATGCAAGGTCATTACATGTGATAGTTAGAACATGAGTTCTAACTATGGTTTTAAACCATATTAAAGTCTACTTGTAGTTATCCATTTAACATAGTCTTTATAAAATCTATGTAACATGTGCATGCATATAAAAATAGAGGAAATTTTCTATAATTATATCTTGAATTACATGTAAGACTTCAAAATATGTTTTATTTACCAAAAATATACATGTCTCTTTTTATAGGTTGTGAGAACAACCTGTTGATCTCTCAGATTAGCCACTCTATCTATGTCATGCCATTTTCTACCTTTCAAAATATGATTGTTGCTTTTACAACACACATCTCCACCTCATTAGGTCTAGATATTGGAAAATTCCACTATAGATTCATACCATCAATCTAATACATGGTGGAATGTGAACATGCCACTTATCACATCCTTGTTCCTTTAGAAATTCTCCATCAATTTTACATCATTAGATCAACTCTATAGTTCAATGTTGGACATCAATTTACTTGGGCCCACTAGCCTTTAATTCCAAATAACTAATTTATGAGGCTAAATTTTACATCCTTGCAATCATCAAAGATCTCCTCATGACCATCGATGACATCCATGTGATCATTATAATTTAATCCCTTTTTATTTTCTTGTTGATATTGAATTTGGCATTCACACAACTGGCAAAGACATCCTCATGACCATTTATCATGTTCGCATGATTGTCATAATTTAAACCTATGTCTTTTTGTTTTTGAGCTTAATTTTAACATTCACATGATCATCAAAGAGTGTCCACATGACCATCACATTAGTTTAACTCCTTGTGAGTTGGATACTTATCATTTCCTAGTTCACTCTACTCTTGTAAGTATAAAAGATAAGAAGAATTAGAATAGTACTTTGGAAACTAATATAAAGGACCCTGCATGAATATTTTAGCCTGAGGTCTTAGTATTAATAAAATACCATTTGGACTTGGGCTAAAAAAATATTAAATTAATCTTAAAATATAATGAAAATGCTATCTAAGCAAGGGTACCACTTCGTAGTATGTTATTGGTCTCAGGGTAAATATTGTATGGGGAAATGTTATGGGATTTATGTTGTGGGGACACTAATTTGTTTAGATAAAATGTCTAAGACATAAAGTCCATAGTAATTTCATTGGGAAAATTATTTTAGACAAAATATCTACAACAATTCTCCTAAAGACCTAAATCTCTCAAATATAATGTCCAAAGGAATGCTTGAAGGGATGGTCTCAAAAAATGTTGAAGGGCATGATGTCTCAGACAAAATGTTTGAAGGAATTGGCCAAAGGGAAAAAGGCCTAGGACAAAAGTCCTAGAGGGTCAATTTAAAAAGTCTAAAGGGAACATACCCTTGGAAGAATTATTTTGAGATTTTTATGTTGGATAAATTATTTAAGCTCCTTTGTGTTATGGGAATTGTTTTATCCAAAATGTATGGAAAATTCCCCCAAAGGGTCATTTGGTAGGGGATTTTCCCAAGATAAAGTCATGAACGGTAAGTCTTAGAAGGGAAAGGGCCCAGGATAAACTCCCCAAGGGTAAATCTTAGGGAAAAGTGCCAATTCAAATAGGCCAAAGTATATGTTCTAGAGGGAAAAGGTCTATGACAATTAGGCCAAATTATAGATTTAAAAGGTCTAAGGGCATTCCAAAAGTATTGAAGGGTAATTTAAAAATGTTGAAGGGTCATTTTCAAAATGTTGAAGGGTATTTTATATCTAGTAAAAATCAAAAGGGTCTACTTTGTAGGGCATTCATCCATGACAAAATTCCCAAAGGATATACTACATAATGGATGGAGGGTAATATCAAAAAGGCTAAATGATAAGTCTATTTCATCGAGTAAAATGCCCATGACAAAAATCTTGTAAACCAATTCCATTAGAGGAATTGTTTCAGATAAAATATCTATAATAATGTCTCTAATAAAGAAAAGTTAGCATTAAAAAAAACCTACAAGAATTCATGCATGACAAAAATTCCAACAAAGACCAATAGGATAAGTCTAAAATAATAAGTCTGAAAATAAAGATTATATAAGCCCCAAAAGAATTAATGTGTTAGTAGATAAAAAAATAATATACCAATGAAATTTTTCTAATGTATGAAGGCCAATAATTAGTCTTTTACCATTATTTTTCATAAACATATAGAAGAGGAGGCTCAAAGTCAAGACCATAGTTAAACAAAAAGTGGGTTCCAATTTCCGTATGGAAAAAAGGGGGTTTTGGGTACAACAAGGCCTTGTAGTTAAGATAGAAGACTATGGGCATGGTTACCCTCCATAGTTGATGCTCTAAAAATTTTAATTGACACTCTTTATGAATAAAATAAGTCTAAATATGAGCCCATAACTCAGACACACCCTTTAACATCCATTCCCATTATTTATTGATTGCATTCTTTTAGATATATAATATAATGATGATTTTATGAGTTTGGGGATTAAAAAAATAATTCTTGATTTGAGAAGAATTTAGATTTTACATCATCATAGTATTAAAGTTTGGATTTTTTTCACACCCGTATGTAAATTAGTAGTCGTTAGATTCCTCTTCACAAAATGATTGTAGTAGTATAAGCCTCTTGAACATGTTTTTTTATCCCCACAACCATAAACCTTATACCAAAAGCCTAGATTTAAAAACACTATTCCCTTGATTTCATGCGTGGAAAGTCCAAACACCTGAGGCCACTAAAAAGGATAATACACTCTAGGAAAAACCCCAAGTAAGGAAGAAATGGATTTTGAAACCTATAACTCAAGGGTTTTAATATGGTTAACCAAATTTATAACAATGTTCAAGGCATGGATAAAAAATAATATTTTAATGGGCTTAAAGATGAATTGCACTAAATGAAATAATTCTTTGAAAATTTGAATGCATCAATGATAAATATCTCTTCGTCTTTGAATAATATAAACACAACAACACCATCCAATAAATCTCCATCTAGCCATTAAAGTTATCCCAACTAAAACAATCAAAGATCAAATAATAGTTCTAAAAATATGTTACCAAAAATGTAAGTGCACAAGTTTGATGGTAAATATCTAGTCACTTGGATCAATAAAATTGAAAAAATATTTAATCTACATTAGACCCCATGTACAAAACTTATAGTCATGGCATCTCTATATTTGAAACCTGAGAAACTCATTTGGTATAGATGGTTTCACACTCTAAATAAAAATAAGGGCCTATATGTTACATATTCAATGTTTATTAATGATCTAAAGATTCAACACCACAATAATGTCACTAAAAAATATTTCAACTAGTTAATAATACTGAGTAAAATGGGCATTTTCAAATCATATATTTAGTAATTTAATTACATATATTTACTAGTGGATGACATCACATAAGACAAATTAAATGGCCAACTCTTAGGTGGTCTCAAGGAGAGAATCCAAATTGATGTTTACATGTTTAATCCAAGTTAAGTATTAGAGTCCATGTTATTTTAAAGTTAGATAGAGGAAGGAGATATTTTAAACAATGAGATTTCACCACTATAAAATAGTTTAATTTTCTTGAAAAATAATTTTCTCATCCTACTAAATTAACTCCTTGTAAAATTGAAGAGAAATGAGCAAAAAGGTTAGGCTTCATCTACAATAGAAAATATATCAAAATACATAAATGTGTTAAGAATAAATTGTTCTACATTAAAGGGGACAATGAAGACGAAGAATAAGATGATGTATCAGATGAGGGGGAGGAGACAAAAGATTATTTTGAAAATTTTAAAAACCATCTCATGCCATATTTTCTATATTAGTAATCTAAGAAATACTCAATGTTGTGGGTTTCCTTAAGAAATAAAATGTGACAATGTTTGACTCAAGGATTACGCATAAATTCATCAATAATAAGTTGATATCATATATAATTTTAGGTCATGATTGAAGATGGTGGTAAAATCAATTGTTCAAGGAAATGTGATAGGATCAAAATTTCTATGGGAGACTATAGGATATATTATCCTATTTTTGTTAATGACTACATGGTGTTGTCTACTTTAAAAAATTGAATCTTCATTTTGGCTACCATCAAATTCATACCAGACATTAGGATATTCATAAGACATATTTTATAACTCATGAAGTCCATTATGATTTTTGGGTAATTCCTATTGGTCTCACAACATCGTTTACATTTAAGAGTTTGAGAAATAATATTTTTAGGCCATTTTTTGAAGAATTTATCTTGTTATTATTTGATGACATCCTAATATATAGTAAAACATTGGAATAACACTTGTGGTATGTGAATCACGTATTTATAATTCTTGAACAACATCAACTTTATAAAAATCCTTCCATGTTATTTTAGAGTTTAAGAGGTGGAGTACTTAGGTCACATTGTTTTGAATGAAGAGTTAAAGTATACATGTTGACAAGTTTGACCTCATAGGTCAAACTATCACCACTGTAATTCGAAACTTTTCTTATCATGATTCTACAACCTTGTTCATAGCTTTGTCATTTTTTGATAGTCTTCAAGTGGTCTTGTAAAGCCTTGATTAGCATTATTTAAGGAAGTGTCCTTAACAAACATTACAATACCTTCAAAGTTAGTATATAGAGTCCTAGGGGTATGTCATTATGATTCAAAAGGTTAAATAGTTTTTTAGTTCAATTCCTTTCACTTGATCACTTGGTTTAAAGATTTATAATATAGTTTGATGAAATTAAGGTATTCTAGACAAGTTTAAGTTTTTTGGAGAAACCTAGGTTTATATTATGGCCAAATCAAGCCTTCTCAAGGTGATTTTATTACATTAATAATTAAATAAAATGGTGAAGAAGTAATTTTAAGTGTTATAAGGTATTAGATTGATATATTTTCTCTATATGAGATCATTCAGTATACACTAGCTTTATTTGCACTTGAAGATGCTTTTAAAGGGATTTAAGTCAATTTACAAAGATGATCAAGATGGAATATACGTGAAATTTCACTTGTAAAATACTGAATATGATTTTTCAACGTAATTATTTTATAATGAACAATAATAATGGTATATATGTTAGAATAGTTCAATTTTTACTTTAAAAGAGGTAGTTTTAGGAGTTTATATAGACTTCGGATGGTCACTTGTAGGTGAAAATGAATTCAAGGTGTATCTTCGTCTTATAAAGGTTATATATATATATATATATATATATATATATATATATATATATATATATATATATATATATATATATATATATATATATATATATATATATATATGATTTTTAATCTCTCATAGGTCATAAAATTTTAAAACATTGCTTTTCTCCTTCATCACTCTCTTCACAAGCTCATGAAGCCAATTTTAAAATACTCAGTACAAACAGAGGAGAGAGAGTTAGGTCCTAATATTTTTTCCAAAGGAGAGGGTCCTATTAATATGTAAAATAAAAATAAAAAATTATATGTATCCCCTCTTATTTATGAATAATAGTTAAGACTCCAAGGTACTCTAAATCTACCTAAAAATCCCGCAAGATCATTTTTCTTCTTCGAAATAGAAATTTTAAATAATTTGAATGAATAATGGAAATTAGAGATATGTTTAGTGTTTTTAAAATCATCTCACATGTTTCTTCAAGCCACACTTGGCACATATGAGTTCATTTGGTGAAGACAAGTCTATTTCTGCATATTTTTAAGATAATTATCATTGTTTATTGATGTTCTAGGGTTATTAACATATTGGATAAGTTTATAAATATTATATATCATGTTTAAATTCATATAAAATATATAAAGCTCCACCAAATCTCTCCATGCTCACTCTAATATCATTTTTTCCAAGCAACAAATAATGTTGTCAAGCCTTTTTAACTGTGTCATGGATCTACATTCAATAATGGAGTAAGGATGTTTTATTTTGACTTGTTAAAAACAATATAAAGTTCCTAAACTCATGAGAGATAAAAATAGACAATTGAAAAGTGTCTTCATGCTAAGAAAGACAAGCCTAATGCCATTTTGGGCTATGGAGTGTGTACATACATTTTGCTAACACAAAATATGAACATGAGAAAGGTGAAAAATGTGTATTTGAGTGTTATTTGAACCTCATAATAAAATTACAGAGGTTTATTGATAATATTTAATCCATATAAGTATTGGTAAAATCAAGTTTGGTGCATAAAAGAGATTTTAGTAATGAAATATAAACCTGTAGGTTTCATCCTTATGTGGGATATATACTAGTGATCATGAAGTATTATTGAGGCTATTGAATCAATATTTGATATATTAAAACATGGTAATGATCCCTATGCATTATAAATGTTCACCAAGATATATAAATAACTTCAACAAAGGTGAAATACATAAAAGGAAGGTATACGCCTAGTGGAATGCACATACAATCTCATCATGGGAATAACAAAAAAGATAATGGTTTTGAGTGCTATATTGAGGAAATTAAAGGTAATATAGGATAAAGATAATATAACTAAGGTTGTAAGACCTTAATAAAATCACCAAATTCTAGACAAATCTAATAAAACTAACCCTATTTAGCGTTACAACCAAAAAAATAATGATGACACCTATAGGATAGTTAGATGATGGTGATATATAAAACCATGAAGTATAAGAGTGAAGATATCCCACATATTTTTATGAACATACAGGCAAGGATCAAAATAAATTAATAGTAACCTATAATAGGGTTTTCAAGTTTGATTGATGATTGTGTTTTGTATCAGAAATGACATCGTGTGTCCTATGAATAACTTCAATCATGAAAACAAGGTAGTGGACCTAATTGAAAACACATTAAAATAGGTTATAGGTTATATGTTTAAATATTATAAAAACATTATTAGAGAGGTACCTATTTAAGAGTATTAAATCTTTCCAATGTTTGCCTATAGGTCTCCTTAAATATCTAAAGGTTAGATTTCAAACTTGAGAGATGTTACAAGTGAGATCTTAGTGGAGTTGGATTTGGATGAAAGATTTAAAGATTAAGGATATTTGAGGACAAAGAGACCTAATGAGGATAAGTATAGAACAATTAATCAAATTCACCTTAAACACTATGTCTACCTATAGCCTTGTGGATAAAAGTGAAGAAAATTACCTATCTAGTAATCCTTAAGTCTTATTCAATTGGCAAGGATATGGAAAAGGATATGAGGAATATAGTAGATGGTTTCTTATAAGTGATTAAGGATGTTTTTAAGTCTTATCATTGATTATAAACCCAATCTAAAGATTCATCATCATACTAACTAAGTAAATATAGAGGCATCACTCAAAACTCTCTTAATGGTATATATGAGTTGGTATTGGTTGTTCAAAGCTTGACATTGGTGTGAGAGGTTATTGGACCAAGAATGTCATGAAGGGAGGTTATAAAAGTTTGAAGGTTTTCAGACATCAATGTTATAACAAAGTTTCTTTTCATTCTCAATGATTGGTAGGAGAGATCTCTATGTACCAAATAATCACTTATAAGTTTTTTTTAGTACCTCAATGGTTTTCAAACTTGAGGGAAAAGTGAATGTTTATGAGGAGGTGAGACCTTAGTGTTGTTGTCTAGAATTCAAAGAGAACTATTAGTGAATATCAATGTAATTCTTAGTGATTTATTTTGAGGTCTTAATATTTCAAACACAGGTAAAGTACCATATGAACATCTACAAGGATGAATGGTCTTAATAGGAAAAGTGTTTGTTTAGTTTGAAGGATGAGGTCTTAAATATATTGTGAGTTTTCAAAAGAATACATTGATGCCCTCAACACTATAGCAAAAACTATTGAAACACTTAGTGTATGCAATCAAAAATGCATCATGTCTATAAATCAATATTGGCTTAGAGAAGATAAAACATACCTATACTTTATATTGGGAATACATTTTTTAAGTGGGAGCATGACCAATATGGGGATCTACTAGAACCAATTTTGGGATCACTTGTGACAATACACTATGTTAGGAAGGATTCCAAATCCTATAGTCTAACACAATCATGCAACAACCCTAAAAGAGTCTTAGGTTTAATGTTCACTCTACATATAATAAATAAGAAAGTAAATATAATTTATTTCACACCAATGCTTATGGAACAATAAATGGGTTAGTAAATAAATATAAACATGTATAAGAGAATATCAATTAAGCTAAATATGAGTAAGAACCTAATACATGGAATATGAATAGTAATATTATTTGAGCCAATACTTATGTTACTTTTATCTACTAAAGAGAGGAGAACAAAGATAGAATATACCTACTTGAATGTGAACCCATTGATAATCATCCCTTGGCTAAAGTAGCTTTGAAAGAGGCTATTATGGTTTCTAAGGATCAATAAGAAACTTTAAAGCATCCAAGACTTATCCAAAAGACTAATTATCCAAGTATAAACCCTAAGCTAAGATTCCTCAAGTAGAATGGTGGAAGAGTAGATTGTAAAGAAGCATAAGTGAATAAGAAATATTGATCAAATATTGAAATAATGATGAAATTATCTTGTATTTATAGGTAGATCTCACCCTAAATCCTTCTAAATATGTCAATTGTATGGGGTCATCCAGCCGGTCGTATATGTTTTTGGGAGATAAATCACTAGGTCCCGAGCTAGGTTGACCAAAGGGATAAAAAAAATCTCAAGTGAAAATACCCAAACATAGTATAAGTTTGACCCAATGACCCTATACAGTAATCAGAGACTAAGAACTATACAGGGTCAACCCAATCAACCTAGTATAGTCAACAAGAAAAAGGGGATCAAGGTGAGGAAAAGCGGGATGGAGAAAGGAAAAATATAAGAGTGTGTAAGGGAGGAATAATAACTTAGGGAATGGTTTTAGGAGTTGGTTGGATTTTTAATAATGTCATAATAAGGGGCAAAAATCCTAAAAAATACCAAAGGTTTTCCCACCCCTTCTTTAATGCACCCCTTAGGGAATATAGTTAAATAGATTGAGTCTCGATAGGTTCCTACAAGATGTAAAGAATCAGTATTTGAAAAAAGTTGAAAATATTATGTGTATACATATTCCCCAGTCAAAGCTCATCACATGTCACTAAGGTGCATAGGGGATGGTGCTTTAAGAAAGAACATAGTAACACATAATGTTGATGCTAAACAAAAGTTGTAGTATTTTAAAGTAAAAATAACTGAAAGTAGATGACAAAGGAAATAACTAAAAAGTAAATGAATAAAAGGGTAATAACTAAAAAGTAAATGTGATGCATACCTTGAATTACCTTTATCATTAGATGGATGTCTATTATGTTGTTATTTTTGGTTGTGTAGGGTGTAGAGACTACTTTTGATAAAGTCAATAATATAAAACTAAAGAGAAAAAACAAAAAAATGCAAGAAAATCTAAGATAGTTGGTGTTATGAGGACATGACATATTTGGGAGTTTGGCAAGCTGGGCTGACAAGTGTTATGTTATACCAAATGACCAAGACAAACAACAAGAGTAAATTGGGTAAATGAAAATCCAAGGCTACTAAAGACCAAAAACCTCAACCAAGCTTTCCTTCATTAATAAAGGCAAACCCTCCAAGTCCAACCAAGGATACATGTAAAAAAGGATGGTAATAAAAAATTAATGGTAAAATAAGAAAAAGAATGGAAAAACAACATTTATGAGTGAGCATTAATAATCCTTATCTCACTTAATAGTATAAAAAGGTACATGAAAGGCAAAAAACATTGATGAGTTATAAATAACAAGCCAACCTCACTCAATAATGGACAAAGGGTATGAACTCAGGTGTCCATAATAGTACGATTGTAAAATAATGATAAATGGTAAAAGGAAAGTAAAGTAAGTTTTAGAATTTAATTATATTGTATGAATAAAGTAATCCATAGTTACTCAAACATGTTTTTCTCTAAGGATAGATAGAACTAAATCAAATTAGTGTTATCATGTTTTTAAGAGGTGAGGAAGAAAGAAGTATAGAATAAAGGAATATAGATTTGGAATCACAATTTATTTGTCAAGGGGGGAAATGAAATGGGTAGAGGGGAGAATGAAATAAAAACCAAGGTATAATAACTCTTTATCAAAGTCAAGACACTCAAATTAGGTTTATCAAAACAAGGGGACTTTCAACCTTAAGGACTCTAAAGAACTTCTCTTAGCTACACAAGTCTTAGGTCAAAAAATGAAGTATATATATCATCCCATGGAGGCTATATGAATGAAGAGTAATATTGACCTACCTTCTCATAATGTGTTCCCCATTCCTTAGGACCCCTTATAGAGCCATCAATCTACTATGAATAATAGGTACTTGAAAGAGAAACTAGGTAGCACCATAGAGTTTTTCAAGTTTCTCTATTACAATCTACTAGCCTACCACACCCCAAATGACTTTGGCTCTATATGAGGCCAATTATGGAGTTTGAGATTCAATTAGATATAGGAGATGTGTTTGTAATCACATCTTTTGGTGTGGTTTTGACTTTTGATATTTTGATATTTCCTTTTGTTTCTTATTATTTAGATTTTAACTTTCTAGAAGGCTTTTTACATTCCTCCTCCATACAGATTTGGAAAACCAAACATGGGTGCTAAAGATGAATTTCATTTGAATATTTGGGGTAAAGTTTCTAAGAAATAGAAATTTAAATAGCATGGGGTCTAAGAGTCTCATAGATATAGGTAAAATAAAAGAGATATATTAAATTTGACCTTGTTTTATCCAATGGAGAGTGAAAGGAAAGAAAATCAAGAGGAGTGACACATAGAACAATCTGAATTGCTTCAAATTGCAAAAAAATGTGACAAAGGGATAGAATGGGATACAATGATAGTAATGTGTGATTCTTTATCATAATAATGAGGGAAATGGAGAAAAACATGATAACATAGATTATTGTGCAAATTACATCTAACAAAAGAAGAAAATGCTAAATTTTGAGAACAAGAATGTAAAAGTATGAAAAGATGGTAATTTTATGAGAAGGGCCAAGTCCTATTTGTGGTTTTACATTGTAACTTAATAAAAGATAAGCCTAAGGGGAGTAAAAAAGAAAGTGAAAAATAAACTAAGGTAAGTAAAAAGATGGTAGTTTTGTGAGAAGTGTCGAGTCCTATCTTTTGTCTTACGAAGCAACACACAAAAGAAACACCCAAAGGGTGTCAAAAAGAGAAAATGCAAGAAAATTAACAAGACTCTAGTACAACAAGAAACCAAAATACCAAAAGGGAGGACTAAATATTTGTGAAAGGAATAACTTGTTATAGAGGGAAAGACCCATTTAAGTAACCTAAAAAAAGTGTTAGATAGATGTAGCTAAAAATCATTAAAAGAAGGAAAGGATCCTACATTAATAGATATATCAATAATGAGCATATGAGAGACAAGCTTGTGTCTTGACAGGTTTATCGAAGTTGAATTAGTTTGGTAGCATGTAATGAAAAATAAGAGTGGGAATCATAAGATGCCCCAAAGGGTAATTAGATGAAGGTATGGGCATCAAAAGATGCCCCAAAAGATAGAAATAAGAAGAAAAGATCGTAAAAGATAAGAATCGAAGAGAACCCCATATAGTGTCTAAATGGATTCAAGTTATCCAAGAAGAATTTGATAGGGGACATGATGCTTGAGGAAAATAAACAAACTACTAAGAAAAAGAAACAAAGAACTAGGTTAGCAAATAGAAAAATAAAAAAGGGTACAGAGTTGATTGGGTTGACCTAATAGAGAAAATAAGGTCTAAAAGCTATACAAAGTCATCAGGGTTAACCTAGTATAGTAAGTAGGGGATGAAAATTGTATAGAGTCAATAAGGTTGACCTAGTACAAAAAATAGGGGAAAAATAGATCATATAGATATGAAATGATGAAATATGTGAAATAAACCTACAAGGCTTAGATTCACATCAGATTCACTAGAATGTATGCAATAAAAAATGCATCATGTCTATAAATCAATCTTGGCTTAGAGAAAATAGAGCATACCTACACTTCTGATTGGGAATACATTTTTTTAGTGGGAGTATGACCAATATGGGGATCCAATAGACTTGATTAGTGGATCATTTTTCATAATACACCATGTTAGGAAGGGTTTCAAAGCCTACACTCTAACACAATCATGTAATAACCATAAAAAAGTCCTAGGTTTAATATTCACTCTATATCTAATAAAAAATAAAGTAAATATAATCTAGTGCACACCAAATATTATGACATAATAAATGGGTTAGTAAAGTAATAAAGACATGTATAAGAAATTCTCAATTAAGCTAAGTATGAGTAATACCCTAATACATGGAATATGAAGAGTAATATTATTCAAGCCAATACTTATGCTACTTTTATCTACTAAAGAGAGGATAACAAAGTTAGAATATACTTACCTAAATATGAACCCATCGAGACTCAATCTCTCCCTTAGCCAAAGAGGATTCACAAGAGTTTATTATGGTTTGTAAGGGTCACTAAGAAAGGCCAAAGCATCCAAGAATTATCCACAAGATTAGATTCTCTAAGTAAAAACCCTAAGCTAAGACTAATCAAGTAGAATGGTGGAAGAGTAGATTGTAAAGAAGCACAAGGGAATAATAACTCTCGAATTCATATTGAAATAATGATGAAATGATCTTGTATTTATATGTGGATCTTACCCTAAATCCTTTTGAATATGTCAACTATACAAGGCTAAATTAGCCGACCCTGTATGTTTTCAAGAGATAAATCACTAGGTCTCGATCTAGGTCGGCTGAAGGGATAATGAATATATCAAGTATAAATACCCAAAAATAGTATAGGGTTCACCTATTCAACCCTATATAGTAATCAGAGGCTAAAAACTATACAAGGTTGACCTAGTCGACCTAGTATAGTCAACTAGCAAAAGGGGATCAAGGTCAGGAAAAAAGGGATGGAAAGAGGAAAAATACTGAAGGAGTTTACAATGGAGGAGTAATATCTTAGGTAATTTTTTTAGGATCTGGTTAGATTGGTAATAATGTGGTAATAAGGGACAACGATCCTATGAAGCACTAAAGTTTTACCCACCCCTTTCCAAGTGCACCCCTTAGGGTATGCATTTAGAGAGATTGAGCTTTAATGTGTTCTTGTAATAAATAAAGTGTTAGTATTTTATAAAATTTGAAAATATTATGTGTATACACTTAGGAGTTGTGATAGAGATCTTAAACTCCAAAATATAGTCAAACATGAAATGATTACCTATAATTTCACCTAAACAACTACAATTGGTTTGTCAATTTGAAAAGGGTACATTGCAAACAATGATAATGGGGTGGAAGCTTAAGTGAATGATCAAGTTTTTGAGGGTTAATTGAGGTAATATAATCATGGAAAAATATTATATAAGTATGCTTAGAATAGTCACTCTAGAACCATGCATTTTCAATCAATAATCACTCATAGCGAAACTTTGAGAAAGTTTTAAGACATATGAATGGTCCACATGAAGATATGGGGTCTAATATGGAGATAAAGAGGTCATGGAAAATATGTGTAATTTCATAATTTTACAAAAAACTCTCTTATATAAGGTGATTGTTGGCAATAAGAGGCTCAAGAATTATGATTATATTAGATAAGCTTGTGTATGAGCTTCTAAAGAAGTCTGATGCTTATGATCAAGTGTAAGCATAAGAAAATATTATAACTAATTGAATATTATTTCAAGATATTTTAATAATATAAAAATATATATAAACTTCTTTGAATAGTTCTCACTCCTAAAATGGCAGTCAAGAAGGGTCTAGTATGCATACACAAACCTATATGTCTTTTTGAAGAAAAGGTGTCATTTTGATAAAAGGTATAAAACCATGAATAAAATTAAGTTGTGTAAAATAATCAAAGGATAATTAATATATCCATTTAATACCTATTTTTATCTCCAAGGATTATAAATACCAATTTTAAAGTTATCATTCCTAAAGTTACAGTCAAATGAGCGTAGTAATCACTTATAGCCAAGAATAGTCTTGGCATAACAATGTATAAAGGGTGTTATTGTTTTTTTTAAAAATTGGAATATGGAGTTTATATATTATTTTTAGGAAGATAAAAAAGGCTTATAACATGATTCAAATCCTTATTAAATATAGAGAGGTCAAAACAAGACTATTAGGGTCAAGATGACCAATTTGTTCATAAACCCTCAATCTCATTCAATGATGTTATATAGAATCATAAGGGAAAAATATAAATGGAAATCATTGGAGAAGTTAATAAAGGATTATGTATACCTTATTAATGTGGTGAAACTAATGTTCAACCTCAAAAAATTTCACTTTCAGGCATGTTTCTTCTTCAGCCTCACAAAATGTATACTTTGCTAGTCAAAGTTTAGGTTCTAATGATCATATATTTCATGAAATTTTACATGTAAAATTTTTCCCATATTGGATATTATGGGTATATCCATAATAAAAATCCATATAGTTTTTTTTTTGGTTTAACCCCATGTACTTTATGAATAATTGTTAAGATGATAAGTGTGTTCCAGGCTACTTAAAAGACTAGTTTTGACCAGTCAAGAGAGATTGATATCTTAACACCTAAAATGACCTAGAATGATTATGAAACCTCTTTAAAAAATTTATATAATCAAATTATATTCTCACCATAGTACTTTATTATAATTTAACCTCCATAGATTCAAGGAAAACTATATTTTTGTGAGATTTTTAGCCTAAAAAGGGTATTGAAGATAGTGAATATATGAAAATAATTGGGGGAGATTATTTTTTGGATGTATTTCACATTTAAAGTAAAAAATAATGTAAAATACACCTATTAAGTGCTCAAACCAAAACTAATTTTACAAGGTAAATCCAAAATAGGCTTGAGGAAGGGATAGGTTTTTAGCCATTTCTTGGTTTGGCCACCTACACAAGGTTAAAGAAGCCCAAAAATTTGCATTGAGGATGGTTATATCATGGGTAAATTTAATCAATTTTTTATAAGGATTCAAATGTGTGGGAATAATGTGGATCAAATCTCAGTTTCTAGGTAGGGAGGCCTAACTAGATAGAGAAAATAGGATAAAAAAGGATACTTCCACTTAGAATTAGGTCCTAAATATTGGCATGGAATTTTAAGGTGATAATATGTCCTCAAATATGTTATTATTTATCTATTACACTCCATAAATTATTATACATAAGGAGGTTTACTTGTTTTGAGGTTTATAAGGAATGAGGCCAAATGAGACCTTTTGGAGAAAAATCACATATTTTGAATATTTGATGAATCCAAGTGCTTTTTTAAGGTCTAATATGATGTTTTATAGGTCATAAATGGAGGATAATTTAATTATTCAAGGTAAAAAATTGTTTTTTTCCTTTCTATACCATAATGTAAGAGGAGGAGTTCAAGTGGTTTAACAACCAAATCAATACATAAAAGTTATTCAATGAGATTTTCAAGGTTGCTTCTACGTCTAAACCATTTGGAGGACAATAAAAAGTCATAGGTTAGTTTCAAGAAACATTTAAATGGTGGAAATAATCATCAATTACCCTAAGATACCTCTCCTCTCTCATCCACCAAGCAAGTTGAAAAGGTCAAATATGTTTCAAGGAGTCTTCTAAAAGCCTAAGTAAGGGGTGGAGAGACCTCAAAAATAGATGAGTAAAAGTATTAAATGGAATAATTTATGAGAAATTTAAGACCTATTTTTAAAAAATAATACTTATTCACAAAGTAAGACAAGCAAGCTAGTATATAGGTGCATACAAGTAAGAATATAGGCACATGTATTGGTCAATCTCCAGTAATCAATACTAAGAATTATTCTATATATTTACCTTCTCATTTCTAAGAATAAAGAGAGAGAATCAATCAAGTATTATGTTAGAGTTAAAGGAATACTAGGTGGATGACTCATCCTTAAGTAGTTAGCATATCTCTCTCTCTCTCTCTCTCTCTCTCCTCTCTCTCTCTCTCTCTCTCTCTCTCTTCTCTCTCCTCTCTCTCTCTCTCTCTCTCTCTCTCTCTCTCTCTCTCTCTCCTCTCTCTCTCTCTCTCTCTCTGAGTATTCTTAGTTTTGGAATTTGTAATCATACTTAACCTAAGTTTTGGTAGATCCATAAACAAAAAACACTTGTAATTGGATCTATGAATTGAATAAGACCAAATACATGCATCCTCAATATTGTGACTAGTGTATGATTATGGTTTGTAGATGAATTCTAGTGATAGTGAATGTTTTCTCACATTTATCCTCTCTTATATACCTACTTATAGGTGGTATTTTATTCTTTTAGGTTACATAGTGTATTTAAACATCCTTGTATGTATGGAAAGTGTAATCCTTCATCAATGTCATTTAGAGACCTCAATTATTAGCTACATTAGACCATGCATTAGTATAATGAGATCTATGTGAAATATCATTGTTCATAGACTCTTCATTTGAGAAGTGTGATCAGGTTCATGTTTTAATTCATCTTGTTTAGTGCATGTTAGGTAAGTGAAAGAAACATTTTGGTGTATCACTTCAGTTAGATAGGGATTTTTTCAATTTATTTTCCTTCCTTTTTCTTTAAAAGTTAGTAGTGTAGCCTAGAGAGCCTAAATAATACATCAATGGAATTTATCCTTATAAATATAGATATTCAATCCACCTATTAGGCAACCCATATCCCAAGATTTTCTTTGTGTTACTCCTAAACTATGAAGGTTTGAACAACCTTCACAAGGGTGAATTTTGAGTAGATAATAATTTTTGGCATACTTGGTGTGACCAAGGTCCAAATAAGTGGAAGGATTTTGGTATTACTCTTCTTCATTTTAGACTTTGGAGGCATTCAAACATCAATGGCAACTCCAAGCTTAATCAACTAGTTTTAGCAGCCTAACAACTGGTTTAAGTAAGTTATGTTTTCAATTCATTATATTGATGAAGTTTTATGGCTAGGTATGAGAGAATATAAGTACTATACTTATCAATCCTATAATGAGCCATAAAATCCTCAATATGATCCTAATCAGCTTGTCATGATCCTTACCATTAGTATACTAAACCATATCAACCCTAAAACTATCTCTTTTCCCTCATAATGATTCCAATTATATACATCAACAACCTTATCATGACTTAAATAGTCATTATCAACTCCTCTTACTCCATTTCCAACTCAAAATTATGTTTTCCCTACCATATCCTTGTTGGCATTCAATTCAAATATGATAAAGTCTAAAGGGGTGATGAGAAAATGGGATACAGATTTACATCTAGTACTTTTACACATCATAGAGAATATGAGGAAGTTAGTAAAAATTATGATTGATAGGTAGACAGTAGTTGGAGAAGAAAATTAGGATGTTATGACTAATGAGTTTAGGAAAATTAGAACATTGATCATAATGGTGGGAAGATATATTAGTGAGTAGGGAAAATCAAGATGTCTAACCCAAACAACGTCAGCCATCATATCCTACCCCTAGTCAAACCTTCTTGTGTTCCAATTTACTTCAAATTATACCTACCCCTCCTCATAAAATCAATATAACTTCATCTTGGATGCCTTCTTGTGATATTATTCCCAGTTACACTATGCCAACTCTTATGGATGAATCTCCTCTAATTCCTCTTCAAGAGGCTTCTTTCATGCCCATTTTAAATTATAAATTTGATGAATCTCTAAATTAGCTTATAAGCTTATAAAATCCTATATCTACCCCTCTAGCTACAATGCAATTTTTAGATGAGGCCTCCTAATTCCAAGGTTCTAAGTTGGAAACAAGTGGTTGAGTCATGGGAAAATAATAATGAATCATGCCTAGATCAAGGAAAGAAAAAACTATTGAGGCTATACCAAAGAAATTCCCAAGTTAAAAAGAGATTCTTCATGGAAAATATCAAGACCAAGAGGGAGAAGAGTTTTAGAAGTCAAGCCAAGGGATTTCTCAAGCTTAATATATACTTCATCTACTCCTCAGGATATAAGAGCCTATGAGTCTCACACCAGATTGGAGGTTGATAAGTTGATTTTTTGGGTGGAAGAAATAAAACCATAATTCTCTCCTCCTTCCCAAAGAGGGTCTCCAAGAATCCTTCAATAATTCTAAACTCAAAATCCCAAGTTGGAAGGAATCTCTTTCAAGTCTTAAGCAATCCAATAATCTCTCTTACCCTCCCACCCTCTCCTTTTATGAAAAAATAACCTATTGATTTGAGGGAAGAAGATGAACATCCAGTCAAAATGAGACTTTTTTAAACAAGTTAGAGAAATTAGTAGTCCTTGAGAGGCTTGATGAGGTTAAATATCTAAGATAGACTCAAGAGATCCATAGTGCAGATGTTGTGAGTGAATATGATGAATAATTCATCATTGCAAATCCTCTTCATGAGGGAAAATAAAGAAAATCAAACTTGGAGTTTTAAAATCATGATGAGTTAACTCTCTTGGATAGATGATCTTCCATTATTCACGGGGGAAGAAGAAAATAAATCCAATCCTTGCGGATTGAGCCTTGATAAATGAGATGAAGAGAACTCATGGTAGTAGATATACCATGAATTCATGGGAGATATTGAAGTGTTCACTAGTAGTAGATCTCTTCAAGAACAAGGTGAGGTTTTAGACATATGTTAAATGGTTCCAAATGAGTAAGAAGTTGAACTTAAATAGGTTTTTTCCTAATCACATCATGATTGAATGCTTGACACTCTTAACATCCATATAAATCTTAAGGAGAGAGATCAATATGCTATTCAAGTTTATCTCATTCAATTTGACCAAAGTGAGGAGCTAAAAAGTGATTGGTAACAGTACATGAAATCTCTCAAAAGATTTAAGACCTTTGTAAAGGAATATTTCCTATTAGAGAACATGATTATGAGGAGTTTTATCAAGACATACCCATTTAAGACCATGATGTAGCTTGGATTGAATTTGAAAATATTATTGAAGATATTGATTAACTTATATAAACTGATAAAATAATGAGTTTACTACAGATGTCATAGAGATCCAAGGACAATGCATAAATGGAGAAGCATTGGTGGAGGTTAGAAAAATTAAAAAACATGAGGTAAGTGTTGAAGTATAAGATGAATATGTATTCATAGGTGGTTGGATTGATAGTATTTACTCACTTGAAACATGCCAAGAGAGTTGGTAAAGCAAGAAACATTGCCTATCAATCACTATGTTCTATAGGCAACTTGTTTCACACAATTACTCATCACATGAATAAGATGATCTCAAAAGATTTAATTTTGATCCAAGATCAATCTTGGTAGGTTAGTTTATACATAGTATTTTTCTTATGTTTTTTATGTTCCCTTAGTGATTTGTAACACAAGTGTGGTGTGTGTCTTGTTGGTGTTTTTTATTATGTTTTTTTTGCTCATTTGTGTGTGTTGGAGATTTATCAAGAGTTATATTCATTGGCCAAAGTCTATTCATGTGTATTTTAGAATATGAGAGAGATTCTATGAGTCCAAAATAAAGGAAAAATTATTTTTTCATAAGCATAGTAGGCATGATTCTTAGCAGAGTCACGAAAATATTGACAAGTTTTACCTCACAAGTCAAATTGTCACCCCTATAATTTGAAGCTTTGCTTGTCCTTCTTCTACAACCTTGTTCATATCTTTGTCATGATTTTATATTATTTAAGTGGTTTTGTAAAGCTTTATTAGCATTTTTAAGGTAGTTTCCTTATAAAGCATTCCAATGACTTTAAATTTAGTCTAGTGGGGTCCTAGTGGTATGTTATGATGAGATCAAGAGGCTACATAGTTTGTCAAGTCAAGTACTTTCACTTGATCACTTGGTGTAATGTTTGTTAATCTTGTTTGATGAAATGAGTTATTTTAACAAAGTTTAACGTTTTTGGAGAAACCTAGGTTTATATTATGGCCAAATCAAGCTTTATCAAGGTGATTTTATTGCATGAAGCATTAAATAAGATGGTTAAGAA
>JARHVA010005782.1:0-117500 GCA_037957365.1 Torreya grandis
TGTGGGAATTCATGCCTCTATGACATGTCCCCACTGATATGCCCCCTAATTGAGGTGAGGGAAGAATATAAAATGGCATTTACCTAACCTCAAAAGTATAATATAACCATATAATTATGAATAAACCATGTATTATATATGATAACAAATATAGATAAATGTATCATTAAAGTGCATATAATGTGATCACATAACAAATATAGATAAATGTATCATTGAAGTGCATATAATGTGATCACATAAAGGCATAATATGCATGATAAAGATCATGGCAATGTCTAGAATCTAAAAATAGAAGCTCAATAATCAAATCAAACACACACACAAGAGCACTCAAAATTAAGTCAAAATACAATGATCCAATGAGACCACAAATAAGGGGCATGTTCAAATACCACACAATCAAATAGACATGACTTAGGCCAATATCTATAAAAGCAATAATTACATATTCAAATGTTCCATACAACAAGAAATGAGATATTAAAATGTTAAAGAGTAAAACAAAGGAACAGAGCCCAGAAATAATGAAACATATTAAAATTATCAATATATAAGACAATAACAAGGTAAGGCACTTAGAGAAGTGCATAAAAGGAAATCACAATCAACCATCATAAACATATCATAGTATCCCATGAATCAAATGTGTTAGCAAAAATAAATGTTAAGTATATAGTATGCATATCAAGCACATTGTGAAATATATAAGCATGGATAAAGGCACATGTAAGTAAATATATGAGATCAAACATGATAATTTAAAGTGACCATAGAATGATATAACCTAGAAGTATCCTGATCATAGAGGTGGATGTCCACAATGTCTTGGTGATGTGAGTAGAGGGAAAACCCAACACCCATAAGTGCATAAATCATGTATCTTTATATGCTTGTAACATGGTCAAATAAAATAATGAAACACATGTATGTATAAGTAACTGATATTCTATCCATAAATATTGAATTAACACATAGATTACAAGGAACTCATATAATATGTATATATCAAAAGTATTTTTGTATGTTTCAATGTTTTGTTTGGTACTTTTGGAAATGTGAGAGATTAAAACCTTATGTTAGATCATTTTCATTAGCCAGATCATGATTGGAGATGTTGAAAAGGGACATAACATGTTCCTCCTCATGTTTTACATTTCTAGTATAAGAACCGATGCTATCATTTGGAATATGGATCAATTTTCCTTAATGAGAAAAAGAAATATGTTGCTGATTTTTTTCAATTTATGCTTTCATTTTATATTAAAAAAATATTCCCAATGTAAAAGAGTGTAAAAAAGTATGGGGTAGGACCCATAATTTTTTAAGGACATCATGAGACCCAAAAGTAATAGGAATAAAAAAATAAACCCAACGAATATTTCCATTTCCCTTTATCACATAAATCTTTGGCATGTTACCCAAGTTTTGAAAAACATCTTTCACTACAATAGTTTTATTATTATATATTATTAATGTGGTTATGCCAAAAGTAATCACCACCCTTAAATAAAGTAATTGTTAAATCTTGATGATGTTGACACTTTTTAATTTGTTTAATTTGAGGATTTTGCATAGTATGTGGGCCTTAAATTAGCCCTATATAAATTAATATTTATAAACTAGTCATATAGAGATTAGGGACACCACATTTTTTTTCATAATTCTCTTTATGTAATTTATCTCCCTCATTTGTGTGAGGGATTAAACTTTGGTATTTTGAGGGAGATATGTTAAGCTCTTTTGGATGAGTAAGTATGAATTAAGCATATTTATGCACATTGGTATATAAATGGGTAAATGACTAGTGTTATTTATGAAATTATATTTCCTTTAATGGGGAAAGAATCACTCTACTAAAAATGAATTTAAACTCCAAATCTAAAGGTTGAAATGCTAGCGCATATGAGGTACTTTTGAATTTAAAGGTGTAATCTTGAAGAGATTCATCATTACGTTGTTTGAAATTGTGCAAATGTTCTAATGTAATTTTTGACACCTTGTGGATATTGAAATCCATGAAGAAAACATCTTCCAATTATGAAAAATTGGTCAAGGAACCTTTTGGTAGGCTATAGAACCAATTTTGAGCCTCATTGGAAATGCTCATATGGAATAATTTTAGCAATAGTTTATCATATTATTTCCATTGACCAAAACAATGTACATAGTTAATCATGTGGTTGAATGGGTCTTTATTACTCAAAAAGAGAGGTAAATCTAGTAGTTTAAAATCTTATGGATAAGGATATGCAAGTATACATTATGAAAGAGGTTGATTGTTTAATGGGGTAACATTTCCACTAATATTATTGAAATCCATTTACATTATAAGTATAGAAACCTATTTTTAAAATCCCCCAAGAGTGTTCATCATATAAATAAGATATTCCATGGGAATGGTGGTGTTTTCCATTGGTGTTATCATTAGTTCTAATCCACCACATTTATTGAATCTAGGTATATGAGTATCATCATCCTTATTGATAATAAATACAAGATTATGATCACTAAATTTAAGATACTTTGGTATAGGTCATGGATCTCTAAATTTTGGTACTTTTGGTATATCATTTGAATAACATGAACCATTGGAAGAATTTGGTTCATTCAATTTTTGTAAGGATATATAAATTTGACCTTGAGGAAGTTTTGGTAAAAGCATTGATTTTGTTATAGTAGAAACCTTTGGTGTAAATGCATATTTTAGAAGATAAAAATCCTTTTATTTAAGTGCACTAGTGGATATTGGTAATAATTACACATTTGGAACATTAAGAGCCTTTTTAACTTTAGGTTTATAATGATTTTATCTTATTTATGTATTAATATTACTTGGTAAAGATACCATGATCTATTGTTTAACCTTTCAAAGAAATTCAATATCAAATGAAGGTAGGAAAAAATCATCACCCTTGACAAGTGGGATGTTATTTATAAATGTAGGAATAAGAGGGGGTTTTATCATTAAATTTGAAGTAACATATCCTTTTTAATTAGTTTTTAAATCCTCCATGATATCCTTATGGATTTGCAAAAATATTCCACGATGGAACAACTCATTTTCAGATATGGTGGGAGCATAGACCTAGTTAGAGGGATAAAAATTGCCACCATTCAATTCTTTGATATTATATGCTTTAGCACTTAGAGTAATGCAAGAGTAATCAATTTTGATTCCTTTTATGAGAGAGAGTTGGAGAGTTTCATAATCATATTAATCAAATCAATTGATATCATCCACGATGAGAGAGATAAAGAACATAAACATTAAGACAAGGCAAGAGACAAACATATAAAAGAGAATGTTTATGCAATAATGATGCTAAAAATTGGGTTCACCAAATTTTTAACCATAAAAATCTATATTAGGGAATCTAGGGTTAAAGGGGATAAATATAACCTAGGAAACTAGGGTGTTAAACTATCTATATAGTAGGCCAATTATTTGTGAAACTTAGATATAACATATACATAATTTATTGTGTTGAGATATGCTAAAAATGAAAATTACTTAAATGATAGATATTTGAAATAATAAATAAATAAGATACTTAGCTAGATATGATGCTAATACAGATCTAGATCTAGAATAGGTAGAAAGCAGACTAGGAGAGTATTATAGAATAGTCACCAAATTTTGTATTTCGTGCCTCTATATCTATAAACACTTACATCAACCTATGATAGTATGTTGATGATAGTATCTAGATCAAATGCAAGTGTCATACACAAAATACCTACTAGAATAATATGTGATTACCTAGATTCTTCTAGATTTTTTGTCACTTTTGCTATGATGTATTTAGATTTGATTCATGGATTATGGATCCTTGTCAAATATCAAAACCCTAGTTATTCATCCTCATAGTGGTTTTGGGAAAAATGGGTTAGTGATAACATAGTGTTGAGTTATCTCAAATACCCCTCTATCAATGAGCATTGCCTATATAACTAATACTCTAAAGATGGCATTAGACTTATGTATTTCTCCCCTACATGTTGGCTTGTGTGTGAATCTTACAATGTGTGATAAGAAATTACAACAATGACCTAACTTGTAACTTGGAAAATATATCTCCTAGGTTACTCCTTTAGTAATTTAGACTTATAGATGTGCTATCTCTATGATTTTTATGGAAAGAGTATAAAATAGGGAATTTTTTCTCACTTGTATGCTTAATTGAATGTTTTTTTTAAGATTTTTGGTGAGTAGGTAAGAATATTCTAGGTGAGGAATGAATGAGGGTTGATATTATATTTATACCCAACCATTTAAAGAATAACTCACATTAAAGCACTTATGCTGACCATTAGAATTCGTTTCATTTTCAAGACTTTTGGGGTACTATAAACTTATGTAAAATTAGGACACTTATGTCAACATAGGTGTCTATCTAAGATGTAAGTGTCTAGGGAGAAAGAAAACAATTACATGATCAAAACTTATAGAGGTATAAGATAATCAAGTTATTAGAATTATGGATAATATAAAAGGCCTGGGTCATCAACATAAGACTAGTCAGACTAAAAGATAGGCTAAGGGGCATAAGAGAGAGAAAATGCAATATTTTAAAAAGTATTAAAGGTATATAACTGATAGGAATAACCAAAGTTTGAGTTTTCCAAGTGTACAATATTGAGGTGTTATATAATTTATAAATATTGTCTATAAAACCTCTACACCTATAATGTCTCCATCCTCATCCCATACTATCCTCCTCCTCTACCTTGGTGGATGATCTAATATATATCTTAATTGTCACCTTCATCTAAACTTATGTATTACCTATTGAATATATTTTATTAACTTAAGTGGATGATCCTCCTACAAAACATCAACACATTCAATCCATAAATTTTTTTCCTATCACTAACTTAACCAATCCTATCTAACTTACTCCCATTTTCTTATAAATCTCACTAACTAACCCATCTCCTTTTTTCCCCCTTTCATCACTAACATCCATCATACTAACACACACACACTCCTTTTCATCTCAATCCCATATCTACCATCTCTAATCCCCCAAATCCCATGACTATCATCCCCAATCTAGTAACTCCCACTCCAATTACATGGCTCCCATAGCTCCCTATCCTATTATGTATATTATTAGTTTTGCTCCTACATCAAAACTAAGATTTATCAATTTTTTAGTTGCTTGTCATTACCCTCCCAAACCACACTCACCCCCAAACTTATGTCCCTAATAATATACCCACAATTTACCCTAAATATACATTTTACCTATCTAAACCTCTTAAACCTATATTTCCCCCTCCATTCCCACATTCATGCAACCACAGATTCATATTCATGTCCAAACCTATGGTTCACTTTTGTGAACCCATGATTCCAATTCTCAAACCTTTGGCCCTAATTACAAAACCATGCCTTACATAATCCCAATTTTTCTTACCTAAAAGCCTAGAAATCTCATGACTATATAAACCCTAAATTTCATGTCCTAAACACCATAATTATTCATAAATACAATGATATGATAAAACATAGGAGAATAAAGGTACCTACTAGGTCTTTGTGTTCATTAAGATGTTAATACTCCTACCCCCACTCATTATAATGTCACTAATGAGGAATTTATATTGCATGAACCAGAGATCAAATATCATGAAAAGATAGGGTACTAATAACTTATTTTTTCCCTCTAGCTCTATCTCTTCACTAAGAAAGCTTATTTTATCCCTTTTTCATCATTGTTTTCCACTTTTTCATCCTTAATAACCTAATAACTCATCCCTTTTCTTCTTTATTCCCTATTTTTATGATAATTAATCCCATCATCATCTCTTACCTAAAATATATCATCTAACTTCCCATTTAGGGATAACTACATCGGCTTGAGGTCTTTTTAGACTATGTAGGCAATGTTCAACCACTTTTACATGCCTAAGGTTAATTCAACCACCCTAATCCATTCATACATTATTATCTCTTGGCCAATCACATCACATATATTTTTCTCATCATTAGACCTATGATTTTGAGTCACCCTCATCACCTATGCTTAGGATTTCATCTCTTTAGACATAGTCTTTACCTAGATACATCTAAATATGAAATCCTATCATCACTCTTTTGTTATTGTTGGTTCCCATTTGGGGCATGTTGACAACTATGACACCATCCTTTTTTCTCTTGGGCCTATGAATTTTTTTAAGGCATCATCTTTTGATGAATCATTGATATGATCCATCATTTCTCCTTCTTATCTTCATCTTGACTAATGTTTTTAGCTATATTTGTCTTATTTTGGCCCATAACTCTCCTTGGCATGTGTCCTTGATTATGATATCCCATGGCTATATGTATCAATCATCATCTTATTGTAATCCAAAACTCACCCTTGTATGTTTCCTTGCTTAGGATACATCAAAATATTGTATCTAATCATCTAATCTTAGGCCTATAACTCTTCTTGTCATGCATAATTTCCTAATCTACATTGAAATTGAGCAACATTTTATCATATCATCATAGTTGGCTCCCATTTAGAACATGTCAACAACTATTACATGGTTGTTTTTAATCCATCACATATGTATTTATTTAGGTCATCATCAATTTATAGCTTATTACTAGTGTTGATCTTATTCTTTATCATTTCATATATATCCCATCTATCCTAACCCCTCTTTATTATATCCATCTTATCCCCCCTTCTTTTCCTCTTTTGAGTGGCCATCCACCTCATTCCTCCTCGCATTTCCCCTCGAGGGGCCATCATATTTTAACTAACTTACTAACTTCCATGACCACATTTATTCTTTGAAAGGACATTACTTGTGTTCATTGATAATGTCATTTCAAAGAGGGGAAAAATATATGCATCAAAATGTTTTCACCTTATCTCATTTGTTAATTTTGTTTAAATTCATCTAAACCACATTAAAAATAAATCTAGTCATTTATATAACATATCCCATTCATCATCCATACCTTATATTAACCTTATAACACCCCATAATCCATTTAATTTACCTAATCCCTCATTAATCACTAAATAAACCTACTTATCTAATATTTTCTAATTTAAAATTGTCACCCCACCTCTACCACCACTACCTCCTACTAATCTCACTCCTAATCACTCCCTAATCACCCTTTAAACATTATTAAACCTCCTAACATGATTTTATAGGCTTATAACTCTATAACCTTTCCTCCTCTATATTCCTGGGATAATTCTCCACTCATGATCATGGTTTATTCTTAGCTATTGGTTTCCCTCCTCACCTCCTATAAATACATGTCCACTCCATGTATTATAATAAACAATAATTCAATAAATTTCATGTTGTCTAAATACTCTCAATTTTTCAATCTTTTCCAAGAGCCATTGTTCATAACAATCCAACATCAAGCAATGAAACTTTATCAAAACTTGAGCACATCATTCTCTTAGAGGTAATAGGACCAAGATGATGGTATGACATTATTCTATTCTCATTTCTCATTTATTTATATTTACTTTTCTTGGCCAAATCATAGAGGTTAAAATAAGATTTTCCCTTGAAATTTAATCATTTACATTTTTATTTTCATTGTTCTTGTCATACTTCAATTTCAAATCTCTCCTAATACATGTAAAATATATACCATTAAAAAACATTTTGAACTAAATTTCCAATGAAATATATGACATAAAAAATAGAGAAATGGATCAATATATATGATAACAAAAACCAACCCATAATTAACTCCATGAATAGTGTCAACAATTTTGGAACCATCAGGAATGTCAACATTTTTAGTTCCAAGAGGAATATTAATGGTTGAGTAGCCCTTAAGAATGAATACATTGGTGAAATATTGGATAGGAGGACAATATATGACTTACCTAAGGCCATGAGAAAGGAAATAAATTGATTTAGGTTTAATGGGAACTTTAGATGATATTTATGAATTATATAATACCTCAATCTTATACACTTGACAACATAAAACATTGGTTATTCCTCTTAGTTCTAGACATTTAATACTTTTTTAAGTCTTGAATTTAATCTTTATTATTCCCCTTGGCCTATCTCTTAATTATACTAGACTTATGTTGATGACCTAGGCCTTCTATCTTACCTAGAATGCTTAAAACCTACTTATCTTATGCCTCTGCAAGTTTTGAGTCTGTACCTATTTTATTTCTCCCTAGAAACTTAAATCCTAGATAGACACCTATGTCAACGTAGATGTCCTACTCTAATGTAAGTATCTAGTGCACTAAAGTCATATATTTTACAAATTAAACATATCATAATGGTTTTCATAAGTGTTAATATGTGAGATATTCTCTAAAGGGGTTAGTATAAATATAAGATCAACCCTCATTCTAAACTCACCTAGCAAAGACCTAGATTCATACCAAAGATCATTCAAATATATTTAAATTGAGAAAATCTTCCCTATTTTATCCTATTTTCATATTAGTCATGGAGACAAAATATCTATAGGTATGAAGTATTGAAGGAGAAATACAAGAGCTATGTTTTCCAAGTTACAAGGTAAGTCACTATTGTACTTACTTATCACACATTGCATGATTAACACAAAATACAAAATGTAAAGGATAAATACATAAGTATGAGTCCATATTTAGAGTATTGACTATGTAGGTAGTGCTCGGTAGTACTCATTGATATAGGGGTATTTAGGGAATATCAACACCATGTTCCCACTAACCCATTTTTCTCACATCCACTATGAATATGAAGAAATAGGATTTTATCATTTGAAAATGAGAGATATTCCATGACCTACATCTAAATTGACTAGAGTGAAGGTGATAAATAACCTAAAAGCATCTAATTTTGCATCCTATTTCAATAATTATTCCATATTTGACAGCTACATCTGATCCAGACACTAGTGTTGATGCAATCATACTGGGATGATGCACGTGTTTGTAACTACAAATATAATCCAAAATTTGGTGACTATTATAGAATATTTTCCCATCCTACCTCTTGCCTATTCTAGATCTAGATATGTATTAACATTAAAACTAGCTAAGTATCTTATATTCATTATCATTTTAGTATCTAACATAATTTTACTATATAGTATAATAAATATAATATATGTTCTATTTGAGTTTTGTGATTAATTGGTCTACCATACATCTATTTATCACCCTTGTACTTATTCATTTCTATATTATTAATCCTATCTACCCATAGTAGGATCCATATCCAACTTAAGGTTAAACATTTGGTGAACCTAATTTTTAAGCACCAAACCATAGGTTGATTAGGTTTTATGATCTTTTATATTTCTAATCCCTAATTACTATAAAATATGTGAAATATGGATGAATATATCACCCATTTTGGGTTCAAATTTCTAATATTTGTTATGGTTTTTTACATCACATGCCTTGTCAAATCTATTAATAAAATTTGTCAACATCATGAAAGGGTTTTAAAATGGAAACAACACTTGATTTATCTTCATAATTCCTTTTATAATACTATAGATCTGGTATCTAAATGCTAATGTTCATGATCTCAACCATTTTTTCTACCTAAGTATTATTCAATTCATATCTACCATCTTGTTGGGACCAACATACCCCCCAATTTTTTTAAATTGGGACCCTGGAGAAACCTTGAAGTTTGAACATGAAAATTCAGCATGATAGGATCATTTATAGAATTTTAAGATCATCCACTCTATTAAAGCTAGACTTACTTGATTTTTTTTTGGATTTAATTTGGACTAACATCACTAATAAATGGTCTTTATTTCTCTAGTTTCAGGTTCTATGGCATTTGTCCCTAGGAATTCATGTTTTAAAACCCCTAGCCAAATCCCTCAGTTTAAATTTGAATCTTGATAGGAACCAAATGGGTGGGAATATTTTGAAAGGTAATTTTGGACTTAAACATAAAATTCATGATCTATTTTTAATCATGTTTATTAGCATAACTAAAACTTACTCTAAATTCTTCGGTCCCATCTATTACTTTTCCCTTTAAAAGTTCCTTGTATACCTAACCTTCATTTTTTAGGGTCCTTTTAAGGTTTCCTAACATAGCCTAAGATTTTAACCCTAAGGCCCTAAATTATTTATTAAATATAATCAAGACCTTAGTCTTAAAATCTTAGTCTAAGCTCTTATTTCCCAAGTCCACTTTTATATTGACTCAACCCCTTGTTTATACCTTAGCCTAAGGCTTTAATTCTAAGGCCTTGAGGTATTTATTAATACAATTAAGACCTTAGTCCTAACACCTTAACCCAAGTATTTATCTCTACATCCATAACTTAACTTCCTTTCATCTTGTATGATCCATCATCATTCACTTTATCATGGCCTTCGATCTAATAGAGTGAGAAAAGCCTAAGCTTTGGCTTAAATAGCATGCATCTTGGATGATTTGATGGTTCACACTTCCCATAGCCTTTTGATTAGATGGAATGGGGAAAAATGATAGAATCACACATATATCCCATTGGGCCAATCATATTCAAGCCCTCAAATCATGATCAATGCTTCTTACTTTCTCAAGAATATTTGATCAGACAGTGTGAGGCATAATTCAAAAGACTACAAAAGGTTTGAAGGATCAATAGATGGCACCCTTCAATTTGGTAATGAAAGATAAATAGGTCTTGAAAAATAGAGATAGCCAATCACAAGGAAGTTCTTAGATCATGATCGATGGCTTATGGTTTTTTGTGGATTGTGATCCAATAAAGTGAATTAAGTCTAAGATCTTTGGAGGCCCCATGGACGTGCCAAGTGGCATTTTCACACTAAGTCATAATGATTCAAAAAGATTAAAATTGACATTTTTACAACCATAATTTGACATCCATGAGTATGTATTTTATATCTTCATGACTATCAACTTTAAGCCCATCAAATTAAAAACTTCACTAACTTAAAATTGATGTTCATACAACCATCATTTAACATCCATAAGGACACATCTGACATCCATAAGACTTTCAAATTTAAGCTAATGAATTATTATGCTTATGGTCTAAATGCACTCTATAACCTTGATGTAAATCTTGAAAATGGCTTTACAGGCTAAGAAAAGTGCTCAAAAAATACTCAAACACTAGAAGTCTTCAAATTACAAAATGTGAAAATGATCTTATAATGTAAGTATGCAAAATAAACCTAGTCTAACTATATAATTTAAGGTCCCCATGACATTTTAATCAAATGTAATAAATTTTAAATTATAGACTTATACTAAGTCTTGTTTTGAAAAGAGAGTCCTTATAGCATAAAATTTAGACCAAATGCATCTAGCTAAAGGTTTTAATGTGTTTTATTAATACAACAAAATCCTATGTGTTATTGGACCATTGTGTCATGTTGATCTTCTTTGGTATAATCCTTGGCATAAATATTATATACCAATGTTTACATTATGTTTATTAAACATGGTATAAACATTGGCTTAGAATATTTAGGCCATGGCCTCCTTGCGTATAAATCAGAAAATTTAGACATAAACCCCTTAGCCTAAGGTTTATTTCATACTTAAGAAAAAAAAACCTTAGATTAAGGGACTTAAGCCTAAGTCATGGTATTAATAAGATCCAAAGCATGGGGAATGCACCCAAATATGCCAAATGTCACTACCATAAGGTTTGCAACAAAAGGAGCCAATCATAGGAAAGGGCCCAAATTACAATCAATGGCCCATTCTAATCCTAGATTTTGATCTAATAGAGTGGAATGAAAGAGAAAATTTTAAATTATAATGGTTAATTCTCAAAATGCATTTGAAAAATGTCATGAAATACCTAGATCGATGCCATATAGGTACCACACAAGTAGAAAAGGATAAAATACAACATCTTGTGGGCTTGAAAATGCAAAGGTATGAAGGCAAAGGTCCAAATAAAATCCAAGGCACATATAAGCTAAATATTGGATATATTATACCATTAAAGCTCCAAACCCTATATAAAAGCAACTCAATTGTAATCATTTGGTCACCATTTGATCAAAATAGAGCTAAATTATGTTTTTGAGTGCAAGAGAGCTTTCATAGAGACTATTTGCTTCTAGTATAAACAATTTGTAGGAGTAGAGACAATGGTAGCTCAAAAATGGAAACTGAAAGAGGAGATCAAGTTATACTTATCAATATATAATGAAGGTTAGATTTTCAAAGATATTGAATTAGATACTAGAGCCTTGAATTCTCTAAGCAAGAGGAACTGGTCCAAGCTATTTTTCATGATCAAATAATTGAATCCAATAATAAAAAAATAAAAAATGATTACTATAGTGAGCCAATTATATTTTGACTTAGTCATTGTTCAGATGGCAGACCTCCACCATGCTATGGCAAAACCCAAGGTACTGCATTGCATCGATATCCTTGTCCCTATTTTTGTTGATTATAGAATTGATAATGAGTGGATCATTAGGGAAGGAAACTCAAAAAGGGTAGAATATGTTTCTCTTGTAGCATTTGAGGATTATTATAAGCTTCCCACTCCCCATGTATATTTATCCAAAATCAAGGATTAGACCTCCAAGCATGACTTGGAATTTGTCCTAAGACCTTGGTTACATCAAGGACCCCATGTCTTTAGAGACTTTGAGGGCAAGATCCATATCATCCAATCCAAAGAGGGAATTAGTGTAATAATGACCTCATTCAAATAAGCCTTTAGTGCCCCTTCAACCACCTATGTGAATAAAATTTGGGTCTCACATGTGTACTTTATGGTGGAGGAAAAACTCACCCCTCCCATCAGATATTTAATCAGTGTCTTCCTCATCAACCAATTCAATGCCATAAAAAGGAAGACATATAATCAATTCTACATGATTTCATACCTAATATATGCTCTCCTAGCCTTTATTACTTTCCTAAGGATTAGGAATTGGTCCCAAAATAGCAAAGCCACTATTTCACACCATTACTCTAAATTGCATATTTTCAAATATAGGAACCATATGTAGTTTATTTGTGGTTGTGTTTATCTATCCATATTTTAAGCCATCATAAGTGTTTCTATGCATATGTTTCACCCCTTAATCAAGAATTGTATTGAATTTATGGGTGACATCTAGTAATACCCTAATTACATAGTCATCAATATCAAGGGGATCATGTCCTAACCTTTCAAGTTACCAGTATATGTTCCTAGAAAACTATCTGAGCGAGAAATTGCTTCCTAGTTCTTGCATGACATTAATGGCACTTGTAAAGAGAATAATAAAGGTCTTCTCCACCCCTTCCCCATGATCATTAGGAATACCATATTGTAGGAATGGAAACAAGCTAAGACCATGGTCAAATATCAAGCTTCATTTGGTTTTCAACTAGATGAACTTAAGATGTGGGATCCTAAGTATATAGTGGCCAACCACTTGAAGGATAAGAATCTTCCAAAACCTCAGTATGTACATCAACTTGGTGTTCATGACATCATCTACATCAAAGCTAAGAATTATGAAGTGTTGTCTAAAATCCAAGGCCACAACATCAAGCTTGAACATAGGTTAATCAAGGATGATAAGCCATCTAGGCAAAGATGGTAAATGCATCATTTTCAATATCACTTACTTCCAAGACCATCTAGGATGGCCCAATAATAGCCCTAAGTAGAACATCCATAACCCCAACCACAAGAGCAACCTGAGCAAAGATAAGATCCACAAGGCCATGAAAAAGAGAAGTTTGGAGAAAGGAAATTACAAGAAAGGCCTGGAGAGGGGGTGCCACCTTCAACACTACCCCAAAGGCCACCTTCACCATTTCAATATTTGGACATTATTGCCTTGGAACTAGAAGAGACACTTGAGGGTGCCCTCAAATATCTTGTATAGTCCTATGAATTAGATAGGTAGGTGGGGCCTGGGGAAGATAAAGGAAAAGAGCTTATCCCTATGGAATCTATAGAGAAGAGGAAAATAAAGTTAGCATTCATTCCTATGGGACCAAATAAAATACCAAGGTTGACCATCCCTCACCTCACAAGTGAGGTAAATTTGTTCAGTGATGAATTCCATATTCATGGACCAATCATTCCTGACTAGTTCATTTATGGGAAACTACAAAAGATTCCCTCTTTTTCCCACTCATGGGCTATGACAAGAGTTGTTGACATTGAGATTCAAGATGACATGAAGCCATGGATAAGGGATTTGGTGAAAGAGTAAGAAGAAAGGAGAATTGTGGCTATTCAAGGACTAGAAAGAAAGAATATGGATACTCCAGGAGTATCTAGTATCTCAGGTGTGGAGGTCCTAGAACCTCCCTAATTCAAAAATCTAGTCACTACCATCTAATTCAACCTTGAAATAGCTAGATTGGAAAAGATTACAACAAGGATAGGTGTGGTTGGAATAGAAGAATTCACCTTTAAAAAGGTGGATCCCTTTGTGGGATTAACCCCTATAGGAGGTTAGTAAATTTTTGAAGTAGTCATCCATGAGGAGGATGTGGAAAGTCTAATTGAGTCTCAGTCTGTATAAGCTAAAGCTAGAGTCCAAGGCTTAAAGCAGAGGATCTTAAATTTTAAAAGGAAAAGGAAAAATTGTAAACATAGGAAATTTTATCAGTGTTTGAGGTAATGACCAAGATTCTTGATGAGTCATTTTATGACATGTTTGAAGCACTCAAGTCAATGAAACTAAGGCAAAGTGCATTAAAGGGGAAGTATGCACTAACTAGGAGTTTAGCCACTAGTGACAGGCCTCAAAGGATAAAATAACCCAACTTCTCAACATTCAAGCAAATAAATAGATCCTAAACTTCTATACCATTAGTTTGGGACACTTAAGTGTAATCTTGAGAATTATGGTGGATAAGGTTCAGAACTTTAGTGTTTGGAATAATAATGTGGAAAGGCTCCTAGATGATGATAAGGACCTAATTACAAGGATTGAGTAGCTTCTTGTAACTATGGTTATATATCCCACTAGCCTTGGGATCATAAATGATGAAAATTTTAAACATAAAACTACTTTGGTAACCCAAGAAATCAAAAGAAAAATCTAAGACAAATCTGGGGCTAAAAATAGTAAAATTCTAGACATGATAGAATAAAAGAAGATAGGAATATTAAAAAAGCCATGGCCAAGAATGATGGGGAGCTTGATGAATTGGTAGATTAAGAGGGGGATCATTTCCTAAATCATGTAGTAGACCTAGAGCTAGTTGACAAGCAACATGTTAAAACCATGAGCATCCAACAACAACAACAAGTAGAGGGCCCACCAATAAGTTAAGAAATATTCTATTTTATGGAATTTGAGAACATTTTGGAATAGGATATTCCATTGTAAATTAATATTCTAGTTTTTTTATCATATTTTCCTCTGGGTTAGTATGGCATAGAAAATCAAGTGTATTTTAGAGCATGGTTAAAAAGGATAGTTGTCCTTGTCTTTGTACACCTATGTATTGTAACTAACCAGTATACTACATGATATTTATATAAATGAAATTATTACCAATTTTAAAAGTGAGAGAGATATTTGATCAACTTTATATGCTTAAATCAATTAATATAATAAAGGACTTCTACAAGGATTTTCCATATTTGATGTGTCAATTGCTAATACAACTTTTTTCTCAATTGTTGGTAGAAGTCTTAAATGTGCATGGTGTCTTTAAATCTTGAGTTTCATTTAATAATCATAAGGTTTATAATTATGCATATGTTAGATTAGTTAGAGAATCTTAGGTTTTTCTTCATTTAATTTTTGTTCTATATTCAGATGTGCTAATGTTATTTGATTATGGTAGTAAATCCTTAAAGTAGACATTGTTCTTACTTGTGATTCTTTACATTATACTCTAAATATTTACTAGTATATAATGGAATTTGAGCTTAGGATATGTTTCATTATATATTAGTTTAATTTATATTTAGTTATAATTGATGCTTTGTCATTATGTTTGAGACTAAAATTGGCAATCACTCATTTCTTTTCTGCTCTACCCTTCTCTTTGCTCCTTTTTACACCAAGATCACTTTAGTTTTAGCTTCATTATAAATATCCACTTATATTAATATGTAGCTTAAATATGGAATGTAATTCATTAAGTATTAACATTGATTCTCTACAATTTGTGAAGAACATACCAAGGTGGCTCCCAACCACCAAATTAAATAAATTTTGTGGAACTATTTATCTTGCTCTACTACTATTTCACAATAGGAAACTATATTGAAAAAACCTACAAATCATGCCCTAAATTTTCTAAATTCTAAAATGAGAAGTGTTATTCAAACACTAAGATCACCTATGGTTCATTTAGAGGTATCAATAGGAGAAGCTCATGGTAGCACTAGAAAGACAGTTGATTTCTTTAAATATTTGATGTTCTTAGTCTATTTCATTTAAATATTTATGTATCTTTGTGTTTTTGAGTGAATTATTTTCTTAGAAGTATAAATATCATAGATCTTTGCTATTTATAGTGCATCGTTGTGCTTCTTTTGAAGTTCTTTGGACATTGATGCATGTTACCAATAAATTTAGCTTTAGCTTTGAAAATCCATAATATCTAAGGTTAGGATAGCTCATTTTGATCAAAGTTGGGAATATCTATTATAGATATGAGTTCCTTTAGGCTTAAACTTGGAAAGATGATCATATTTATGTAATTGAATGCATCTTTAAGCTAATTCAATCAAAGGTCAATGTCCTTTATAGTTTTTCATACATCTTTATAAAATAAGCTCAATGTGTAGGTCTAACTCTTGTTATTAATAAAATATAACTTGATACATCATATTTCTAGTAGGATATTCAAATATCAAGATGGAATTCCCTAAGATTAGAACAAGATCACACTCAGAGACTAGGGAGCCTTTGTTCAAGCTTTAGGACCATAGAAAATCTAGATGTGACAAAGGTAGATGTAGAAGATCCAAATATTTTCCAACTTCACCTCTTCAAGGTACCTATGCCTTCAATATTTGTCTAAATATGGCTTGGTTAGGAGAGTCTTCCATCAATGTACTAGGTGTGGTTCATGACCTCCCACAGAACCCTAAAAAGTATTTGCCTATGTCTAGTCTAATAGGTATAATAACTACTGAGGATCATATAAAATATTATAAAGTATCCTTAAGGTAGATAAATTTTATGCATGAGGATGTATCTTTTAGGTTATTCCCCTTTACATTTAAAGATGCTACTTATGAATGGTTTTTATACTTGCATAATAATTACATCACAAGTAGGGATGATTTTAATAACGTGTTCATAGATCAATTTGGTAAGATTATTAGTCCTTGTGTTATCTACCATCAGTTTACCACTATTAAAAGGGATGAAAATGATCCTATTAGGTCCTTCAATGCTAGATTTCAAAAAATGTTTAGCAGGACCATAGACCCTTATAAGCCTAATGATGTCTTAGCTCTAGAGACTTAAAAAGATCTAGGAGATCCCATGACCTCTATGTTTTTGAAAAGATCCATGCCAACCATAACTTTGTTAGCTAGAGCCTATGTTGAAGTAGTAATCATTAATGAATAGATGTAGCCCTAAGGGAAAATGGTATATTTTTTGCTAAACATCAACCCACAAATGCCTATGATGAATTTAATCCCAAATAATAGTCAAAATATCTTATCATTAAACCAACTCCCAAACCTAACTCAATTACCATTAAGTCATGTAGTTTCTAATCAAAATTTAGGATTCTTAAGTCATCCTGCTAATGTATTCAATCCAAATAATCAAAGGGATTTGGTACCATATACTAATAATAACTAGGTACATAATTCTAAAACTACTAAAAATGAGAATGATTCTATTTGAAAAATGGTCCAAAAGTTGAGCACTAATTTTCTTTAGTTGTAAAAATAAGTTGGAAACATTGTTGAAAGTTCTGGTAGAAACTTCTCATTTCAAAGGTATAATAGGCCGACCAATAGATTTCAAAATGATAGTTTTCATAATAATAGGAATAATGAGGCATATTTTTAAAAGGAGACCATGGGTATTAACTTCATTGATATTTACCTAATCATTGTAGTGTACATTACATAGCCAAGCATGGGGAAATTGATTGTATGGAATTTTACAAAGCCTTTGATGATTTACAAGAGGATTTGGATACATTTAAGTGGTCCCTAACAAGGATAATGGTACAAGTAATTCTAGATCTAAGTCATTTTATCAAGCCTTCATGGTAGATACCTTTGATTTCCCCTTTTAAGAGGAAAATGAACCCCATGAGATCCCTAAGGAGATCCAAGATTCTCAACAATTCTTAAAGAAGAACTTTCCCTTGAGAAATAGGGAGAAGAGGTAGTCTTTGACTACCTCAACACCTCCAAATAATTTTGGAACTACTCTAGACAATTCTTCAAGAAACAGTACTGAGCCACCAAAAGGGAATACTTCTAAACCTAGCATTAAAATTCCTAGTTCTTCTAAAACTAGAAATAACATAGTTGAAGACATGAATAAGATAAAGGCTAATATCACTTTGAATGAACTTATATATATTATATATTAAAGGGACCTTTTACTATAATCATTATCAAAAAAGTCCAATAATCCACCATAGACTGATCATGCCAATGTGACTGTGTATAAGGCCAAGGCTAAATCTCCTCCTTTCTTGCTCACTATCAAGATGTTTGGCAAGAAATTACATAGTTACTTATTATATTCAGGAGCATATACCCATATCATGCCTATAGCTATATGCAATCAACTTGCCCTGACTCCCATTAAGTCTGATAGGGTTGTTACCCAATTAGACAAATCTAGAGTTAGGGTAATTGGGGAAATTTTTAATGTACATATGCAACTAGCTTCTAAGCCTAGGGTGCAAAAATTCATTGATATTAAAGTTTTTGATATACCTAATGTTTATGGAATCTTATTAATCATGGAATGGACCAAATCTTTGAATGGTTACATGTCTATAGATTGCTCACACCTGTGGATACCTTGGAAGGGAGTTCCTAATCAGATCAAGGTTGAGAGAGAACCAAGGATGAAACATATAATAACTAAGTACAATGTTGTGAATCAGAGGATCAACATAATATACTCATACTTAGGGGTTTTCACCCTAGAGACTGATAAGGTATGTGATCCCAAGGGTGCTCATGTTGTTCCTAGACTATGGAAGTTGCATTTTGATGGTGCTAGGTGTAATGTTGGATCAAGTGTTGGTATTATTTTAACCAACCCTACTAATAATAAATACCATGATTTTTATAGGCTCTAATTCTTGTGTACTAGAAATATTTTTGAGTATGAAGCCTTTATCCTATGCTTATAATTTACTATAAAAAATAAAGTTAAAGAACTACACTAATTTATGGGGATTAAAAACTAGTGGTCAAATAGGTAAGAAGCAAATACCAATGTAATATCTCATACCTAAAAGGTATACATTCAACATTTTAGATCTAATTAAATCCTTTTATACCTTTGGAATCATTTCCATCCCAAGGGGAAAAACCAAGCTACTTAGAGTTAGCATCTACTGTAACCAACCTCATGCCCAACCAAGATTCCCCTAATTTCAAAATTGAGCTAATCCCTTATCCTTTAATGTCTGATAATGTTAACCATTTCCATGTCTTCAATGATGATCAGTAGATATTGGATTTCATGACTAATTCTAGATCATTTTATGCTCATATCATTGATGAGACTGATGAAATTACATCCAAAGAGGAAAATTTTGATGGTAAAGTCATTCAATTGAATGATAACAATATCCCCAAGGGGATGATTACTTTATAAAGACTATTTGATCAAGATAAATTGAATGAGGTTTCCAAGGTTCCTAAGGTAAGTGGGAAATATTATAATGTTGTTGATCTTGGCCTCCATGATCAACCCTGATTGGTAAATGTTGGAAAGGCTTGAAGAAACATTAAAAATAAAAAATCCAAAGAGATCCTTACCCAATATAGGGATGTTATAACATGGTCCTATGATGACTTAAAGATCTTTGATCCAAGGGTCATCACACATATTATGCTCCTTAAAGAAAGTTGTAATCCATATAGGTAGAAATAGAGGCCTGTAAACCCTATCCTAGAAGCCATGATCTTCAAGGAGGTCAAAATGTTATTATATGCTAGGATAGTCTTCCCCATTAAGCATTCCACCTGGGTGGCTAATTTGGTTCCATTCAAGAAGAAGAATGGTGAGATTAGAATTTGTATTGATTTCAAAAACATGAATAAAGCATCATAAAAGGATAACTATCCCCTTCCTTATATATACCAAGTGATTCAAATTGTTTTGAGTTAAACTATGATGTCTTTTCTTGATGGATTTTCAGGTTACAACCAAGTTTTGGTTGATAAAGAGGACTAGAGGAAAACAACTTTCACCACCAAGTGTGGGAACTTTGCTTATAAGAGAATTCCCTTTGGTCTAATCAATGTAAGAACTACCTTGCAAAGAGATACAAACCATGATTTACAAGGCCTAATAGGTAAGTGAATCATTATTTATATGGATGATCTAACATTTTTTTCTAAAACTAGGGAAGATCACTTCATGCATTTACAAGTTTTTGAAAGATGTAAAAGGTATGACATTTCCTTGAACCCTAAGAAGAGTATATTTTGTGTGATTGAAGGAAAATTATTGAGTCATGTTATAACCAAATATGGGATCTCTATAGATCCTTAAATGGTAGAGGCCATATCTATAATAGAACCTCTAAACAGTAAAAAAGAGATAAAGTCATTCTTTGGTAAGATAAATTTTGTAAGAAAGTTTATCTCTGGTTTTACATATATTGTTAATCCATTGAATGACATGTTGAAGAAGGATGCCAAGGTCACATTGAATGAATATTCTAGAAAGGAATTCAATGATATCAAGGAGGCCATTATTCAAGATCCAGTCCTCATAAGTCCTAACTTCTCAAAGGACTTCTACCTTTATTCCTTTACATCTAACCACATTATGGCTACAATTTTAACTCAAAAAATTGAAAGATGTGATCACCCAATTGATTTTATGATCACTAATTTTAAGAATGATGAGTTAAATTATTCATTGATTGATAATCAAGAATATGCATTAGTTATGGAAATTAATAAATTTAGGCATTACATCCTTAGAAATAAGGTACATGTTATCTTACCTAACCCTACCACCAAACTCATGTTAAGTCAGAATGAACTAGGAAATTGTAGAGGTAAGTGGATGTCATTTTTTTAGGAATATGACTTGGAAATGAAAACAACAAAATTGGTAAGGTGCCAAGGTTTGATCCAGATGATTGTTAATACTAACCCTAAGCTAAGCATTATGCAAGTGGATCAGCAAAAATTTCAAGCTAGTGAATGGTATGATTTGATCATACATTTAATAATCAATGGTACTTATCCTACAAGACTATCTAGGAAGACAAAGAGGGCCCTATAGTTGAAGTCAACCCATTACTTGATCAAGGATGGGGTCTTGTATAGGATAAATTTTAGTCACTAAATGGGCACAGGTAATAGTTATGAAAATTGAATGTGTATATGAGAGAGAATATAAGGCCCACAAATCTCCCCAAGATAATCAAAAGGTAGCAACCCCCTTGTGTTTTCAATTACAAAGCATGCTCAAAGAATGAGCACTATGTGTTTATGATTGAGTACCAGTACACACTCTAAGTATGGATGTCAGTATTAACCAAAATGGGTCCATACAAGTAACAGAAACTAGTACATGAGTGAAAAAACATGTCTCAATGAATGCATGTTAGACTCAACTAATAATGCATCCACAAATGTGACCAATCAGTGTAATATCCACTAAATTAGCACAAATGAAAACTATAAACAAGCTAAATAGGAGGACGTCAGACTTTTTCAATAATGCATCCAAGATATAAACATGTTATGGTGGGTAAACAATGGTACACGCTCTATAGATGGACTTTGGACTAGGCCAAAAATGAGTCCATAATGATGAGATCAATTAGTACATGAAGTATGCTATAGAAATTAGTAAGGCCCATAACCCCCTGAATGTGGAACTTTATAATTTTAGTGAATTTTATAAAACAAAGTAGACCAATGGAAATAGGATGAAAAAACATGCACTTTTGAAAAAAATGGCACTCAATTTTGAGTTACGAATCAAAAGTTATAGAAAAATACATTTTCCATCATTAATAGCCTATTTAATTAAATTACACTTAAAGTTTAAATGCTTGACAGGTTTAAACACAAAACATGCCATGTAACCACCCATTTTAATCATCACTAAACCTTGAACCTCTTCACATTAACAAAATTCAAAAAACACCTTACCCAGTCACCCCTACATGTAATTTTCTAAAAAAACCGCTTGGAAGGGGTTTTATTTAAAAATTACAAAGCTATTTAAATAAAATTAAAAACATGCCTTTTTCAATTATTGTAGGGAAAAACTTTAGGGTTTTAAATTTTTGACTTTGTAAATGAAAGAAGATAATCTAGGCACCACCTTAGTTTTGGTTTCTTTATCAAATCAAAGACATGTCCTTCAATTATGCACCACCATTGGAGGTCATAGGTCTACAAAATAGAAATACTCCACCCTTATATCCTTTGCATGCACATAAATAAGAAGCATATGTTGCTTGAGGGAGATTGAGGACATCACCTGAGTGTGATTTTTAGTTTGATATTTTTCAATGGCCACCACTTGAAGCTCCAAGTTAGAAAAAAACATGGTTCTAGGTGGATGTGAGGAGGGTTGGTGAAGTCAACATGGATGGTGAGGGAAATGGAGGTCATAGCTAGAGTCAATGGATTGGATCAATGAAATGCTTAATCAGATCTAATCCAGAGTTGGGTAAAGCTTAAAACAAAACTCATACCAATATAATTAATGATAATATAGATCAAAATATTTGTTGAGTGGTGTTATTTCTAGAATAACAAAGGTAACAATAGGCCAGGCAAGTGTCGAATAGTCTACAAAGTGAACATAGACCATGTTCTAGGTAGAGAGTAGAGAACATCCACATGGTTGTTAACCTCATTTTCATCATAGATCTATCCAAGGGTGGAATTCAATAAAAAACACATCCATTGTAGCTAGGATCACCAAATCAATGACTGCCCATGATGGAGTGATCTCACGAGTCGATCAAGTGCATATCATAATGAAGATACTAGTAAATGAAATTATGCATAAAATAATATTGAATAGGAATGATATAAAATAAAATAATCTATATCATCTTGAATTGTGAATAAAAATGGATGAATTTCATAGGTTTCATAGCTCACAACTAAGTAGCTCAAACAATCCATAATATATTGCATTAACTACCTTGAATTGCCATAAAAATATGAAGGGAGAGAGGTGCATATATAGTTTGTAGAGAACAATATACCATATATTCTAGTGAATGTGGGACTAATCTTCCCAAGTAACCCAAATGACCTCTAGACCCCTAAGCAAGCTAATACAATCATGTAGGCAAAACCCAATGGGGAAAAAGGCCTACACCAATAGTATAACTTTCAGGGGTTGATTATAGTGGTTGGTTTAAATCAACCTTCTTGGAAATATACTAGATTATTAGTTAAAATTGATTGAATGATTTTATTTTAATGTCTTTATATTTATTCATTTATATAAAAGCTTTTATCTAGCAGTGAGTTAGTTTCAATGCTTGAATTTGAATCAATCTATGCAGCCTTAGTCTATTTGTCTATTTATGTTTTGAAACACATTTTATATCTTCTATTTCAAACTATTTTTCCTTAGATTTTTTCAAATTATCTAACTTTTTAGGGTTTTCTACCTCTTTTCCTGTACAATTTTTATCCATTTCTACTTTAATTTCAATCAAAATGACTTAATCCTTATAAGGTTTTACATATTTTGATTTTCATTAAAATGGAAAAAATTGGCTTTAGAATTGAGAAAATGGCTAACTTTGTGCATAATTTCCATTATATACTTAGTCATTTTTTAACTTTTGCCTTAGACATTTGCTTTCAAATAGTTATCTATTTTTTCAAATACTTATCTATTTATTTTCATATTTATATGCATTTTGTTTTAAATAGATTTGTTAATCATACTTATTCATATTGTGACTACGGGTCTTTGAAGAAAATGCTAAAACATTATTGGAATAATGTTCCAAATAAAAGTTACAAATACTTGGGTCTTTAGGATAAATATTTGTGAATAAAATTTCTAAAGGCAAAGGACTTAGTGTAGTTTTAAAAGGGGCTCACAACATGAGGGTAACGTCAGAATAAAAGTTTCAATCACAAGTTATGAAGACTTCACAAAAATCATTAAAATATTAGGTCTTCAAACAAAGGTGTTACAAATTTGTCATAACTTTTACAAACAAAATTATGATGGTAAAAATTGTGAAGGTGTATATAGTATAAGGCAAAGTATAGAAGGTGAAACATATGAAGACTAGGTTTTCAGAACTTATTTTCTAAAAGAAAGGATTTTCAAATTTGGGCTTTATCATTTTAATTTTAATTATTTTAGCATTTATTTTCATAAACTTAATTGTTGGCTTTTAATTCAAATTTTTTGACTATGTATTTTATATTGTGCTCACAGTTGCCTAAGTTTGTCTAGGTTCTATATGGAAACTTCCCATAGCTCCCAATAACTCCAACCCATCCAAAAAATACTTTCAACACTTCATTAATTTAACAAAAGTTATACATATCCAAATGACACCTTTTCAATTCTTCAAAGGACTAAGCCAATTTCACAAAGTTTCCCATCACCACATGTCACTTTCTTGATAGTCCTAGGCATGTTTAAAAGTCTTTTAAGTCTTAATCAAATTTGTTCACTATTTCCTAGTGGGGAAATGATGTTAATAATGCTCCAATATAATGGGTTAATAAGATGAATCCATGTGGCATAAGCTTACTACCCCACTGTCACATAGATATCCATATTAGTGCAATGCCTCTGGGCTAGCAAGTTAGTGGGATGGTGACACATGGCATGATCCCATTATTATGCTATCTTGAAATGTTCATAATAATGTAATTCTTCTGGGCTAGTATGTTAGTGAGATGATTCCACATGGCATCATCCCACTACTCCACTATCTTTGAGATATTTGTATAGAGTGTGGAGCCTTTAAGTAAATGGATGAGTGAGATGATGTTGCATGGTAAAATATTACTACACTATAGCCTTAGGGTGTTCCATGTAATCCTCAAAGATTGTCAGAACCCAAGTGATATTTTTATGTGTGGTGAAATTTCACCTCACAAGCCAAAGAATAGTAAAAATGTACATAAATCCCCAAGCCAAGCAGTGATAGAGTGAGGAGAGACCATATTGCCATGGAAAGACAAAAGTAAACAACAAAACTAAATCCTATGAATATTGATAAGTTGACAAGTGGTAAAATGGGACCCATAGAAGAAAACTAACCATGCAATGAGGGAAAAGTAGAGGGGAGGCCAAAAAGAACCCACATGGTAGTAACCTATCAGAGCTAAGGACACATTGGTTGTGCATCTAACAAGGCACTAGTTTTAAATTAGTGGCTTGCCTAACCATCAAAACCATTAAGAGGCTAAGAATGGAATATGCATCTAATATGATTTATAGGATCAAATCATGGTCCAACTAAATTATTAATAGGGCAAGAATAATGAGTATGGCATACACATTGGGATTAAACACAAGGCATAAAATAAAAACTCAGCCTTAAAGAGGCAAGGCAAATGATTACACATAAGTGAGGGTGGTTGGTGGTCCTAATGCAATCCCAATTGCCTTTGGTTACCAAAATTTAATATAATCATTTAACTACATAAATCCTAGGAACACCTTCAATTTTTTAGATATTTTGAGCCACCTACTCAACCATATTCCCTCAATCAGTAATGTGTTCATAATTTCCCCATTAATGGGAAATTTTGATTGATTTTGAAATCCTTAAACCTGAGTTCCTATATAAGATCAACTTATTTATGTAATAAGGGATGGTCACATTAGAATTTAAGAAGTTATGATTAGGTTGATTCACTTAGAATAGAGTAGTTAGTGGACCGGATGCGCTTGGATTCTCCATAGTTAGTATACCAAGCATTTTTCATGTTTTACCAGTGTAATGTTCATCTTGTTGTTTTGATAGTGAATTTTTCATCTAGATAGCTATTATAATTTTTAACATTGCTTACTAAAAAGGTAATGTCCTAATAGTCAATTTGTTGTGTAGTCAAATGTTCATCTTCTATGTGTTTTTATCACGGTTATTTTCCTTTTTTCTTATAACAACTTCTCCCTAGACTCTCACACTATCCTTTATTTAAAGTTGTGTTAGGCCTGGATTAGCTAAGGACTAATTTTTATGAGATTTTCTCAACCAAACATTTTAGATTAATCTCTATGGTAGTAGGGCCTTTCTTTTCTTCCTCCCTACCATTTTCTCTTTTTCATTTTTTAATTAGAGTATTAATTTAGGATTATTTTAATTTTTGAGTTTCAACTTTAATCTAACACTTACCTTGATTGCATGCTCTTTTTATATATTGCTTTTTGCATTGTTAAATCCATAAAATATTCTTATCTATTTAAATCAGCTATTTGTTCATAATTAGATCATTCTATTGGTTCACTAGGTATAGGCTCTTCTCATTTAATGCATATAAAATCATTATAAATACACACCAAAGACCCTTGATATGGTATGGTCACAATGACCTAACTGGGTTATCCTATGTATCAAGATGTAGTAACTGAGACCTTGGAGATATTTTTCATGCAAATATATTTTGAAGTGAGAGGGCCTAATAACCCTACCTAAGTTATGATGTCAAAAGACCTCATAATATATTGGCAGTAGAAGGATGGCCTAAATTGTTTATTTTAGACTTTTCTTTTATCTATAATAGCTTAGGCTAATTATTTCTCAAATTCTCAAACTAGAAAAAAAAATCTATGAGCCATTTTAGCTTGGCTAGGAAGGAATAATTATCTTGTGTACATTTTAAGACCTTCCCATGACTTTTCCAAGAACCCACACAAATTTTGTGTAAATTATATCCATGGTGGGATTTAAACTACTAAAAAACACATCTAGGATTTTAGAGAAACCCTTATCAGAAAGTAGATTTAACATGAGGATGTGTCCTATCACCTATTTCCATTTTCATTAGATCAAACTACTTATTCATGCAACCTTGTTCTACTAGAAGAGTGCATCATAACATGGGTTATCTTTAATAACCTATTCCCTAACTATTTTAGTGTTCCCATTGACCCTTCTATTTTGTTTTATCAAATTTCCATAGTCTATAAAGGTCCTAATGAGCCAACTAGTGTATTCAACCATAGATTTCATCAAATATATACTAAGTAGAGGGATCCTTTCTTTCAAATAGAGGATGAAGTAGTTGGGTTATATCTCCAAACCTTAGATCCTCTACTTACCATGTTCATTAAGATGAACACCTCTAATCTCACCTCATTATCTTTGATCTACCAAGAGGATATCAATGTGGATCAATAGTTTTAAGACTTAGGGTACTTGTGCCCAAAGTCCTTTAAGTAACATGCCCATGATTTATCCCATAGACTGATGTGTGCCTTATAATGACGTGTTGCCCCAAGCCTTTATCCAACCAAACCTCCCACTAACAAATGAGATTCCTACTTGTTTATTTAATGCATATAACTCATTTAATTATGTGAAAAATCAATAGGGCACTTATAATTTTAGTGATTTAGTATCTTTAAGTACTACTGAAAGTAAAGGTCCCTAGACATTTCAATTTTATGGTGCACGAGCTAAGCAAGGTTCTAGCATTAAAATTATTTTAACCAACCTTGAAGGTGAATGGTATCTAGATTCTTATAGATTACAATTCTCTTGCACTAATAGTTTAGTAGAATATGAATCTCTTATATTAGGACTTCAATTTTCAATCAAACATAAGATGAAAGAGTTATTAGTCTATGGTGATTTAGAATTAGTTGTTAATCAGGATAACAATAGATATCAGTGTATGCTTTCTTGATTAAGAAAGTATAAATTTAGAGTTTGGGATTTTATTGGGTATTTTGACTCATTTAACATTGTTTCCTTGCCTAGGGATTAGAACTAATTGGTGGATTCTCTAGCCTCAACATTAATAGACCTGGTTCCTCTAGAGCCTTTACACCTATAAGATTTTACTATTGAGATAATTTAATACCCCTCTACACTAGACAACATCATTTACTTCCAAGGTTTTGATGATGACCAGTAGATAATTGACTTCTTTTGTAATGTTGGCATATTTGAGTCTCACATCATTGATGAATAGGAAAAAAGTTTTATATAAAGTTCAAAGGACAATGAAGATGGGGAAATTAAACTCAGAGAGAACTGAATCCCCAAGGGTATGATCTCTTTGTAAAGGATGTTTGACTCAGATAAATAAGAAGGTAAAGCTAAATAACCCAAGGTGAGTGGAAAAGATGATAAGAAAGTCAACTTGGGAGGTCCCAAGAGTGAGCAAAATGTTAACATTGGTCTAGTTTTCACCAATGAATATCTAAATGAAGTCACTACCCTTTTAACTAAGTTCAAAGTAATTATTTCTTGGTCATATGATGACCTTAAGATATTTTATAATAGTGTGATTACTCATACTATCCCCTTGAAAGAGGCCTATAAACCCTTCAAGCAAAGACAAAGATTAGTGAATCCAATGTTGGAACCTCTAATATATAAAGAAGTGAAGAACTTACTAGATTTAAGGATAATTTCCCCATATGACACTTGACATGGGTTACCAATCTTGTGCCAGTCCAAAATAAAAATGGAAAAAAAATTATCCTCAGAGAAAGACAATTATCCCTTGCCATAATTGGATGAGGTCATTCAATTGGTGAGTGGGTCTAAAATGGTGTCATTTCTTGATGGTTTTTTAGGCTACAACTAAGTCCTAGTGAATAAGAATGATAGAATGAAGACTACCTTCACCATTAAATGGGGAACATTTGCATACAAATGAATGCCCTTTAGATTGATCAATGCATGAGAAACTTTCCAATGAGTGATGGACCATGCATTCCATGGATTAATAGGCAAGTGCATTATTATTAACATGGATGATCTAATATTTTTTTCTAAAAATAGATTACATCACATGATGCATTTGGAACAAGTGCTAGAAAAGTGTAAAAGGTATGGAATTTCTCTAAATCATAAGAAAGGTATCTTTTGTGTAACTGAAGAAAAAAAATTAGGACATGTAATCAATCAATAAGGTATGACTATTGAACCTAATAGGATAGATGTAATTTCAAAGGTAAAAGTCCCTATTAGCAAGAAAGAGTTGAAATATTTCTTTGGAAATATTATTTTTGTAAGAAAATTTATCTTTGGTTTTGTATAGATTATAATACCACTCAATGCAATGCTAAAGAAAGATGCAAATATAGAATGAGTTGTTGAAGCAAACAAGGCCTTTTAAGACATTAAGGATGTTATTGTTCAAACTCCTATTCTGATAAGTCCTAAATTTAGAAAAAAAAATTATTTATACTCTTTTGATTTTGATCACATTATTTCCACTGTATTAACACAACAAGAGAATGATAGAGTAACCTATAGCATTTATGATTACCAACTTAAATAATGTTGAGCTAAACTATCCCATTATAGATAAGTAAGCCTACACTTTGGTGAAGGATATCAAGAATTTTAGGCACTACATCCTAAATAACAATATGTATGTCACAGTGTCTGATATGGCTATCAAGTTGATGTTGGGACAAAATGAGCTTGGAGAATGAAAAGGAAAGTGGATGACCAAAATTCAAGAATATGACTTAAAAATAAAATTTTCTAAGTTAGTTAGAAGATAAATTCTAATCCAACTTATTGTAAATACTAATCATTGCATTAACATTTTGTAGGTTTAAATAGGTCAAGTATTAGGTGATGATTGGTACAAGGATTTTGTTCATTATTTGTTGCATGGAGTGTGTCTTCCATACCTTAAAAGAGAGCAAAAAAGGGCTCTTAGACTGATATCATCTCATTTTATGATCAAAAGAGGAGTTATATATAGAAAAATTATGAAGGGGTCTATCTACGGTGTGTTTCTAAAGATGAAGCCACTAAAATCATGAACAATTTTCATGAAAAACTGGGAAGTGGTCACCTTTTAGGGTATACCATAATACATAAGATATTAAGGGAAGGATATTATTATCCAACAATATTCAAAGATGCACATGCTCATGTGTGAACATGCCATCAATATTAAGTGTTTAATCAATGCAAGACAAAGGTAACCATGCCTTTATAACCAATGATTGAAGTGAATCCATTTTCACAATGGGGCTTGGAATTTTTAGGAGTATTCAATCTTAACCCTTAGTGGGACATAAATTTGTGCTCACTACCATATATTATTTCACTAAGTAGACTATGTAGTGTCCACCAAGAATAGTAGAGAAATGGATGTCATCAAATTTATGGATTAAAATATCATCACTCAGTTTAGAATGCCCTTATCTCTACTATGTGACAATGTCCTAGCCTTTGTGTCAACCAAATTCACTGAATGGGCATATGAAAATCAGATAATCATTAAGTTTACTTCAAACTAGTACCCTTAGGGTAAAGGAGGTACATAATATACCAATAATAACTTGATGAATTCCATCCAGAAGTCTAAAAAAAAACCTAGAGAATGATAGTCCCTACTAAAGTATGCTTTGTGGGTAGACAAAACTAGATACAAATAGGTGCTCAAGGCATCCCCATTCCTACTAGTCTATGGGTAGCAACCTTTTCTTCCTATAATGCTGAAATTTCCTACCTATGATTTTATGTCTGGGTATATATAAGATGATGAAATAATGTAGTCTTGAATACTAAACATCATCAAAATAGAATATTCTAGAGATGAAGAATTTAAAAAATTCATCAAGAATTAGGATGTTGTAAAGACATGGTTTGTTAAGAGAGATAAATGTAAATTTTTATGCATATAAGACTTGGTCATACTATGAGATAAGGCCCACAAGAAGAAAGGATAACATAAAAAGTTCACTCCTCTCTGGATTAGACCATATCAAGTAGCAGAGATAATGGGTGAAAATGCATTCAAACTCAAAGAACTACAAGGGAATGAATTATCCTTGCCAGTCAATGGGTAGTACATGAAGCATTACTTCTCTACTTCTCTATCACAAATTCTAGAAGGATAGTATTCTTATCAAGAATTAGAGTAGGTGGGATTAGTATAGTTTCCTTTTTACTTTATTTTCCTTTTGTGTTATTTCTTGATTTCCTTGTTTACTTTCCTATCTTGTTCTTTCTCACTTTTATTTTGTTGTTTGTTTTCTATTATGTACTATAGTTTAGTAGTAATTCCTTTGGAAAAGAATTCATTGGCTCAATTTATGATTAATCTGGTCCCAAAAAAGGGAAGAAGGGATTACTAGTTTTAGACATTGGTTATCCAAAGTTTGGAAACCTCTAGGAGTGTTTCAATTTAAAAAAGTTGGGTAGGGTTAATTAGAAGTTAGTTTCCTCATGAAAATCCTAAGTTATTTTAAGGCTATAATATAGTTTATATGATTGAACATTTTCTTAAACTAAAGTTTGAATCTATGTGGACCATCATACTATCACTTAAACTCACTCAATAAATTGCCAAGGTAAAACTTGATATCTGAGAGTGAATTACATCCAAACTATGTCTTGTTAAATTCCTTACAATTGAATTATTACGGTTCCTAACCATTCTAGTTTATGAATGTAGGTATTAAAAAAAATGATACACTAATGAAGTGAAATCATAAAATGCTTCAGTTTCAATGAATGTTGATTTAGGCAATCTCTATTAGGGTTATGTATGTCTGGCTGGTAGTAGAACAAGGCCTACAATGGATCCAAATGTATCTCTATCATGGCTATATATGACTATTTAGAAGCAAATTAATGACTACACCATCCTTAAGTATGAAAAACATAATTATATAAAATATAAAAAATTATTAAGTCATTTCATGTTTGATGTCTTGAAACTTGAAACTTGTCATTTTTGAACCTAGTGGTAATGATTAATGAACCTTAAATAACATAGTATGATTATCTACAATATTAAAAATCTATTTGTAGCCTATGGGCTTTCATTAATTAAAAAAATTAGTTTTGATAGTAACTAGAAATCATAATGAGATAAACAATTTTTTATTTACCTTTGAACAAAATATCTAGATTCTAACATTTTTTATTATTTCCCCATAGAGGTCACCATTTATTGATGATCAACTACCCCTATTACCAAATTGGGAACCCTCTTTTCTTCAAATTTCTAAAAGTTCTCAAGAGCATGTTAAATATTTTGGCCACATATGGATTTGATTCAATTTCCAATTGGTTATGATTCTATAATTATTGGTTAATCATTCATTTTTCAATATATATTGATTCTTATAAATGTTCAAAATATTACAATTCTTATTCAAGTTCCATTCAACAATGAGTTATTAACCATTAAACGCTTCAATAATATATAAATAGATTCTTGCTAAGAAAATGCAACTTGGATCTCCAATCGACATAAATATAATGAGATTCACTGGATCTTTTTAAACTAACATTATGCTTTGTTTAAGAGCATTTACTTGTAGAGTTTTGCTTCAAACTTGTTAAATTTGCATAAAATAGGCATTAGACATCTTCAAAATTCTAACTTTGTTTTTTGTTTGACCTCATAGAACATCAAGTTTAAGTTTTTGTTTATGATGCCTTGTGGGACATCAAATTTATGGATTTATCCTCTAAGGGATAGGTGTCCACCTCAATGATCCTCGTGATGCCTTAATAATTCATTACATCCTACATAGGACACCTAAAAAAAATCTACCAAACTTGTGAGTTAGATGGTATCATCTAGAGAGATCATAAGGAGGCTATCCATTGGAATTCAAATCATAGTGCTACATGTCAATATTTTATCCCCCATGATCAATCTCATTCAATTTGAGCTACCATGCATCCCCCATTCATCCCACCATAATGTCAAAGCCTATGAGATGTTATCACATCTCTATGATAACCAACCCATCTTGAGAAGTATTCTAAAATAATGTGTATCCCCAAGAGTTCATCCAAGATTATCATATGTTTGCACTATGATGCATCCATCTAAATATTTTGATAGCTTGCAAGAAAGACATTTGGGAACACCCAAGCCATCTGATCAAGAATCAATGATATACAATTATTCAAATAACTTTTTGGGAGTGATACTTGATAGTAAAATGAGTAGAAGCCCACTAAAGTAAATCATATCCACTTTTGGCCCATGTGATGAAGTTAAATGTCATCCCCACAAAAATACATCTTGAGATCTATGAGATCACCTCTAAGAGAGATGTGTGTCTCCATATAATCAATGTGATTAAATCCAAGTTATCATAAGTTGTTCAAGAACCTTCCAAAGATGCCACCTAGAAAATCAAAGCCTAATTTCCCACAAGAGCAATGCGTGGCACCCTTGAAACTAATCAAAACTAAAAGGCATAACCTAAGAGCTTGTAATAAATATAAATATGCCATGTGGTAGGATATAGATGAGTCATCAAGCTAAGCCACATGCTAATATTCTATGAGGTATTCAAAAGGTGCCATGTGTCTAGATTTGTGCCAACTAAGTATCGTAGTCATATTTAGGCTCCATGAGTGCTTGGTTAGATCTAATGTGGTAGCCATATGTCAAAAGGTGGTGATATTTATATTTAAAGCTAAAATTTATGGTTAATTAAAGGTTAATTAGAGATAAATTTGAATTCTAGTGAAATTAATTACTAAACTTAATAGTTTGAACATATGCAAAGATTATAATCTCACCATTAATATAGCATGAACTAGAATCACCCTCAACCTTACATTAAATATGTAAATCTTCCAAAAAGATATTCAACTAAGATATTTTTATTTGTATTTAAAGCTATGCACATTTTCTCTCTCTATTAACTACATTATTCCAGTATGACAAAGCTTGAGCTATTCATAGATTACACGCTAAGCACCATTTTTAGAGCTCAAAAGTTACAGAGAGATACAAAAGGACATTGGTTGCTACCTATAATCTTATAGAGATGGCAAAAATAAGTCCCTCCACTCTAGGTAATAACATTTCCTTTGGGAATGATGACTTTGTATTCTAGTATGATAATTTAGTTATTTTCAAGTACATCTAATTCATCCTTGAAGCAAAAACATGCAGTGACCTACACTACAATAGAATTTATTTTCATGTTAATGTATATAGAGATGTTGATGAGGGATAAACCATGCCCCATATTATTGAAATGGTCTCAGACATCCTTTTAATCAATTTTTCTAGTCTCTATAAGGCCTCAACAAAGCCAAAGGTCATGCCATGCATTGGCCTAATCTATAATATCTTCGAGAGGTCAAGATGTGAATATGGGTTGCTCAAGTTAATGTCCAAAGGGATCCCCCAATGATTTTATCATAGGGATGATATTTGAGAAATATTATGACCTACCTTTACCATAGGTAGAATATAACTATAACATCATTGGCAACTGGTATGAGGTGCACTCCCCAAAGAGGGTCTTGGCCACATGGGTAACTGACATAACTCAAACTATCTTCATGGATGACCAAGGGAACATGCTTATTCATCAATTTAAAAAAGGAGTTAGGATTGGATTAGATCTCCTCAATATAATATTTTTAAATCCACACATAGGTTATATGCACATAAGGACTCTTTTACTACTATAGATAATCCTAAAGGATTAGTAGATTACCCCACTTGGGGATATCATTAACAATAATCTAATATATGTAATGAATTATACTTTCAAAAATGGTGCCCCATTATTCATGATGAGTTGTTTTTTGGATGATATCTACATAACTATAAAACTAGGCTAGAATTCATGGTACCCAAGTGATAAGAGGTGGTGCCTCAAATATTCTCTACAATGCACATTTGTCACTTCAAATGCAACATTAGAATAATTATAGAATACTTCTATCCAATTTTCTATAAATCAATCACTAAGTGTGAGATGCCAAGGGTTAACCTATAGGTTAGATAGACCTCAAGAGACAACTATTTATACCCAATTTTTTTGATAATTAGAGTAGAGGGAGTGATGGTGGATCCTCTTAGGTTACCAATATATGTGCCTATGAAGTTAGCTAAGGAAGAGATGTCTTATCAACTATTACATGGAGTTGATGGCATATTTTAAAATAAGAAGAATAAAGTTCCCTACAAGGTCCCTTACAAGTTAGGGAGGACCAAAATTATAAAGTGTCATGATGTTATTGTGGCTACAAGCTATATGGATTCCTACCTATTGCCTAAGGATGACTTTAGGCCATGGGATCCAAACAATGCCATTGCCAAACACCTTTTCAAATTTAAGGACATAGAAATGGAGATAAACATCAATAAGATGCCCATGATTGTATTTATAGGGATGCCATGAATGACGAGGCTGTGATGAATGCCTTCAAATGCTTGTAATCACATCTTTTTGTGTGATTTTGACTTTTGAAATTTGTATTTTTCCTTTTAAATATCATTGCCTTTTGTTTCAAATGTTTTGGATTTTAACTTTATTGATGGCATTTTCTATTCCTCCTCTATATAGATTTGGAAAACCAAACATAGGTTATAAAGATGAATTTCATTTGAAAACTTGGGATAAGGTTTCTAAGAGAGAGAACTTCAAAGAGCATGAGGTATAAGAGTCTTGTAAATCAAGGTGAGATAAAAGTGTTATCTTGACTTCAACCTTGTTTTATCCAATGAGGAGATGAAAGAAAGGGGAAATCAAGTGGAATGACACATGTAAAAATTTGAATTATGTAAAATTGAAAAAAATGTGATAAAGTGTAAAGAGAAGGATAAAATGATACTAAAGTATGATTACTTATCATGAAAAAAAGGGAAATGGAGGAAAACATTCTAACATAAATTGTTTGCAGATTCCATCTAGCAAAAAAAGCAAAAGTTAAAGTTGAGAACAAGGATCAAGAACATGAAAAGATGGTAATTTTATTATGGCCATGTATTATCCGTGGTCTTACAAAGTAACTCATAAAATAAATACCCACGAGGGTGTTAAAATCAAAAAGTGAGAGAGCCTTTTTACAAAGCACCTCACAAAGAAAAATCCAAAGGATGCAAAAATAATGTTGGAAAGTAGTAAAATGAGAAGGAAAATAAGTAAAAGATGGTGTTTTTGTGAGGGATGTTGGATCATATCCATGATCTTACAAAGCAACTCAAAAATAAAAAACTAAGGGGTACGAAAAACAAGAGAAAATGCAAGAAGATAAGGAAGACTATGGTACATCAAGAAAACAAAAGACCAAAAGGGAGGACTAAAGGTTTGTGAAAGGAAAGGAAATTGTTGTAGAGGGTGATACCCATGCTTTATTAACCTATAAAAAGATTTTAGAAAGATATAGATAGAAAATATGACAAGAATGAAATGTTTAAGCAAAGTATTTTTTTAAGAATTGAGCATTGGTGGGCTCTTTGAAAACATGGCCTTCATTATTTTGAAGATGATAAGTTATTAAACCAAACATGTCTTTAACTAAATATGGGCCCCACCATTTTTGGTAATATTTACCTTGTTTATCATGGGTGATTTTAAGGAAAAGATAACCAGCATTAAAAGTGTGGACTTTAACAAGTTTGTTATGTTGTCTAGCAATTTGAGCCTTGTATTGGTGGTTATGTTATAATGTAGAAAGATGATGTTTATAAATAATATCAAGGGCATGGAGGTGAGATTCACTTAATTATTCATCAGGAATAATACCATGAAGAGATATACGAAGATATGGAAGCTTAACTTGTAATGGAAGGACTGACTCAAAACCATAAACTAACAAAAATAGAGTTGCCCTAGTGGTAGTATGAATGTTATTTCAATAGGCCTAGAGTGCAAGGTAAATATGAATATGACAATCCATGCAAGTTTCAAAAATTGTCTTTTATAGAATTTTATTATTGTCCTTAGCTTGACCATTGCATTATGGATGATAAGGCATGAAAAACTTGTGATTGATCTTAAATTTGGTACAAATTTATTTAACATGTTTATTTTTGAAATTAACACCATTTTTTGAAATGATGGTATAGGGAATGCCAAAGTAGAAAATAATTTAGTTAAGAATGAACTTGGCTATGGTATGGATGGTAACCTTAACAAGGGGCATGGATTCTACCCACTTGGTAAAATACTTAGTAACGATGATGATAAAGACATGCCCATCTTAGGGACAAGGAAGTTTACCAATGAGATCAAATCCCCATATGGAAAATGGCTAATGAGATTTGATTATTTGAAGCTTGATCAAAGGTGAATGGATAACATCATTATGAAGCTAATAAGGATTGCATTTCTTAACATATTTTATTGCATCATTTTCAAGAGTAGGCCAAAATTAACCCATACATAGGATTTTGTGTGTTTTAGCATGTCTGCTATAGTGACCACTATAAATGCCCCAATGTGCTTGCTCAAGAAGAGGAGGGACATCATATTGCATAACACAATAGATTAAGGTACCTTTGGCATTGCGATAGTAAATTATGTTATGCTGAAATAAATAATTGAAAGCTTGTTTATGAATGTATGTCTTTTCATGAGAATCTAGATCAAGAGGATAAGTTTGATGTTTTAAGTATTGAATGCTATCTTAATACCAATGGATTTGTCAAAAAGGCATAGCCTTAATGTGATAGGTAAGTGAATCAAGTAATTAGGTAGATGATGGAGATTTTTTGATTTATATAATAAAAGAAGGATCAGCAAGAAATTGATGAGGATGAAATGGAGAAGCTAAGGACGGAAGAGAATCAATAATGGAATTTTGGTCTCAAGGAATAGGCTCAATAATGAAAGAGATAAAGTCCTTAGCAAGAGTGGTTGAAATTTAATGATAGGTAATGAGGTTCTCACTTTTACATTGATAATCACCATTAAATTAATGACAAATGAGCTAAAAATCTCCTAAAACATGAAGATATTGGATGTCAAGATCAAGAGCAACTCTCATGCCTAAGATAAAATCTTTGTATTTGGCCATATTGTTGGTGACATCAAAAGTGAAGTAAAAACCTAAAGGAATGATCTTACCAATATGATTAGTGAGAATGCAACCTACCTCAGCTCCTTGAAGGCATTTATCACCATCAAAGTGGAGGGTTCAAGTATCCTCATGCAAACTGACATTAATTTTAGGGAGCTCCTCAATAAATACCTTAGAATTAGTAGTATCAAAGGGAAGGGATGATAATTCAAGATTATTGGCTTCAAGATTAGTAGTAAAACTATGAAAATAGTATTTAAGAGAGATATCTTGATTATGACCTTCAATGTAAAGGACATCATCATCAAGAAGATCATCTTGAAGTGAAGAAGTGGCTGGAATGGGAGCTATGGCAAGTTGGTCAACTATGACTTGCCCTTTAATAGCTTTTTGTGTGATTATGTGTAGATCAAATTCCATAAGTAAGATCATCCATTTGCCAATTCTATCTCCAAGAAAAAAGGCTTTGGAGAAGAAATAATGAAGGGGGTCAGAATGAATAATGACATAAGTAGTTTGGTATAGCATACAATGATTAAGCTTTTCAACCCCAAAATAGATAGTGAGGCAATCATGCTCAACTTTGGTATAACATTTATAATAATCAATGAGGACTTGGATAATGTAGTAGATAACATACTCTCTTCCTATATCATCTTGTTGGGTAAGCATTGCCCCAATTGAAATTAGTTTAGAAGAAGTATAAAGAATTAATGATTTATCATTAGAAGGTGGATGAAGTAATGATTCTTTCATATTATCAAAGGCTTTTTGACATGCATCCATCCATTCTAAATTTGTACCTTTATTGAGAAGAGAATTGATGAAATAAATGTGATAAGCCATTTCAGGGATAAATCATCTAATTACCCTAAGTTTGCCTAAATAAGTTTGAATATTAGGAATAGATCAAGGATGTGCATGTTAATAATAGAATTAATTTTGGCTAGGTCAACATTGATGTCACAAAGAGAGACTAAGAATCCTAACAATTTTCTATATGTGACTCTAAAGACACATTTGAAAGGATTAAGTCTAACTTTATATTTAAGGAGACGATCAAAGATGATGAAAAGATCGAAAATATAGTTCTTACAATGTTTGGATTTAGAAATTAGATCATCCACATAAGTTTCAACAATTTTGTGGATGAGATCATGAAATATGTGAGTCATAACATGTTGGTAGGTAGATCCAACATTTTTAAGGCCAAAGGGAATTTTGACATAACAATAGGTGCCCCTTTTTTGGTTGAATGTAATCTTATGTTGGTCCTCAAGAGTGATATGAATCTGATTATATCCTGAGAATCCATCCATTAAAGACAACCTTTCATAACTAGCCATGGGATCAAGGGTGTCATCTATTTAAGGTAAGGGGAAGTTGTCCTCAAGACAAGCAAGATTGAGGTTGTATACATTAATACAAATGTGGATGACCATAGTGACCTTATTCTAAATGTGAACTATGTTAGAAACCAATTTAAAATAATCCATTGGTTTAATTAATTGAGCATCTAGTAGTTTAATGATTTCCTTATGATATATATTATTAACTTTAGATGGGAATTTTCATTGATTTTGATGCACTAGTTTAGCATCAAGATAAGTGATGATGTTATAAACCATAATACTAGGGTCAATGCCAAGTGTCTTGATAAGAATAAGTGAATGCCTCTTGATATTTATCAAATAATAGACTAAAGTTGTCATGTTTAGATGGTGAGAGTTCTTGAGAAATCATGATTGGTCAAGGAGAATATGGGGTACCATATTTTATATGATTTGTTTATTAGATAAGAATGGTAATGCCATCTTGAAAATGGTAAGGTGTGTTAGGCAAGGCTGGAATTGGATTTGTTTTAGGATCAATGCTATTGACAAAGTTGTTAAAACAAGGAATTTGATTCTTTAATTTTCCAAGTTTATGATGCTACTGAGGAAGTTGAGGTTACCAAACATGAAGTAACTCAATAATATCTTCATCCTTAGGCAAGGTAGGAATAGGACCATAATATTTAGCATCTACTTTAAGGTCTAGAATTTGATTTCCATGGTGATCATATTCAAAATGAATCTGATGGACATTGGTTGCCTTGTGATCTAGTGTAATTTAGATGTAGATGAAGAAGATTGATTTGAAGAGATGAGAGTGTTGGTAGAGTCAGTGATGGGAGAATAATTTAAAGAAATTATGGGATCCATAGGAGGTAGATAAGATTCAAGAGCATTTATAAGTTTTGAAGATGTAAGTTATTCTAACACCCAAAGAGTATCGATAAGTGGATAATTGACAAGAGGTACATGACCCTCAACATCAAAGTCATGATGTGTAGATATAGTATGTACATCATAATTAAAGGCATGAATTTTGGCTAAAATATTTTGATAGTTATAGACATCCAAGTCTCGAGAGTGAGCTTGGGCCATGATATAGTTGTCATCATATGTTGGAGAAATCATACATGCTTGAGAATCAAGGGGAGTTTCAAAAGGTGAAATCCCAATGTTTATAAATATATGAGGGGACATGGTAAGAGGATCTTGGAATAATTTATCCACTCAAAAATCATTGTAATAAAAGGCATCTTTAGGTAAAGATGGCTCTTGAAAATTTCATGGAGGGGGAAAATTGGTAATCTCATCCATGATAGGAACAATATGATCTTGGGGTAAAAGAGAAGAAGGAAGCCAATCTACAATATATAGGGGTAACTTCTTAGTATTTCAATTGTGATACAACTCATTGGGCTCATCATCATTGGAATCTACAAGAGTAACTTGAAGATTAGGATTTATGTTGATGAACTTAGGTGAAGGAGCACTATTGATTTTAGAAATTGTAAAAGTTTGATATTGTGGCTTAGGATTGGGAAGCTGGATGTTCCATGGGTTGGGATTAGGTTCATGTTTGTAATGTTTTCCATTATGTAAGAATTTAATACATTGACTACCAGAAGAGGCAATACCCCTCATGAAATGAGTCCATGCATGACCAAGAAGAATGTTATAAGATAAAGGAAGATCGATGATAATAAGCTTGGTTTTAATAGTCTTATGTCCATGGTTAAAAAAATCCAAATGCAGACAAGTGGCTTTTGATTATTCTTTTCAAAGCCACAACAAGAAAGATAGGTTTGTTTAAGATGATCTTTGTTATAACTAAGTTTTTGAATGAGCCATAAGGATGTGATAGTAATACCAAAACCTTAATCAACTAGAAGTCTTTATATAAGGGTGGTATTAATGACTACTTTGATAAAGAGAGGTAGATCATCAATGTGAAAAATAATTTTGTCATTGATCATGTCCTCTTCAATAAATTCAATGGAAGGATTGGAAGGACACATAGTCTCTCCAATATTTTCATTATTTGGTTGAGAATCGATAGAAGGTGGTTATTTTTATATGGAAGATGGAACTTCAATTTTTTGAAATTATTAAATAAGAAATTTATAATGATAAGGTGAAGTATAAACTAGATCCATAAGATGAATCTTACAAGGTATAGAGTTGATTTCTTCAAGAAAAATCCAATGTGATTTAAAAGAACCAACATGAGGTTTAGAAGTCTAATTATATATAGAAGGTATATATGTGGTGGGAGGATCAAAAGGAGGAATTTGTTCCTTAGGTGCTTCTAAATCATCATGAGTGGTAGTGGTATCTTTAAGCAATTGTTCTTCTAAAGATGGTTTCTTAGGCTTGGTAACAAGATCTTTATGAGCCAATTTATGATGATAATTCACCTTAGCAGTGTTGACATATTAAGAGTTGTTATAATATAGATTATAATTGGCATTGATGGCACAAACATCTTTGAAATTTTATTCATTATTTTTTGAAGAAGATTTTTGAGTATTTCAAGTAGAGGCTTTAAAGTTTTGTCATTTTTGAGATGTGAAAACATACTCTTGATGATGACGTTTGATCATAGCCTCATGTATGAAAGAGTCACTAATCATATAGAAATGACACACTTAGTGAGTCCTCTACAAGATTAATGAGAATGCCCAATGTCGGCATGGAACCAACATAATAGATTAGGATCATACCATTTAGGAGGAGCATTGGGATAAATGAAAGGTTTCAAGGGTGGTAAAAATTATCTCACTTTTTGCATATAAAGAGTTGTATAAGATGGTAAAGGAACATCAAATTTGGAAACTGTAGGTTTGGTTTGGGAAGTATTACTATTAATAGCATTATATGTTTGAAAATACCCTTTAAGAAGTTTATGATTGGGTTTTAATTTCTTCATAAGAAAGTCTTGATGCTTAGCTTGGTCAAGAGATTCAATAAGAGTTTGAGGAACAAAGGTGAGAACCTTGTATTGAAGAGTGTGAGTAAGAGAGGTAATAAAGAGTTTGAATAAATTATCATCAGTTGTAATGCGATTAGCTTTATGATCTAAAGATTTCCATCTTTTAATAAAGTTATGATTTGATTCATTAGGAGATTTTTTAGCATTTATGAAGTGACTAAGACAATTTTTAGGAAGATCATTATGTTGAAACTCTTAACCAAAGGATTGACCAAAGCTTCAATTTTCCAAATAGAATGTTGAGAAAGTTGATTATACCATTCTAATACATCACTAGTGAATGTTTTGACTAACGGTTTAGTTGTGGAAAATGTATTAGTTTAGATTCACTATTTTTAAAGGTTTCCAAAGGCTTTAAGTAATGAAGTAGGGTCTTTAGTCCCATCATATTTAATATTTGGAGTTATGTTACCAATATCAATGGATATAATGAAGGAAGCTAAAGGATAATTTTGAATGGTTTGAAGCATCTTGTTATTCATTATGGGTTGAGGAATAACATTGCCTAAGGCATCCCTAAGATGTGGAGGAATATAATTAGGATTATCTTGAGGATAAATAGTTAGAAGTTGATTAGCCATGTTGATTAAGTGTTGTTGAAGTTTCACCATTTAGTTGGTATTACAATTTTGTATGATGTTCATTTGTTGAATGACTTGAGCTAAGATTTGGGTTGTATTAGGAGGTGAGTTAGTGTTGGTTTTAGCACTCCCAAAATTAGTGTTAGGGGGAAGATTATTAGAATGAAGTTTATTAGTCAGATTGTTAAATAGATTTGTATTAATCACTCCCACATTGGTTTAGAGATTTTGAGAAGTGTCTTGATAAGTATGGAAAGGATTGGATCCATCAACTTCATCTTGAGGTGTTATTTGTACCACGTTATAGTTCATAGATGAAGGAGGAGAAGAGGTGTCCCAATAGTGATGGTTCTCTTAGGAGGAAAAGAGTGGAAGGATCAAACATCCCATATAGTATCTAAATGGATTTAGGTTATCCAAAAAGATTCTGATAGGAGACCTCATTTTGACAGAAAAGAGATGAACAAGATACAAAATTATAGAAATGGGAAATTAGAGTGAAAAATAGGAAATGTAGGAAACATAACTAGGCTGACTAGATTGAATAATAGTATAGGAAATAAGGTTTATAGATTATACTAGGTTGACCAGATCAATCTAGTGTAGTGAACATAAGCCAAAAAAATTATAGGGTCAATCAGGTTGACCTAGTATAGTAAATAGGGAAGAAGAAAATATTGATAACACATTTGGAAATAAAATAAGAAAATTTGTAGCTAATATAAGAAAGTATGTGTAGAAAAGAAACACACAGTCAACTAAATTAACATTGGCCAATCCAGTTGATGCACAAAAAATAAAATCCTGTACTAATACTAGCTAATACAAAATGTTTCACACATAATTGATCAAAGAAAAAGCAAAAAAAATTGAAAAGTAAAGCTAGCTACTTGGTCAACCTATAATGTTGATTAGATTATTAATAATTATTTTAAATTTAAAATAAATATTGGCTATAAACAAGGTACTAGATAGCATTCTATGGATATTTTTAGGTAAGTTTTGGATGAAAGGGACTATAGTGGAAATAATGTAGTCTTGGTATTGGGGCCTACCTCGTAAATTCACAAATCGTAGAGATAAGGGTGTCAATTGCTTATCCAAAATATACCATTAACCATGCTTTATAATTAATCAAAGCATGAATTTAGTTTCCCCCTTGGTGATGAAATCCAAGTAGGCTAGCCTAGGTAGTCAAATATTTAAATACTTGTTGATGTTTATGTGGTTTGGACATGTGTGCAAAATAATAGAAATAGTGTAACTAAATAATTAATTGAAAATCCCATAATTAGACTATGTGTTCTATTCTAAGAATTCAAACAATTGAAAAGAAAGATGTGATTAACATTTATGGTTAATTTCAACTTTGAAACAAGGTATATTTGAGAAAATATATGGATTATCATATAAAATAGGGTCGATAGGGTCAAACCTATACTATGGAATTAAAGTCTAAAAAAGAACTAGGTTGGTCTAGTTGATCTAGTTATTTTAGAAAACACAATACATAGAACTAGGTCCATAGGGTCAACCTAATTGACTATATGAAAGTAGTTTTGAAGACTTCAGATGGTGAAAGGAAAGTGTAAAACTAGAAAGATACAGAGGAATCAAAACTAACCTGAGTGGTTCAGAGATGAAAAGAAGAAGACTTATAATCAAGAACATTGGAGAAAACTATCAAAAACCTATAAATTGGGTCGAGTTGATTGATCAAGAAATACAATAAATTGTTAAAAAAGTGCTGAAAATTCACTAGGTTAACCTAGTTGACCTGGTAGGTTGGACTAGAAGTCTAGGAACATAAAAAACTTACACTAGTTTGAGTTGGTTGATCTTTTTATCTAAACAAAATTTTACAAGTTCTAAAACTTATACTAGGTTAAGCTAGTTGAGCTAATTATCTATTCCTACAAACCTACACATAGAGATAAATAAACTGGGTCAACAAGGTTGATCTAAAATAGTAAAGATATGATAAAAATAATGATGAATAGAAATGAAATAAGTGAAAGAAATCCTATAAGGTTTTTATTCACATTAAGTTCACTAGAATGTATGCAATTGGAAATGCATCATGTCTTTAAATCAATCCTAAATTGATGGGATAAAACAAACCTACACTTTTGATTGGGGGCATACAATTGTTAAGTGGGGGCATGACCAATGTGAGGATCTACTAGACCGGATTAGGGGATCACATATCACAACACACCATGTGAGATAGGTTAATAATCCTATAGTCTAACACAATCACATAACAAACCTAAAATATTCATATGATTTAACATTTCACTAATCTAATAACAAGAAAATTTAATTTAATCTAGTGCACACAAAATCTTATGGCATAAAGTCGGGGTTAGTAGAGAAAAGCAATCAAAAGATGTATATGGAACTTCAAATAAAGTATGAGTAACACCATAATACATGGAATATGAAGAGTAATATTATTTGAGCCAACACTTATGCTACTTCTATCTACTAAAAGAAAGGAGAACAAAGTTAGAATATACTTACCTTAACGTGAACCTATCAGGACTCAATCTCTCCCTTAGCCAAAGGGACTTTTTAAGAGGTTTTTGTGGTTCATAAAGATCACTTTATTAGGCCAGAACATCCAAGACCTAGCCAAAAGAATAGATTCTCCAAAATAAGAAACCTAAGCTAAGTCTCCTAAAGTAGAATGGTAAAAGAGCAGATTATGAATAAGCATGAGTGAATAATAACTCTTGATTGCATATATGAATGATGACCAAAATGACTTTGTAATTATGAGATTATATTACCCTAAAATAATTTAGGAATGTCAGTTGACTAGGTTAACCTGATTGACCTAGCATGTTTTTCATCTAACTCACTAGGTTTATGCTAGGTCAGTCAGGAGGCTAACAAACCAAAAGAGAGAAAAGGTCCATAAATTGTACTAGGTTGACCAAGTCAACCTAGTATGTTAAACAGGTCAAAAGGGTACCAAGCAAGGACACTAACTATAGAAAGATGAAAAATACTAGAAGACTATGCAAGGGAGAAGGAACAACTTAGGGAAAGGTTTTAGGAACTAGTTGGATTGGTAATAATATGGCAAAGAGAGACAACAATCTTCTCAAGCACCAAAGGTATACCCAGTCCTTTCTCAGTGTACCCATTAGGGTATTCACTTAGATAGATTGAGTTTTTATGGGTTCCTAAAAGATGTAAAGTTGCAATAATCAATAAAAGTGTGAAAATATTATGTGTATACAAGAAGCACTAAGGCTAATACTCATAAAGCATGGCAGGCTCATTTAGGAGATGCTTGACTTGTTTTAGCCCATGATCCTAAACTTTGGCCAATGTGATCAAGACTACTTGGCATGTGTAGAGGTTTAAAGTAAATAATAAGTAGATAAAAAATAAAGGAAGTAGCAGTATTGATCTCAACAACCTCTAGGGCCTTAGTAATATTTTGTTATGATTTGTAAATTTAAATCTAGGATATTCTCATTGTAATGCATGGTAATTTGTCTACTTGTTTTTATTTGGGTACCTATTTTATAGGAAAAATTAGAATTGAATAGGAATTATTAAGGCCTATATATAGGGGTGATCCCCCTCATTTTAAATTAGGAATATTTGTGATATAATTAATACATAAGAGCCAAAAATTTGAAAGATTGTCTGAAGTGTTTAATTGTATATTTATATAGTTTTTATTTATCACATTTTATATGACTAATGTTTTCTTTTATTCAATTTAATTTGGAGATAACATTCAATATATGCATCTATTAGTTTTATTTTAACAATAGGCTAACAAATATACTAGAATATTTGCTCTATTTTAATCTTATTTACAACTAAATGTGCTAATGCAATTTACTGTGAGTGAGTAACTTTTGTGAAATGTATGCTTTTATATATATGCATTTCCTTCCCTTTAAATCTCCAAATGCATTTATTTATCTTTTAAAATTATCATAGAGCTGGTAAATTCTAGTTTTATGTGTTTTTATATTAGAAGTTAGAAGAACTTGTACCTTTGATCATTTGAAGTAAATTCTATTTTCTGCCCTAACCTACTTACTCTTAGATATACCTATGACTCACTTTAACTTAGCTCATGATATAAATATCCATTGTTTGTTTATATTTTAGGTAATAATTGACAAAGATTAAAATAATTTTACAAAGATTAACAAGGAATAGTGTCACTCCATAATATCTATTGTCCCTATAGTAGGGTATACTCACAAACTTTCAAAGTGGTGACCATATCTCTACTATTGTGCTATTTATAGTAGTAGAATTATAAACAACTCAAGCCCCAAGTATTTTAGGACTTAAAATTGAATTTCTTACTTTCCCCTATTTCCTAGTGACACACGGAGTACTTTAAGTACATCAAAAATAATAATATCTTTTGGAATTCTAGGTTATACCCTAGCTAAGGGGAGAAGTGTTTAATTCCTATCCTTAAACATAGTCCAACATGGGAGTGACATTAGATTATGGGATGCCTAGTTTTTAGGTCACAAATCTATTTTTCATGGGGTTAGCCCATGTTATATGATAACTTAGTGCTTTATGTGACCTAACTCTTTCACAAAGAAAAGGGAGAATGATGTGGAAACTTATGCAAGAGCCTAGCCTATGTGGTGACACACCAATTGATGAATGATCCACTCTCAACTATTTCATTTAATAATTAACAATGAATCTATTGGAGACATTGATCATACTCTTTTAAAATGTTTCAAGCATGAATTTTTTTCATGAAGGTTCTGCAGATACTTTCAACTTAAAGGACAAAAAGATATAGGTCTGTGCAAGACACTATAGATTCATGGCACTTGAAGGAAAATATTACTTGCTAATAATTCACATAACATACACGAAATTAATAAAATTGAATCAAGGTACATTAAGGACATATAGATGATGAATAGACAACATACATTCTATATATCAAACTTTAATAAAGTACACGTAGCATTAAACCAAAATCTAAAATTATTTTCTATTACTTCAAAAGAGTTTACAAAATGATTATGGTAGAGATTTTTTACACCTATCAGAAGGATGGAAAGCAAGAGCTCAATTCATAAATTTATAGAGAAAATTAAATACAATATGGGGAAACCTAGGCATAAGAGGGGTCATCAATGAGCCCGAAGTGGTATAGGGTAGCTACATAGGTTGGTCCCTCTCTTTGAGCATTGACACCCCATTGATGAGCCCATTTTTGGAATTATGGAGACTATAAATTATTTAATTATCCTCATTCATGTTTTGACCATACATAAAATAGATTCATGTTCCTTCCTTTTGTATATATGCAATGAACATGGGGTGTAAATGGGTCCACTTGAGGTGTTGAGCAACCTTTCCATCAATATGCATGCCAAATGATTCATGAAACTACCTCTAATATACAATAATGGCTCCCATTTTATTTTTGGATTGAAAAAATGACTATTATAATGCATGTATATGTTCTATTAATGTCCTCACACCATCCTTTTCTCCCTAGATCCTTCTATTTACATGATAAGTAGGCTTGTGTGGTCTATTCTCCAACTTTCTGCTCATATCTACTATGTGAGTGACCTAATAGTTGAAATTAGGCTCTAATTTCATCTAATGAGACTTAGTTAATCCTAGGATAACCTATATTACATTTACATTTATATTCTTGAAGAGTATTTCACCTATAACACACATTAGCCTTGCCTCATTAGGCCAAATAGACTACCTCAAAGACTAGCAATTTAGATGGAGATTATGAAAACACATTTAGTCAATTACATGGGCTATTTTAATGTTACATAGATATAAAAATTCTTGAAAATTTTCCCTCCATGGTTTATAACTCTTACTTAGGTTCTATAATGCAAATTTAGAATAAAACCCTACAAATTTGCTTGTTTAGGAGACATCCATACAGTCTCTATACCATCCAAGACCATGAGTTAAAGCCCCTTTCAATTGCCTACATGATCTAAGTGGTATACTACAAGATCCTTATAAAAATAATGTGTGTTTTCTTAAACCTCTCTAGATTGGTTGTTATTAGGGTTTAAAGGAGGTTTTAGGGGGTTTGGGAGTCTTAGGCCTTATTTTTAAGGATCTAAGCTTGGATACTTGAACTATCTACACTAATTACAAGGTAAAAAGTCATCTCACCTCCCATAAAAATTTATATTTTCCAAGCATACCTTTTAGCCTTGGTGAGCACTTGAAGGTGCTCTCCTTATGAATAATTTGTGCTTTGAGTAACCTATGTGTGTCTGCAAGTAGAAAGGTTCATATTTATGACTTTCCCAAGGGCTTTGACTTATCTAAGGGCACTCAAACATTGTGGTATGCCTCCCCTTTTGGTTTAGGAGCATCTAAAAATCTTATCTTGTCTTTTATTTCACTTTTGAAAGATCATTCCAAATGGGATTTGAAGGTTTGTCTTGTGTACAGACTTGGGACATGGAATTTGGCATCTTTATTATAACTATTAACCATAATTTCCTCATATATGAATGATGAAACACCTTGGACACCTCATAAACTAGTATTATTACCTTCATTGTGATAATTGCCCTCCTTATAATTCATATAAATAAGTGTTCTAATACTTTCAAATATCTATTTGATGGACTAGTCATGGAGGTTGTCATGGAAACCACCAAAATATTAGTTAGGTGTTTTATGAGTCCCTCTCCCTTCTCCAAATCATTTTACACATGAATATTCTTTATATCTTGATCTTTGAGCTTAAACTAGCTTTTATAGGCCTCTTCTATACAACCTTAACCCTAAACATGCCAACCAAAGAGCCATGGTGATTTTCAAAGGACCTTAAAAGACCTTAAAGGTCACTTCATGGTTGAATCCCTTCATTTGAGTGGGTTTTGATGTAGTATTTCATCATCGAGTCATCTTTAGGCTTTATGCAGGGTTTTAGATGCCCACAATCATAACGATGGTTAATATAGTATAGATATCCAAACCTAAAAAATATATATGAATTTTTAGGTAAATGACCCCCTCATACCTCATTAATATATTATATTCCCATGTAAATACACCTTGGAGATATGAGCATAAGAAGGTGATATTAGGGTTATTCACAGGCAATTTTGATTCCTTATTTTATAAGCAATAATTCATACAACCTATCCCCCCATTACCAATAAATACTTCATTAATTTTTAGTGCATATGGATACTTAAATTTCCCTATGATATTTGGGTCTAAGGGTGCTTGTTGTGGAGTGGGTGAGCATGTGAACATGCCCCTCGAATTGCTTGTATATAAGTTGACTAGCTCGAACTAGGTTTTATGACATTTGGATCACGTTTTCCACATACTGACACTTGAGACCCATTTTTTGGGTCTTAAAAATTCTCACACTCCTCAAATTTTCCATTATATTTTATATCATAACTTGCATAGGTCCCAAGATACCACCAAGGCTTGTATGTGAGTTTACTTGCTTACTTGTGTCACTTCATCTCCAAGGGTTTTGAATAAAAATATGAGTTTTATAACTTAGTATGGGTTTTATGATACCTTATACATAATTTCTCCATGAATAAATTCCTTCCTTAGGACCCATACTGACTATAGACTTCTGATAATATGGATGTGTCTCTAACTTACTATATGCTTACAAAGACAAGCATTGGTCTAAGATAAAATAGTGATTATATCCATTATTTCTCTCAAAAAATTGAACATATGGACCTATTACATAAGTCATTAATACCATATTTACTAATTTTGGAGACTTGATTGTGCTTGGAAAGGTCCCCTACCACCATTTTAGCTCAAATTAGCCCCAAACTATCTACTGATATCATACTTAGGTATACAAACTTTGTCTATGGCCTATATCATTCCCTCTAAGGGTATTAGTGACCATAGGAAGTGTTTACCACATGATAATAATGACTATAATATCCAAGTTATGGTCCTCTAACAATATATTCTCTCATAACCCACCTTTTCATTCAACTCAAGTCTCATATTTGCATAGATTGTGTGCTCTCATGAAATTGATGACATCATCATATCTACTTAGGGGTTTTTTCCATCATTTTTACACCCTATACAATTTTATCCTTGTCTTATTTCATATGGATTCTTCCTCTTAATTCAAATCAGGTGGAAACACCACTATATATTAGTAATGCCAAATATGGCTTTCTCTCACTATGACTAGTTGCAAGGTTGTTCTAAGTCTATAAAGGTTGGAGTTGACTCAAATTATGCTTAAAACTAATAAATAAGTGACTCTCATCATCATTCAACATTTTTATCATGAATACTCCATGATGATCACATTAACATTCTATACTTTGAGCAATCTGTATGGTCTCGCTTGAAACCTTGTTATAGTAGCTTTAAGGCCAGTTATAGATACACAACTTGCACTCCCATGTTTCCATATGACCATATAGGTTTAGTAACCTATTATCTCATTGGTATTTATGGTTTAGTATAGTGTGGGTATCTATTGATGCCTAAATATGTATCACAAGGTGCTCAGAGTGTTTAATAAACACTTCTCATTTTAGAATTCAAATCATGAGTTATAGTTTGTGATAATCATATTATCTGTGGTGGAATAGAGGTAGAACAAGTAGTTGTTGCATAATATTTATATCAATTAGTGGTTGGGAGCCATCTTTGCTAGTAAATCTTTGAAAATAAGAAAATTATCTATGCAAAATATGAAGTACATATGCTAAGAACAATAAATTATGATAAATAACTAATCTAAGATAGATAATTACAATGAAAATTAAACTAAAGTGATCACGTTGAAAAATAAACAAAATAAGGGTAGGGTAGAAAGGTAGATGTTTTTGGTCTTATTTTAGACATTATGACAAAGTTTAGATTTCATCCATATATGTACTTAACCAATGTGTAACATGAAATATCTTAAGCCCAAATCACATCATGCATCATGAATACTTATAAGGAAGGTGGAAATAATTAAAATTAAAACCAAGTTTACTTTAAAGATTTGTATAAACAGATAACTAATGCACATCTAAAAATGTAGATCAAATAAAATAAAACAAACTAAGGAACCTTCAATTAACCTACCATTAGCACAAGTTAAAAACTCTTCAATGAAATGTGCACACCAAAAATTCATAGGAACCATTAAAATTTGAAAGTGAAACCAAACAACTAAGAGAGAAACCATATATCACTTCCCACAAACAAATACTAAACAATCTTTGCAAAATTCTTTGCTTATTTTAACTACTCAAAGTTTACAAAGTAATTTGGTTCTAATAAATCCCCCCCCCCATTTTAAAAATGGTAATATTCCTTTTTATATAATGTTAAGGCAGTATACTAGTCAATCATATCAAATTACAAGTGTACAAGTGTAAGGACAATTGTCCTTTCTACAAAGTTTCTAGAATACACTAGAATTTTCTCAATGAACTGACCTATAGGAAATTTGCTTTTATAAATTTCACATGCCTTTAAAAAGGAATATTCTATTTTCAAAATATTATAAATTTTTACAAAATAATATTCCTAACTAACTTTATAGATCCTATGTTGATGTTGCCACTTATTTCTACTAAAGGATCTTCACTCTATAATGTTGCTCACTGATAAACTAAAGATCCACCATTATCTTTAAGGAAAGCTTCTTTTCATGATCCTCTAGGTCTTTAAGGTTCTTTTCAATCTTTTATATATCTTTTTTTATGACCCTCACATCTCCCATTTTCTCATCTAATCAAAGGAGTAGGCCCATGACTTTCTTGTTTCCATCTGCGGTCTAGTTTTACTCATGGTTTCTTAATTCTTGAATGAACTAAAGGTCTTGTTTTTAAAATATTCATTAGTTTATGAGACCCAGTGAGATGAGGGTTGTCATCTCCTTTATCAATATGTCTAAGATATGAGATTTTCTATCTTTTAGCTACTTAAAGTCTTTGGCAATGTCTTCCTTTCTTTTGGAATAGTTGTCCAGGACCTCAATCTTGTCAAAAAATATGGCCATGGCCATATTCAAATTTGCCTTAATAATATTTCTAAAATTTTGGACTAGATTCTTAGACAAGGCCTTAATCAATTCTTTCACCTGAAGACTTACATCTCGCCATTGGCCAACTTGGCCTATTGATTTAGAGATTTGCTTATCTATTTCTCTTTATATAGTCTTGGAAACATTTAAAGAGTTGAATAAGTCAACCATGGTGTCCTCAAACTTATTAAATTTGTCCTCATGAATTGATAAGATAACAAACTCTTTCAAATTCTTATTTTCTTATAATATGCCCTTGATAATTTTTTACAACTAATCATTTTGAGCCTAGGCCACTTCAAGGATCTTCTTTTCAAACATACTATCTTATCCTAGCTTTTTCCCTACCACTAGAGTTAGACCAAAAAAATGTTCAATCTTTTGAGAGGTGAACTATTCACCTTCAACCATGTATTTCTTCTCATTTACTCTCTCCATGATGTCTATCTCTAGGTTTAACCAAACTCCCACTAATGATTATGTCACTTGAAGAGTAGGTATATCAACTTTTGTTCCACTTGAAGTTCTAAGAGCATCCATTTGTGTTCCACTTGACTCTCCAAAGGTAGCCATGTGTCTTTATTTTTCTTATTATTATAATGCCACAATCCAGGGCTTGAGTTCATCATGCATGTGGATGTTAATAGAATTTGTAATATCCCAATGGTGGTGCATGGTTTTAACCTTTTTCAGTTTGATATATATGAAATACACTATAATGGTAGGGCCATAAATTAGATTATCATCACTAAAAAAGTTGATTTCACTCCAAGGTTGAGTGAAAATCAACTTTGGCTTCTTACCTCTTAATTTAACTAGAGATATCTCAGCTTTCCTTTTGTGTTGGGTTGTAATAGGAACTAAGTCCAAAGCTACTTCCTTCCCCTTTTCTTCCTCTTCTTCCTCCTTAGTTTGGGAGTGAGGTTCTTCCATTTTTATTTCTTCTTCATCTAACTGGTAAGCACTAGCCAGTGCCTTCAGGGCATCTTCTACTATCTCCTAGGGGTCCATTGTAATTGTGTTAATATATTCAAATTGTGACATTGGATCTTTGGATAGTGTTGAAGATGAGGATACTTAACTAGGTATCCTCTCCTTAGGCCTCTCTTCATTTGGCCCATATGTAACTTATGCTTTGAGTTGTTGTGTCTCTACCTATGGTTGTATGGGATGAGGTCTAAAAGATGGTTTTAGTAACAAATGATATTGTTTAGACCCTAGCCTCTATATATCCTCACTTGGATTTCACTCTCTTAGTAGTCTAGCTTTGAGATTGATGTTATGCTTCTTTAATCTTATTAGACTTATGTGAATGAAGAAGCTTAGATATACATTAAATCATTGATAGTAAGGTAATGCTCATAATTCATACTGATTTAGTTGGCCATTAAATGTTTTTCAACCCTTTCATAGGGGTAATATTAATAGTTAAAGTAATGGAGTAGTCCTTTCCTTTTACTTTTACACATGCTATCTATGCCATGGAATAATTGGTATGCTACCTCTTGCTCCACTAAATTTATGGGTACATGGACTAGTAACCTAAGGGGTTGGCTCATAGTTCCTTCTATCTAAATTATAGTGAAATATGGATATATAAAAATGTCCCCAATGATTTCAACATAATTCTTGATCAAAGGGATAACCCTCATTATAGAGATCCCTATAATGGATTCAACTAAGATTAGGTATAGATAATCACATATGAACTAAAATGGTCCCTGTACTTGAATATATGCAATTTGTAATAATACTAAGAGACTTTTTATCTCCCATTAAGTGACCATTCTTTTATGCTGAGGATTTTGGTAGTGGCTAGTAAGTCATCCAAAAGATAAGACATCATATAGAAATGGTTGCTAGTTTTCTTCTTTATTATAGAAAATTATTATTTCAAGAAAATATTGATCATCTCTCTAAAAGGGGGAGTAAGTCCTTTCTCAACCATTATATACACAAAAGGGACCCATATTTTGTTGACATAGGTGGTGGAGGGGTTTTTAGACAATTTGTTTAGTAATCTCATAATCATCTTAATACCAGCCCTAAATTGGGTGATTGGGATCTTTCTACTGAGGTCAAAGACTACTTGGGTTCTTGAATATAACCATGGGGTAAGGATGGTTTTAAGGTCATTCTTATTGGACCATTATCTGATTATGGGTAAATCCACTTAAGGCTTGAGTGGCTTATAGTAATTCTCAAAGGCAATATGGGAGATATCAGTAATTATTCTATAACTATGCTCATTTACTATCATGTCTTGATCAGTTTTACAATACTTAAGAATAGGAGCAATAACATCGATATAATTTAGTACCTCTAGCTTTACTACTACATAGTGAAGACTTATAATTTAAATAGTGACTAGGTCATAATATCTTCGACTGAATGATGTAATCTTTTCACCCTCTCTTGTAATGGTTGGTAGTTACTCAATGGTAAAAAAAATATTGGACCAGTTGTTACATCTTATGTTCAAGGCTACAACATCAAATATGGTATCTTTAAATACTTTCCCTTCTTAATCTATGGTTAGATAGAGTTTTTTGTCCTCTCTATGTTGTTTTTTGGCTACCATGACTATGATTTCTTTAAAAGAGCTCACTAGTGGTCTACAATTCACATCTAGATCAATTTACACTTGCTAAAGTAATAATTTGGCTCTTTTAGGCTCGACTATGGTCAATTTGAGATTGAATTAGGGATTTTTTAGACCCTAGGGTTATTTTGTAGGTATTTCTCAAGATTTAATGGTGATGAATTTTTCACTTGAGTGAGTTTTTGCCTTATATTTTATTTGTACCTTAGCATTTATACCTTTTCTTTTTTAAGCCAATAAAATCTCTAGTTTTATCACTTTCTACCCATATGGAATCACTGTGGCATCTACATGACCCTTTTCATGGTAGATTATTCATTAATATTTGAAAATATGACCATTTACATTTAAAATCTTCCTTTTATTTCACATCATCAGATCTTATTACACGGATCAACATGGCTTTTTGATCTTGATTCTGGGATTTGAACACTATTGAATTCCTTTACTATGTTCTCTACGGTTATGACAAGTGTCAGTACCACGAGTCTCCTAATTTTTTTTTTTAAATTTATCCTCATGTTACTTTGTTTGATCAGCTTAGTCTGATTAGATGTGACCATTGATTATGATCTGGGTAGTGGGATGACATTGGCTTTTGTAGTCATAAAGGGATTAAGTGAGCTTGGGACCATTTAGAATTTAGACCATAAGTCTATAACTTATGTCCTTAAAACATAATAAAATTAAGACCGTTCTAATAATTAAATTCATAACATAAGTTTTATACTAAGGTTTTATTATATTGATATATATAATAAAAACCTTAGGGTAAAACTTAGGCTAAGTTTATGTTGTAATAAAAAGGGACCCATTTCGATCCATTATGATCTCACTCTGTTGGATTTTTAGCATCCGCATGAACATGGATTTTTGATATCACTCCATGGAGATAAGTGGGATTGGTATCATGGGTTAAATTCTTAGGAATATTGGGCTCATGTCACTCCATTTGATCAACTTCACCTGATTAAAAATGGGTTGTTGATCCTACAAACAAGCACATAGTTTAAGTTAGGGCTTGAAGACATATAAGATTTAGGATAAAGTATTAAGACTAAGGTTTTTTTGTTAATAAAAATTAATAAGGCCTTAAAACTAAGACATTAATCTAAGTTAATAACATATGAAAAGGACCCTACGTATAAAAGGTTAGACCATATTAAAATAAAAGGGCATAAGGGGCTCAGGATATAAAAGAGACCTAGTATATAATTTTTATACTAAGTTTTAGTCATGCTGAAAAACATGACTAAGACTTAGTATAAATATTTAACTAAGTCCATAACATATTTAAAATTTCCCATGTAATTCTATTCCTACCAAATTTGAATTCAAATGAGGGGTCTAAGCTAGGGTTTCAAGAAGCTTGAACATGGATTCAATTTGACTTTTAACAGACCAAAGGCTAATAAAATGTCAGATTAAGATAAAATCATTAATATTATGAAACCTAGACATTATCAAGCTCTAATGGACATATTTTAGACTTATAACCTAAAATAAGAAGATCCAAAGTTTGAAAACTTTAGACAAGGTTAAACCAAAGCCATGAACAAGCAGACCAACTAGAACATGGTGTGGATGATCTTCAAATACAAATAATGTGAAAATATGGTAATGATGTTATGATCAAATGTATTTTTAATTTTAAATTATAAATTTTCATAATTTTAACACAAGGGTCCTCATTTTTCAAGAATGAGGATATGTTGACATCTACAAATGGTGACCTCTAGCAGAAACATAGTAATATGCTAGAATTTAGAGACTCTGGTTCAAAAAAATAGCTAAATTATCTATTTTACTTGATCAGTGTCATTATCAATATCAGTTTAAGGTTAAAATAAGCCTTGCCCATGTAGAATTAGGATCAAACATTGGAACCTAGCCATGTTGTGTCTATGCTTTGATTCCACTTACTATTTGTCATGGGATTTAGGGAACAACTTCCAAATTTTATGCCTTTAACCATTAATATTAACTTATAACATGTTTGGGTATTCAATAAGAAACATGCTTTAGTTTAGGGAAATCTTGGTAGTTTCTCTACTACTAGCCAAGCATCCATATCCCTGACAAAAAAGCTTTTGGGTCTACTCAAGGCCTTGCTCCATTGCCAATATGGCATCCATAGCCCTGATGGAGGTTACCATAATCACTTTTGATTAAAAAACTTTAATTTTTGTAGGAATATTTTATTTTTTTAATTTTTAGATCTTTTAATATTTTTAACAAAGGTTAGGAGCTAGGTTAGTCAGGTGTAGGGATTTGGTTGAATGTTTGATCCTTAGACAATCACATATGGTTGTACCCTTTATCCCAGATAAGGATGTTTATTAAGTATAAGTATGATTGTGTCTTAATGGTTAAATATTTCATCCCACATGTGTAATTATTCTTAAAACCAAGATTAAATCAAAATAATGTTTAATATCTTTAGAATATTTAAATTATTCACTAGTCCTTACTAGTTTGTCTAAACTGCAACATCAAGTTCTTATTTCAACAATCGATGATCAACCAAAGTTGAGAAGTCATACTCACATTTTTGAACTGTGAAGTTTCCTGATCAACTAGTTAAAACTTAAACTGAGAATCATCTAAAAGGACTTATTTAAAATCAAGGAACAAAGCAAAAGAAAACAAACAAACATAAACAGGCACTATATACAAACAAGGGATATGAAAATAAAAGGCAATAAACAAATAACAAGAAAGAAACTAAGCTCTACATTAACTATATAAAGTATTTACCTCCTAGATAAAATGGAAAATTATCTATTCTACTAAAAAACATTGAACCATGATTACTTCCATTTAATGGCCTCTTTTTGTGGACAAGGTAACTTGTATGCCTATGTTTTCTAGGTTATGTATCTTGGTCTCCTATCAGTATTATTTTATGTATGGATCAAAGATATGAATCTAAGACCCAATCATATTCTTCCCAAATTACTTTATTTTATATTAGGAGTATTAATTATGTTTGATCCATAGATAGATTATGCATTATATCATCTTTACTCAATAATGGTAGCTTGACTAGTATGCTTAGATTGGTGTCTTCATTAGGTTCTTTCTGAGGTGGAAATGGACTACCAATATTTATACAAAAATCTTCCAAGTCATCCCAAAAGGATTCTTCATCTTGGTTAACTAAATGATGTTCATCTAGACTCCCATCAAAAACATGTTGGTCCCATACTCCTAACCTCTTGATGAAGTCATATGAAAATTCTTGATCTATTTCGCCTGCTTCATCTTCATCCTCATTGAATATGGGTAGCTCTTCTATCCAATCAAGCTCCATACTATCCTAGTTTATGACCTCTAAAATGATATAATCTTCTAGGTAATTTATATCATTGGTGAAATCCTTAGATGAATCATCCATGTGTTATTATATCCCATCATCCACCATCTTAAGTTATTAACTTCATTTGATAAATCATGGTATGAATTTTGCCAGTGATCATCTTCTTCAAGAGTATTCTCATTTTAATAAATAAATCTACATGGGTTATCTTTATGGATACCTTCTAAAGAGTGATCATATTGGTAAATATCCATTTATATAAACTCTTATTCTTCATCCATAGACTCTATTTTAGTAATGATCTCATATGAATTATCTTCACAACTATCTCCTATAGAGAGGTCTTATTCATGGAGTTGTTCATCTCGGATGACCATTCCTTCTTTCAGATCATTTTAGGTCCACTTTATTCTTCAAATGGGAAATCAAAATCTTGCATAAAGGATTTAGATGTTCTTACAAAGTTAGATGTCCTTGAAACATTGTCTTGATAAAACACAAGTTCATATACAACCTTTTCATTTTGATATTCTTCTAGGATATTAAAATGATCAGCTAGGCCTATATCACATAGATTCATTTCATGCATGTCTTTAGATGACTCATTGTTTCTATTATCATGAAGTCTATTGAACCTTTGAGGAGCATGGTTTTTGTTGGAACCTTCTCCATAATTTTCCACTTGATTTTGTAACTAAATAAAATCAGTACTTAGCTTTTGAACCATCTTAAGTATGGATCCATTCTCACTCTCTAGTGATTCTAAGCTATGAGCTTGGTTTCCATTACTAGCAGGCACCAAAGTTTTCTATCCATGTGGGTGAAATCCATTTATATCATTATTCAAGAACCCCAAATTTTGGCCAAGATAGGCATGACTTAAGGGCAACTGGTTCAATCTTGGTGTTTGATTTATGGTAGACACACTCTGATTGGTATTAGGAAGGACATTCTATGCTAAGAAATTGATGTTGACATTTGGGATAGCATATGCAAGTTGGACTTGAGGTTTTATTTGATCATTGATTATTACATCTTCAACAAAAGTGAATGCCAAGGTGTTTATGACTAAAATATACCTTTTAAGGAACATATAAGTCATGGGATCCAAAGCATCCTTGTAAATCTCTAAGGATAAATCCTCTTCAATTCTTTAAGGGGATACAATTATACTAAACATCTTCTAGAAACTATCATTAAAGGCTCTAATGGGCTCATTTGAGTTCCTTTTGATAGTGGTGAATTACTAATATAGAATTCATGGACTAATGATTTTAACAAATTGGTCAATGAATATTTTCTTAAAATCATCTCAAATAGAAATATAATATTATATAAGGTTAAGGAACTATTCATATGCAACATATTTGAAATTAAATGGGAATAATCTACATGATACATCTTCATAAATAACATTTAAGAGTCTTAAAGTAGCTTTGAAATATCTAACATGTTCTTTAGTTATGATAACATTAGGATTGAAAGAGGGTAAATACCTTTCAAGATGAACTATACCTAGTATGCTGACTGAAGAACCACCAAGCCAAGACATACCTTGGACACATTATAACCTTAAACTAGTGAAGTAAGTTGGGAGCTTGAGAATTTTATTCACCTCAGTCTTACTTTTGCAAATTCTAGCTTAGGAACTAAGAATCTTGTTTGAAATATGATGTGTCAAATCAATATTTATAAAGAATAATGATTATATTTTAACATTAAGAAAATTTTATAAATATTAATATAAATAATAATAAATGACAACACTCTTTAACTAAATTATCTCAAAGAAGTGTCCAAATACATCAATAGGAATGATCTTTACACACCCAAGTCCAAATAAACTCAAATTAATTATTTATGAATATTTTATCAAAATAGATATTACTAACCTCAAACCTACTGAATTCATATTTTTAAAGTTATCTTTACCATAATTAAACATGTCTTCAAAGAATATCAATATTTGTCTAAATGAGCACAAAGACTAGTCTGAAACCATGAATATCCCTAACCTTTACATGATTATGCTAAAATAAACACAAATATGCAAAGATTAAAGTGATATTTAAACAAAATTAAAAAAACTAACAAAGATAATACAAATCTATAAAGAAAATTGGCCCTCCTTCTAGTGTCAATGAAGCTTGCCATGTTGATGCCTAAATATGTATCAAAAGGTACTCAAAGTGTTTAAGAAATACTTCTCATTTTATAATTCAAAGAATTTAGAGCATGACTTGCATTTTGTGATAATCCTATTATCTATGATGGAATAAAGGTATAACAAGTGACTATTTCACAATATTTATATTAGTTGGTGGTTGGGAGCCACTATGACCAACAAATCTTTGCAAATAAGAAAATGATTTATGCAAAATATGAAGTACTATGCTAAGAATAGTCAATTATGATCAATAAATAATCTAAGATGGATACTTAAAATGATAATTAAACTAAAGTTATTAGGTTAAAAAAGAAGAAGAAAAAAGGGCAGGGCAAAAAGGAAGATGTTACTGGTCTTATTTTAGATATTATGACAAAGTTTAGATTTCATCTAGATATGTACTTAACCAATGTGTAACATGAAACAACTTAAGCCCAAATCACATCACACATCAGGTAGACTTCTAAGGAAGGTGTAAATAATGTAAATTAGAACTAATTTACTTTAAATATTTACTCATATAAGAAGATAGCTAGTGCACATCTATAAATGTAGAGAAAATAAAATAAAGCAAACTAAGGACCCTTCAATTAACCTAGCATTAACATAAGTTAACAACTTTGTAATGAAATGTACACACCAAGAATACATAAGAACCATTCAAATCTGATAATGAAACTAGAAAACTGAGAGAGAGACCATATAGCACTTCCCACAAGCAAATACTAGATAATCTTTGCATAATTCCTTGCTTATATTAACTACTCAAAGTTTACAAAGTAATTTGGTTATAATAACTCCCCCCCTATATTTTAAAAATGGTAATAATCCCCTTTATATAATGCTAAGGAAATATATTAGTCATTCATATCAAATTACAAGTGTACAAGTGTAAGGACAACTATCCTTTCTATAAAGATTCTATAACACACTAAAATTTTCCAAATGAACTGACCCATAGGCAATGCACTTTTACAAATTGTACATGACTTTACAAAGGAAAATTATATTTTAAAAATATTACAACGTTGTACAAAATAATATTCCTAAATTTTTAGACCCTATGTTGATGCTACCTCTTGTTTTTACTAATATATCTTCAATCTATAATGTTTCTCAATGATAAACTAAAGATCCACCACTAGCTTTAGGGAAAATAACTTTCCATGATATTCTAGGTCTCTAAGGTTATTTTCAATCTTCTATATATCTTTTTTGATTCCCCTAACATCTTCCATTTTCTCCTCACATGATAGGAGTAGGACTATGACTTTCTTATTGCTATTTATTATCTAGTTTTGCCCCTATTTTCTTACTTCTTGCTTGAACTGAAAGTTCCTATGTTTGAGATCTTCATCAGTTATGAGAACCAATGAATTGAGGGTTGTGATCTCCTTTATCAACCTATCTAAGATATTAGATGTTCAATCTTTTAGCTATTTGAAGTCTTTGCTAAGGTCTTCCATTATTTTGGACTAGCTATCCAAGGCCTCAATCTTGTCAACCAATATGGCCATGGACATATTCAAATGTGCCTTGATGATAGTTATTATATTTGGGACTAGATTCTTAGACAAGGCCTTAATCAAGTCTTTCACATGAAGACTTACAATTTTCCATTGGCCAACTTGTCCTATTGCTTTAGATATTTGCTTCTCTATTTCTCTCTGTCTAGTTTTGACTGCCTTTAAAGAGATAAATAAGTCAGTCATGGTGTCCTTAAACTTATTAAATTAGTCCTCAAGAATTGATAAGATAACAAACTATTTCAAATTCTTGTTTTTTTACAATATGCCTTTGATCATTATTGTAACTAATCATTTTGAGCTTGTGCCACTTCAAGGATCTTCTCCTCAAACATCTTGTTTTGTCTTGAATTTTACCTAGCCACTAAAGTTAGACCAAAAAAAGGTTCAATCTTTAAAGGTGAACTATTCACCTTCAACCATGGATTTTTTCTCAATTACTCTCTCCATGCTGGTCGTCTCTAGGTTGAAATAAAATCCCACTGATGATTATGTCACTTGAGGAGTAGATATATCAACTTATTCTCCACTTAAAATTATAGAAGCATCCATCTATGTTCCACTTAACTCTCTAAGGGTAGCCATTCATCTTTCTTTTTCATGTTATTTCAATACCATAATTCAGGGCTTTAGTTCATAATGCACATAGATTTTAATAGACTTTGTAATATCCCAATGGTGGTGCATGGTTAAAACCTTTTTTAACTTGCCATATATGAAATACTCTAGAATGGTGGGGCCATAAATTGGATTATCATCACTGAAAAAGTTGATTTCACTCTAAGGTTGAGTGAAAGTCAACTTTGGCTTCTTATTTCCTGCTTGAACTAGAGATAGCTTAAATTTCCTTTTGGGTTTGTTTGCAATAAGAACTAATTCCATATCTACTTTTTTCCCCTTTTCTTCCACTACTTCCTCCTCATTTTGGGATTGAGGTTCTTCCATTTGTATTTTTTCTTCATCTAACTAGTAGACACTAGCCAATGCTTTCAGGTCATCTTTTATTATCACCTTAGGTTCTAGTGCAATTATGTCAATTTATTCAACATGTGACTTTGTTTCTTTGGTTAGTATTTAAGATTATGCTAATTTATTAGTCTCCTCTCCTCAGGTCTCTTTTCATCTAGACCTTGTATAACTTATGCTTCAGGATGTTGTGTCTCTACCTATGGCTACATGGGAGGAAGTCTAGAAGATGGTCCTAGTAACAAATGATACTACTTAGGCCCCATCTGACATATATCCTCACTTAGATTTTTCTCTTTTAGTTTTATAACTTCTATCTTGATGTTATGCTTGTTTAATCTTTCCAAGACTTCTATGAATGAGGAAGCTCAGATGTACATTAAATCATAGACAATAGGGTGATGTTCATAAGTCATGTTGATCTACTTGGCCTTTAAATATTTTAAAACACTTTCATAGGGGTCCCATTGTCTCATTTCATCAATCTATAATTTTAAGGACCTATGCCTAAAGATAGTCTCTACATGGTCCCAATTTTGGAACACAATCCTAATAATAGTTATAGGAAAGGAATGGAATAGTCCTTTCCTTTTAATTTTACACATATTGTCTATGCCATGGAATAATTAGTATGTTACCTCTTACTCTATAAAATTTATGGGTGCATAGACTAGTAACATAAGTGGTTAGCTCATAGTTCCTTCTATCTAGATGATAGTGCAATATAGATATAGAAAAATATCCCTAATGATCTCAACATACTTCTTGATCAAAGGGCTGACCCTCATCATAGGGATACCTATAATGGCTTCAATTAAGGTTGTATACATAGTCACATATACATTGAATAAGGTCCCTATACTTGAATATATGAAATTTGGAATCATACTTGGAGACTATTTATCTTCTATTAGGTGATCATTATTTTATTTTAGGGATTTTAGTAATGGATAGCAATGCATCCAAAAGATAAGACATTATATAGAAATGGTTGCTAGTTTTCTTTTATATAGGAGAGAATTGTTTTCTTAAGAAAATATGGATAATCTCTCCAAGATGGGGAGTATGTCCTTTCTCAACCATAAAATACATGAGAGGGACACATATTTTGTTGACATAGGTGGTGGAGGAGTTTTCAAACAATCTATTTAGTAATGTCATAATCATCATAATACCATCCTTAAATTGGGTGATCAGGATCCTTCCACTAAGGTCAGAGACTACTTGGGTTTTTAGATATAACCATGGGGTAAGGATGGGTTTTTAGGTCATTCTTATTGGACCATTATATGAGTGTGGGTAAATACACCTATGGTTTGGGTAGCTTGTAGTAATTCTTGAAGTCAATATGGGAGCTATAATTAATTATTCTAAAATTATGCTCATGTACTATCATGTCTTTATCAATTTTACAATCCTTGAAAGTAGAAGCAATAACAATGATGTAATGTATTACCTCTGGCTTTGCACCACATAGTGAAGACTTGTCATTTGAATAGTGACTAGGTCATAGTATTTATGGCTAACTGATGTAATCTTTTCATCCTCTTTTATAATGGTTGGTAGTTATTCAATGGTCTAAAAAATCTTGGACCAATTTTTATCTCTTGTGTTCAAGGCTACAACATCAAATTTAATATCTTTGAAGACTCACCCTTCTAAATCCATGGTCAGATAGAGTTCTATGTCCTCTTTATGTTATGGTCTAAAATTCTTTCAAATTTCTCACTAGTGGTCTAAAATTCACCTCTAGATCAAATTTACACTTGCTCAAGTGATAATTTGGCTCTTTTAGGCTTGACTATGGTCAATTTGAGATCTAATTAGGGCTTTTGTAAACCCTAGGGTTTTTATACATGTTTTTATTTAGATTTAATGGTGATGGATTTTGTAATTGAGTGAGTCTATGACTTACATTTGATTTGGACTTTGGCATTTATACCTTTGATTTTATGATCCCATAAAATCTCTAGTTTTGTCACTTTTTCCCACGTGGTGTCATCATGGTATCTACATGGAAATTTTTATGGTTGATTATTCATTAATGTTTGAAAACATGATCATTTACATTTAAAATATGCATTTTATTTTGCACCATCAAATCTTCTTACATGGATCAACATGGCTCATTAATCTTGACCCTAAGATTTGAATGCTATTAGATTTCTTTACTATGTTTTTTTTGGTTATGAAATGTGTCATTATTACAAGTCTCTTAAGATTTATTGAAACTTTGATTTGATATGCATCATTTGATTGATCTTTCCCAAGTAAATCTAGGTCAATCGATAATGATCCAAGTAGTAGGACATCATTGGCTCTTGTAGTCATAAAGGGATTAAGTGAGCTCATGACTATTTATAATTTAGACCATAAGTATTTAACATAGGTCCTTAAAACATAATAAAATGAAGATGCTTCAAATAATTAAATTCATAACATAAGTTTTATCCTAAGGTTTTATTGTATTGATAAATACAATAAAAACCTTAGAGTAAAACTTAGGCTAAGTCTATGTTATAATAAAAAGGGACCCATTTCAATCCATTATGATCTCACTCTATTGGATCTTTAACATTTGTGTGAATGTGGATCATTGGCATTGCTTCATGGAGCCAAGTGGGATTGGTCCCATGGGTTAAAATCTTGGGCATATTCAGCTCATCTCACTCCATTTGATCAACTTCACCTGATTGAATGTGGGTCATTGATCATAAAAATAAGTACATTCTTTAAGTCAAGTCTCAAAGACATACAAAGCTTAGAATAAATCCTTAAGATTAATTTCTTGTTTGTGTTAATAAACATGAATGGGGCCTTATGACTAAGACATTAATCTCATTTAATAACATATGAAAAATATCTTGTGTATAAAAGGTTAGAACATATTAAAATAATAGGGGATAAAGGGCTTCGGATATAAAAGAGACCTAGCATATAATTTTTAGAATAAGATTTTGTTGTGTTGAAAAACATGACTAATCCTTAGTATAAAGATTTAACTAAGTCCATAGCATATAACAAAGCTCCCACATAATTGTATTCTTACCAAATTTGAATAATAATGAGGGGTATAAGCTAGGGTTTCTAAATGAGGATTTTAGGAAGCTTGAACATGGATTTAATTTGAATTTTAACAAAACAAAGTCTAGTGAAATGTTAGATTAAGATAAAATCATTAAAATTATGAAACTCAGACATTGTTTGCCTCTAATGGACATCTGTTAGACCTGTAACCTAAAACAAGAAGATATAAAGTTAGCAAACTTTAGACAAGGTTAAACTAGAGACATGGACAAGCTAACCAATTATAACATGGTGTGGATGATATTTAAATATGAATGATGTGTAAACATGGCAATGATGTTCTGATCAAATCAATTTTTTTATTTAAAGTATAAATTTGCATAATTTTAACACAAGGGTCCTCATTTTTCAAGAATGTGGGTATGTTATGCTTAACAAGGTCAACTTGGGATGATCTAATCCTAAATTTAGGTTATATGGATGGAGGGTAATAGTGGGTAAGGTTGGAGTGAAATTAAAATAGAAACAAGGCTAATACAATTTAAACATAGTGTAATAATGTAAATGTGAGAGTGTATACACCCTAATTTTGTCAAGAAACCACACATATCATGTATTTTCATAGTCCTTTCATAGGAGACTCTGACTGGAGAATAAGAGCTTTGTTCACATTTGGCCATGTCCTTTTTTTATTTTTTGGTCTTGTTTTATGCTTAAGTCACCTTTTTTCCTATTCCTAGTCTTTCCAAACCTTTCAAAGAGTCATTCCACCTCATTTAGGTCAATTTTTGTATCCTCTTTCCATCCCCAAATTCTTGGGAATATAAGATAGGATCACTAGGGTTAGACTATAGTGTTGGTGACACTAGTGTCCATTTCCAATGATCTTTTCTACAACCATTTTGAGTTAAAATGGTCAATTTACTTCACTTAATGAGTCTTATCCCCTTTCTTAGATTCATCCTCAATTTTCCAAATGTTTTCCAAATGGAAATAAATCTCCAAAATTCAAAATGAAGAGTCTCTTATATAAAGGACTTCATAAGGCATTTTATATCTAGCACTTACTACTTTCACATATTATACATAATAAAAATCAATCAATAATATAACTCAACATTCTACATCACACTTAGACTTGAATTATTAATCAAATAAGTGCATAGGCAAAATTTATTCTTGCATTTATCATGCATGTTGATTATACACATTCCCTAAAGGATAACTACATTAGATCTAAGACCCTAGCTTGAGGATTAATGTAGGTAACAATCTATATAACATGGGTTATATATCATGTGATAATTATTCCCCTAACCCATTTTTACCCCTCTTTATCTCGATGAATTTTTTGTTTGCTTTTTTGTAGATTAATACATGGTTTTGAAGGTCAAAATAGACCTACAATGAGCTATGTTGACTTTTAGCCTCTGAAATTTGGTAATAGGCTCACACTGACTTGACAAACAAAACCTAGAAAACTTAGACCCTCAAGACAATAGTAGCAGAGGTGGAATATAGAATTAGTGCCACTACTATCCACTTTCAGTGCTTTTATCCAATTATAAAAGGAAGGCTAGATCTAGATTCATGACAATGTCCCAATCTTGCATATTAATTTCTAGCTCTTGAATCATCCATTTTAGTCCATTTTTAGATAATTTTTTTCTTCTCCTCATGTAATTTACTTTATAAAAATATATATTTTACCATATTAAATTATATTTTTCCCTTACTCCAAACCCCTTATTATTTAGGAATAAAACACTATATTCCCAAAAATAATTAAACATTTGGTGAACTTGACGTACTTCGAACAAATCTAAAACCCTATGTACCCTTAGGGTTTTTCTTTCAAATTTTGTGCACAAATTTAATTTCAAATTTCTAATTTTTTTATAATTTTTTGTGAATTTATCCTATTAAAAAATATTATTATAATTTAAATTATTGCAATAATTTCAAAAATTCTAAAAACCTAACTCAAAACCCTAGATTTTCAAACTAGGTCCTCAAACCCTAAGCCTTCCTTGCAAATTTTAGAAAAATATTTTGGACTTTTTGTAAATTATTTACTTTGTCAAAAATACTTTTAAAATTTCAATATAAGTAGTTTTTTGGTGCAAAAATTTAATTTCAAATCTCTAATTTTTGTGCATTTATCGCATTCAAAACTATTTTTAGAATTTAATTTATTTGCATAATTTTCAAAAATTCTAAAACCCTAGATTTCTAAATTAGGTCCTCAAATCCTAAGTTTTCCTCTCTTATAATTTTTATTTACTTTGCCAAACGTAATTTCAAAATCTCTATGTTAGTAGTTATTATCACATTTATTTGCTTAATAGTAATTTTTCATATTGTCTTTAGTGAAAGAAGTAAAATGGCCACTAAGGAACTTATTCCCTCTCATCCCCTAAATTTTTATCATAATTATGACAATGAATGGACAAATTTTCCAAATTACACATTAGCTAAAAAATCTACAATAAAGATAATTACTATTATTGTAATGAGGAATATGATGATATACATGAAAGTGATAGTGAAGAATAAATAGATTCATGTTCTTATCTCAAGCCTATCTCTTTTATTCCTTATAAAGAAAATAATTTTCATAAATGGTAAATATACTTTTCACCTCATTCTCTTATGCACAATGCACTAGATGAACAAATTTGTCATACATTTCCAAGTGAACCTCTAGTTGGTAATAATTTACTTCTATGTAAACCTAGTCTCTCCCTCTCTCTTTTTCTACTTCAATGTTAAAATTAAAAAAATACAAATGCAATAGAATCAAATTAACACTACATAGTTTAAATAATACATCTCATGTTCCTAACTCTACGATGTCTGAAGAATGTCTGAATGATAACTCTCTCTGAATTCTCATGAAAATAATGCATGTACTCTATCCATGGATAACATTGATGCACATGATATTCTAATTTAAAATGATACTTTATTGCATATTATAAAAGAATTAAATTCTTCTCTTACACCTCTCCCTATTTACACTAAAAGTGATAATGAGTATGAGAGTGAACATGAAAATGAATATAAAAATGAGAGTGATTATGAAAAATATTCCAATGCTGACAATGCATGAAACAATGATGGTTATTATTCACATAGTGAATAAGAATATCTCATATTTCTAACTCTTCTCTTACTCCTCTCAAACATAATTCACTTCCAAACATTGTTTCTACTTTTATGCATGATTCTATTTCAAATAATACACATGTTCATGCTACTAGCACATATTTTACTCAATTAAAATGTGATTCACTAAAACATAATGATAAAATGAATCTCTCAAGGCACCCCTCACTATAGTAGAACCTATTTCTCACTCTTCACCTAAAGAAAATGGTAGCTGACATCCCTCTAGTAAGGTCCAAGTTACCATTACTCCCAAGGTTCAAGTGAGTACATTCCCTCTTTATGATCCAATTTTTAAATGTAGCATTCCCATGGATAAAATTAACATTCAAATTCAATGATTAAATGAACCACATCAAGATGTTAATGTACCATCCTAGGAGATTCTCTATTTGATGCATGTAGTTGGTGAATTACAACACCAAGTACATCTCCTTACCTTGGAAAATAAGGGTTATAAGTATTGGATGGATGCCAATGATTTACATGGTAACCCTCTTCTTAAGACATTTATAAAATCTTAATTGCCTAAGCATTTATAGATGCCATCATTTCCTCACTTCGATGGAACTGAAGATCCATTCTTACACCTTGAAGCCTTTCGAAAAGCTTTGCCATCTAATGCAAGTCCTTTGATTCTACTCAAGTTATTCCAACAAACATTAGTGGGGGAAGCACATAATTGGTTCTTTCATCTATTCCCTATTTGTTGCTTTCACAATATGATGACTTAGAGGAGACATTTATCAAACATTACATAACAAACATGGGCCCTCATGCCACATATGAGAAACTTACAACTTTACATCAAAATTAATCATAGCTAGTTAGTGATTATATATTATGATTTAATAATCACATGTTAATATTTATATACAAACCAACATATTTATATATTTAACATATTTTTATTAATAGGCTTTACCAACCTCTCCTCGAGCATCTACTATATCAAATAGAATCTCCTTTTAGGCATTTATGCTATACAACTCTAGCTTTGGAAAACAAATTGGTATTTATTTATGTATATTCAATTTATCAAATTAATCTATATTTCAAAATAATATCTATAGCACCTAGCATCCAACATCCACCATGTCCTAAAAAAGATAGGAAACCATAACCAAAAAAGCAACTAGTTAAGAACAAAGAACCAATTTCTAGAGCACAACTTATAGCATGCAAATAGAGAATAGTAGTAGGGTATCAATATAGATTTATTCTAAAAGAGATAACCCATTTTTAATATTATCAACACTATTAGATAGGAGGTTAATCACATTACCTTATACTCATCGATGGGATCCACATCTCTTACATAGACAACCACATCGACCTTTTAGTATCTATCATCATATCTATAAACACAAAGATAATGATTGTTATGGACTTAGAGATTGCATTCCTAGATGTGTTGATAATGGCATCATATCATTCACATAAGGTGCACTAATATATCCTTCATCATGTAACCATAGACCTCATTTACCCATGGATGAGTCATCCTAAGACATTCCTTCACATGAATCATCAATCACTCATCATGAGAGAAATGTCGATTATAAGATAGAGCCTCATAGGAGATATCCTTTTCCACCTATTCAGAAGGTTTGAAAACTAGTACAATGAGAGAAGCCTACACATAATAGTATAGTCTGAGGGGTACATAGTATAATTCCATATACATATCCAACAGAGTCACAAGCACCATAATAGAGTAATACTCATGATAAATATTCACTATGATTAGATTTTTTGGGTCCTACCCCATGTAGTAATCTATTATGGTTAATATTAAATGAACCCACATCATAGAGTACTACTCATGATAAATATTCACTCTAGCTAGATTTTTTGGGTCCTATCTCACATAAAAACTCATTACAGTTAATATTAAATGACCCCTCATCACAATTTTTAGCTCTAGTGTGAATCAAAGTAGAGGGCATAAGGTATATGATTATGGATAGATGAGCCTTATTCACAACACATAATTTTATTTTTATGAGCAATAAATTTAAATTTTGTAGAATCTCCACATCCATCTATAGTTAGTACACAATAGATGTATCAAATATAGAGCATATCCCTACATAACATGAGCAATATGGGTAGTTATCCAATTGGCCAATGAGATTTAGATAGTGATGCATAATAGAGTGATATAATGCATATTCATACAAAAATTAGTTTATAACTTCACTTAGCATGGCAATAATGGAGCCAAAGGTCTAGCTAGCCTTTGTATTATTGAGCCACTCTTGGGGAAGTAATATGCACATCGTGCTATCTTACATCTTTACATACTAAAAACTAACAATCCTAATTCCCAATAGCTATCCATAGCTAAAACCAATTTATCAAAGTCCATATATTACCAAATCTTATTCTAGCAGCATTAAACTAACTTAACCCATCCAAACAATTTACCAATCTCAAACTAGCTCAATTTATCCTAAATTACAAAACCAATTTTTTTTTGCTTACATATAATTACAAACCAAATAAATTTCATTTTTCATACAATTCAAAATCAAAATATAGCATCACACTTATTGAAATAATCAAATCATATATTCCAAGTACCATTTTACCAAACATACGTAGCCTCAACATCAATACCAAATCAACTACTTCTACAACAACGATATGAAATGAATATAAAAATATATTTCAAATCCCATAACATAGTACACATGAGTCAAAATCCAAACAATATACATATATATAGTAGTGTTTTCCAAACATGTACATCATATCAAGATAGAATCAATCATGGATGGGAGTCAAGTCCTCACTCTTAGTCTCAATCTCTCCTCTAGTACTAGTCCCATAGTCTAACCTATCACTTGATGACCTCAAACCTTCTTGAGATCTAAAATTCCTCTTATGATGACTATCTCACTCCAAAAACTAACCATAATCCTCATGCAAGTGTGCATACCACATCTGAAGCTCTATGTACTCATCTATAATCCATATACTCACTGATTCATAATTAGGTGGAGGCATCCTATACCTATCTAACTCAACCCTTAGATCATCTCTCTCTCCCACTACTCTAACATATGTAACTATCACTATGGTAGACCTATCAAATAAATGACCATAAACACTAGATATAACTATCACATGTTCTATCAAACCATCCTCTAATGCATTATCAAGAACATGTCATGTGATCTCATGGAGTGTAGACTCTATGATGGTCTCCAAAAACTCATCATCTCCACCTCTTCCCCTAGTAAGTGTTTCATCTTAACACCTTCCACTTCACCTACACACAAAATTACAATGCTACATTAGATATGCATTTTCTGTTATAAAATAAAATAAGCACAAACTTGTATATAATTCACATATAATCAATGCTTACCTCCCATCATTTAGATTGATGCAAGATCCTCATACTTAAGGGCATCCCCTCTACCAACAAGATATAATGAAGCCCACTAATGCCTCATCCACCATGTGGTATATGCCTATATGCATCCAACATCATCTACATCAATAATATCTGTAGCCGTGTCTCATGCATCCAAAGGTAATGGTGCTAACTCAGCCTTGGTAGGTGTCCCATAAGCTCCTTCCCTTACTAGTGTCTATGCACTCCTCACCCACACCCATGATGTAAGGGGCACATCTTATGGTAACCTAATTTGTCTAGTCACTCAATCATACTAAAAGTTCTTGTAAACTCTAACTCAATGGTCATGTATTTAATAACTAACCCTCATATACCACAACTAAACTCCATCCTCATGCTACCTATGGAATCCTCTATAGGGCCTCCATATGATATCCTGAGCCACTAGTCTATCTAAAACTCATCTATAGTTATCTATCCTAGGAGACTGGATAGCTAACATACTCATCCACCACTCTTTAAATTGCTATGGAGGTGCCCACCTCTCCCTCTATAATCCTATCATCCACACAACTACTATGTGCTCATAATCCCAACAATGTAATAAAGTAGTTACACTCACACCACCACTAAATGCCTCATGAGTAAACCCATAAAGACATATGTATAAGTGGGAAATAATAGTCTTACCCCATGAGAACATTATGTCATACACCTCTACATTATACACTATCCTATGAATCCTTTATGCAATCAACATCCCACTCCCATCCACAACAACAAATGAATCTAACAACATGACCAACCATTCTATAGATGTAGAACGCTTGACTACATAATGACTAAAAATAATACATCAGTATCACTTTCTCTCCTGTGTATGCCTAAGGGTACACCAACAAAGTACAAGGATGTATGATCAATATCATCTACACCTATTTCATCCTACAATGTCACCTACCATCCACTAACCAACAAATTCAAGATACAATACACATCATCTAGAGTAATCATAATCTCTCTAGTAGGAAGCCAAAAAGTAAAAGTGTCTACATTCCACCTTTCACATAAGGTGGTAATCAAATATCTCTCCCACTACATAGTGCTTAGGTCACACACATGACCCAACCCTGCCTTATCTATCATAGCTCTCTCATGAGATAACAAAGGTAACAATCTCAAGATCTCCATCACCTAGCCTCTATGAAATTCGCTCATCTATACCTACGCTAAAAACACCAAAAAATAACATATATATTAGTTAACCATGCCAAGGAAAATAACTAAGCTATGCAACTATAGGAAATGACCTATAAATTCAAATAACTAGCCCCAATAGACAACACTACAAAAGGACACTAATACTAGACAATAGTGCCAGAACCTAGATAGAAGCATTAGAACTAGTGGAAATTTACTGGAACATTTCAAAATAGCTCAAAAACATCAAAAACGTGATTCCAAATGAGCAAAAATAACACATTTTAGATACTTGCTAGGGTAATCTCCCCACTAGCCTCAATTTGGGCTACCAACTACTTTAATCAGGTTACAGAAAGTGCTCATCTCCTCAGCATATCTCCTACTCTAGAGATCAAAATCTCAAACTACTCATCGTGCAAATGAATCAAGAATCAATCCAACTTTCCTATATCAAACAACTTTTTCATCTAAAGCAAAATACCATTTTGCCTTAACTTCAACCCTATAGCTCTATTTTACAAACTATTTTATTCCACAAAATCATAAAAATGATACCTTAAACATCACATAAGCCTTATTCTCTTACTACATCATCTACCTACTATGGCACACACATCTCTATACCTCTTTTATATCCAAACATACAAATTAATCCTAAACAATCAAAGACTCATTCAACTATTAAATAACATAATCTAATAAATCAAACAACTTTTGAATCAATTCAAACTATACCAACCTTTTTTTACTTATGCCACTATTCATCACTTTTGGCTCAACCTCCTCTGTCATAGATCTCATCCCTCTCCCCAAAAGGGGGGAATATCCTATTCGTACACATACCCATCATACACATCCATTTACATAAGTGGATACACCATGGTTCTTACACCTTTAGTAGTTAGATCATTAGGTTCAACTGAGACTGATCAATATATATAATGATTTAGACTACATGGGTCATTGAAGATGATTTTTACACATTCAGTATTTAGATTATCAAATTCAGCTCAGATCAATCAAAATATATAGTGATTCAAACTACATGGGTCACTTAGCATGGTTTTTACACCTCTAGTATTTAGATTATCAGATTTAGCTCAGATTGGTCAACATATATAGTGATTCAAATTACATGGGTTACTTAGTATTACTTAGGACATTTAGGGGGGTATACCTTCAATTTACAAATACAAAAGATATTCAGATACAATGGTTCAAATTATATGGATTCATAAGAATTTGATATAGATTCATACCAAACACCATATTTGGGAGCATGTACATTACTACACATCTCACACATTACTTTATATAGCATGACATAGTAATAAGACTAGATAGCATATTATAGGCATAATTCAAAGCATAATGTTTTGATCTCAAATTTTTCACATGGGACATGGCACAATATGTCATTTCACATGTAGTTATACAAATTTTTAGACTATACATATGCATCACTCACATACCAAATTTGGGGGTATGTCATAGATGTTCATGTTCTTCATCATCCAAGATTATATAAATTAGAATGATAAGGCATTCCATTCTCTCCTTACATATTTACTAGAGTTTTATATTACACCTAGTTGTACCAAGGTTGTCACTAGGTTGGATCATATGATTGTTTGTAGTGGTTGGTCTATACCATTACCCAAACCTAGACTATAGGAGTTTATGTATAACAGAGGGTAGACATTAGTTTTGGACCTCTGGACACTTCTTAGTTCTAGTTTATATTATTCAAATTGGGGGCATGATATATTTTACTCTTCACAACATATATATTATATACACACATTCCAAATTACATGAGTTTATTTGGGGAAAAGGACAAACATTGGTTTTGGACCTCTAAATATATCTCATTTCAATTAGATTCATCATAGGGGTTAAACATTTCCCTCTTTCTCCATGTTATACAGATTTTATTTCTAGATTCAGTATAGGGGGCATCCATTTTATGGATTCCTTATTTCTCTAGGCACTATTCGGCTCTCCATCCACTTCCCTTTCCAGGAAGTGAGTTAGGCCCTATTTCAGCACACTTCTTTCCACACATGTAGGTTCAGGTACACATTTTCTTTCCTTTATTTTACTCTAGTACTTCATTTCATTGCATCACTAGAATAAAATGGGGGGGGGGGTGTATAAAACCTAAATTGGTAAATAAACCACACATATTATGTCTTTTCATAGTCCTTTTACATGAGAATTTGATTGAATAATATGATCTTTGTTCACATTTGGCCATGTCCTTTATTTTATTCATTTTAGTATTGTTTTATGTTTAAGTCACCTTTTTTCCTATTCCCAATCTTTCTAAACCTTTCAAATAGTCATTACACCTTATTTATGTTAGGTTTTATATCCTCTTTCCATCCCCTCAAGTCTTGAGACTATAGGACATGAGCATTGGGATTGGACTATAACACCAATGCCACTAGTGTCCATTTCCATCACTCTTGTCCAAGGCCATTTTGAGTTATAATAGTTAGTTTCCTTTGCTTAATGAGTTTTAACACCTTTTTAGTTTCATTATTAATTTTCTCAATATTTTCCATATGAAAATAAAGCTCCCAAATTTAGAATGAAGAGTCTCCTATATAAAGGACTTCACAAGTCATTTTATATCTAAAACTTACTACTTTGGCACATTATACATTATAAAAATTAGTCAATAGTATAAATCAACATTTTCCATCACACATAAGCTTACATGCTTGATCAAGGAAGGGCCTAGGTAAAATATATTCTTTGATCTATTGTGCACATTGATTATGTACATTCCCTAAAGGAAAACTACATTATATCTGAGACCCTAGATTTAGGGTTAATATAGGTAGCAATTAGGACATCAAGGGTTCTAGATTGTGTGATCATTCTTCCTCTAACCTATTTTCCCCCTTTTTCTCTTGATTCATTTGTTTTTTTCACGTGTGTAGATGACTATAGGGTTTTAGAGGTTAAAACAGACCTACAATGAGCTATATTGACTTTCAACCTCCAAAATTTGGTATGTAGGCTCACACTGACCTGGTGAAAAAACCCAAAAAGCTTAGATCCTCAAGACAATAGAGGTAGAAGTGGACTATAGCATTGGTTCCACTACTATCCAATTTTACTGCTCATTTATAATAAAAAAATGAAGGTTAGATCCAAATTCATGATAGTGTCTTAGTCCTACACATTGATTTCCAGCTCTTGAATCATCCATTTTAATCTCTTTTCAAATACGTTTATTTCTTCTCCATGTAATTTACTTGATAAAAATCTATATTTTACCATATTAAATTAGAGTTTTCCCTTACTCCTAACCCCTTATTATTTAGGAACTAAACACTAGATTCCCAAAAATAATAAAATAGAGAATGACATGGAATTGACACTAGATTCCTCCCAAGACTAATCTAAGTGGACCCTGTAGACACCCTAATGTATACACAAGAAAACATGAAATTTTTGAGGCAAAATAAAGGTGTATATAGTCTTCAAAGTAAACATAGGATTCTCAAAAATACCTTTATCTATAAATAACCTTAAACTTTACAAAATGTGATTGAGTGGATTTATAAACATAGAGGGTGGTTTACATGCTTGTGAAGTCATAATGAGAGTGGATAACGTTTTTTTGAGGAATTTTAAGACACATCATTAGCATTTCAACACTATATTACGTGATTTGGCACACATTAGATCCTTATAAGTGTGTTTCAGCCACATATACATAATATGCCATGTAGGGTTCTTCAAACACACATAAATTGATATCTTTGATGTATTATGAGATGATAAGGGGTTATTGGTCCATTAATTTAAGAAAAATTATTTAACAACCTTAAAAAACCATTGCTAACTCTTCAACCCTGCTTGTAGCCTTTGATGGAGGCACTAAAACTCTCTTCTTTTCATAAATTTGTCTATAGACCATGCATAAAAATGAATCAAGGGGATTTTAAAGCCACACAAGATCAAATGTGTAAACCCAACATTTCAAGCATCATGGAAGGAATCTTAAATACTTTTTGAAATAAGATCCATGATTAGTTTTATAAAATAAGGTAAAATACTTTGAAAATTGTTGACCCCAAAAGTACTTATGTAGATGAGGGGGGTATAGAAGTTCCTATTATCACTCAAATTTTCACCCTTAGAAGAGGGTTCTTCAAGCCCTTTAAAATTTTATTTATATGATGGGAATAACCCCAGGCTATAGGTCACCTATGTTGGGGCTGAACCTCTAGAGTAGGTTAGCTTCCTATTTGATTCTCACCTAAACTAAAGCTTCATAGGGAAAAGGGTTAGAAAGAGGATAATTGATCCTAAGAAATTTAACTAGGAGATACACCAAATAAAAAAGGGGAACTCCCATAAGAGTGATCCCACACTAGATTTGTATAGGATAATACTAGCTCACACAATCTCAAGATCAATCTAATTATATAATTGTTTCATGAAAAAGGTTTAGGAAGAAATAAATGCAAATAAAGAGTATTTCTAAGATTCACTAAAAACTCACATTAATAGTATAAATAACACTAATCTAAACTATCAAATAACATTGAAAAATCCTTTAAAAAGGTTAAAAAGAAGGACCATGGATGAGGAAGATTATCCTTCACATAGTGCCAAAGTGTACAGCTCACCAAACACATATTCAAGTTAAAAGATAGGTAAATAAAGTCTTAAATTACATCAAGAGGTAGTTCTTATAAATTATCGACAAGGTCAATCCTAATCAAGATGAACATATTTTGCAATATCTCATAGAGTGTCCCTACTCCTCAAAATCAAGAGTCCTCTTGATAATCTAAGAGAGAGGGAGCTTTAAAATAGAAAGAATGGGTAATATAGAGAAGTGGAAAATAGAGAGAATGGGGGAACACATTGTCCATGATCATTAAATGAGATGTCACATTTTGTTCCAATCAAGACTATTTCATCATAAATTAGTTAGCCTTCATCTACTCCAGTAGTCTTCAAGTTATTCTCATTGGCTGAGTTATCCACTAGAATACAAGCATTTGTTTTGCATGATGTGTCATGATTATTTTAAGGAGAAAATATCTCCAAGGGATATAATTAGCATTGAATATTATAAATACCTCTCCATCCACCAAATCCTCTTTTTATTTGATTTTTCATGCCACCCTCCACTTTTCATCTTCAACTTTGTCTCATTATGAAGACAAAAATCCTCATGTTCATGGGTATGATAGAGCCATGCCTAATTTTACTTGAGTGGTAGTTTGTACCTTCTTATCAAGGATGTGGCCATTTTGGAAGATAAGACATTCTTCCATATCTTTTTTATATTTGCACCTAATCCAACTTAGACATATATCAGCTATAGAATTATAAAACAATCTAAGTTATTAGTTTTCATATAGATATTATATCGATGAAAACTTATAGGTTACGTAGCTTCATTCTTAGACTATATTTAGGTTTAAATAAACTTGTTTTGCCTTTAAACCTTAGGAAACCCAAGAGCTCTATTTATACACATGTCTCCTTTTAATAAATAGTCATCAAAATTTGATCTATATATTAGCTCCAAAAGACATTCTATCTCTGTGATTCTCTAATGGTAGAGCTCAATCCTTTAAATGTCCATCTAGTTCAACCTAGATCATGTCTAGACTCTATTCCTTTGTTTTTTACCTTTCTCAAGTTAAAGATTGTACTATTTTGATCCTTTACTTATTGGCTATCAATCATGACTAAACCTATTTGAAATTTTGACCCATCTCACACCATTTATCATGATCTATATGATTTAGTGAGAGCCATTGATATTTCCCTTGAATTGTCAACCTTATATGAGCTAGTGCCACTTGATAGTCCCATGTTTACCTTTAGGATCCACTATTAGTCTATATAATTTATGAGCTTACATAATGTAGTGGCTTATTGAACTCTTTGACATTTTGAATTATCTCACTCCACCGATCTCCCTTAGTATGAATGAGAGCCAATCATTAGATTTACTTTAGTTTGAAAACAAACAACAATTTACCAAGTCATAAAATTAATGTCTATGCGACCATCATTTGATATCTACACTGATGTATTTAACATCCCACAAACTATGAAATTTAAAATCAAATGGATATTTATAGTGGCTTAAATTCAATTTTTGTTTGAATGTATCCCATTATTTGACCAACTTTGAATATTTATCTTGAAGCACAAAAATCATGGAAGGACCAAATTTGTTGGAGATGTTCCTGATATTAAAAGGATTATGCCCACTTGATCTGCTAGTTCTAGGATATTTCTAAGTACATTTAAATTTTTTTAAGGTGATCTCACCTATGTAATTATTCATGATGCCTTGATAATGGTCTAGTTTATTTATCTATGTATGGGAAAACACTATCAAACTTCTTGAGAGCCCAACTTTGCACATGTATATCTTTTGTTGTGCTTCATCACATGGCTTGAAACTTAGTGCATATAAAAATGGTACAAGGTTGAATATATCCATGTGATAATTTTATCTTGATTATTCCATGCATGTGAGATATAGCATCGTCAAACTATTCATGAGGCTATATTTGAGCTCCTTTGTAAATTAGCAAAGTAGGAAAACTTAGCAAATTTTGTCTGAGAGGCCAACTCTGGACCTTAATAACCTTTTTGCACTAAGATGCACATCCTAAAATTTAGTGCATATAAACTTGGGACTAATGTGATCATAATCATATGACCAATTATCCTTGACTCATCCGCATGTGGCAATGATAATGTTAGCAAACTACCTACTCAAATTTTCTACCACTAGACCCAAAATATCTAGATGAGCACAATGAAGAACTAGATGAATACCATGTACTTCCATACTCATTTCAATAAATATTGACACCCAATATGGTCTCTAGAACTATATACATATCCTTTATAAATAGATAATTTACACTTTAATTTAACTTATAGTGTTTCAAAAGCTTTGTAAGTTCTATGATCCTTTTGGTCTACTCATTCAATCCAAAAATTTGCTCAAGCTCTTTGATCATTTGGAAAATCAAGAATTATACTTAATTCTCTACATCAGGGCCTCTTGAATACTATGAAAATAGATCCAGGTAGTTTCTTGTGTGGGTCAAAATTGGCCAACATTTATGGTGACTTGCAGGGAAGCATGCTTGTTATGCTTGAGAACCTAGACCAATTTTCCTTGTCTAATCCATTAGGCATGGAGTTATATACTCTTTTTTAATCTATAACTTGATATAGGAATGACCCTTTCCAAAAAATTCCTCTTGGAGAAATGATAAAAAAACAAATACAAGTGCACATTGATACTTGTAGGAAAGAAAGAAAAACTAATCTACTAAACAAATGTGTACAAAGGCACTTAGATAAAAGCATGAAAACTATTATAATATGTATAGGGATACAATTTATAGATACCCCCTCCCATGTCAAATGGAAAACTATGAATACCCTTCAATTGTAACAAAAAAAGATGAAAAATGCCTTGCTTTGGAGGTATTAGAATTGGTGAATCAGACAACTTTATGGCCAATCCTTTTGATGTACTCTCCAACAAATGAAATAGAACAAACATGGCTCAAATGTAGACATTATTCTCCATGTCCTCTAATATTGGCTCATGTTGGACTATAGGGGATCTTTCAACCTCCTCATTTTATGGCTTAATTTTGTGCTCTGAATTAATCACATGTGATGGCTCCTTTGAACTGATGCTTGGTTGACTATCTAGTCTTGGGTATAAAATCTCTAAGTCATCCCAAAAAGCATCTTCATCTTGGTCATTCAAGACAATGCCAAATTCAACACCATATTTGGTCTACTTTCTTTGAAAGGGTCCATATAGTAGTTCATAAATCCACCTAAGGCCCAACATGTCATGTTCTTATGGCTCTAAATCTAACCATTCTTCTTCATTCTTGAAGACATCATTACTACCTTCAAAATATAATTAATCTTGAGATTGGTCAGTTTCTTCAACCTAATTATCAAGTTCATCTTCAAGATATGAAGGAGGTATGGGATGGTTTGAATCCTCTACTTGATTCATGAAGTCATGGTACAGTTATTATCATAACTCATCCTGATCCTCCTATTTCTCTATTTCTTCCTCATCTTCATCTGTAGTCACACCAAATAAAAGCTCTTGGGACTAGTCAAAATATCCCATACTCTCAACTACACTCTGGGTGCATACCCCTTCAAATATGAAGACATCAATACTACCTTTAGGATCTAGCTCATCAAAACTATGCCAAGAAGTCTGATCAGAACCTAACTCTTCCCCGTTTGAATGAAGTGAACTATCTATCATGATCTATTCATCATAGACACTAGCATTTTCGTCTTCAAGATAAACATTGACTACAAGCTTCTCCTCTAATCTTTGTAAAATATTTTCTTTCTCTAAGAGGGAAATGATGGGAGGGTAAAGAATTTTACCTTGCTTATAGCTTAAGAATGTGTCCTTCTCACTAGGGACTTTGAATGGCTTCTTTTATGGATTTTGAGGAAAGGAGAGAGAGTCTTGAAACTCTTGTACATCAATCTCATTAAGCTAAGCTACGGTTGCTTGATTTACTTTTGGCACAAATAACTCCTCCTCTGAGATTGCTTCTTGGACTGCCCCAACTAGCACCTCATCCTTCTTCTTTATGCCTTTCTAAATTAATTTCCACGAGGGAAATGAGTAGGGAGTAGGCACCTTTTCTTCCTTTATAGGAGAGGGTGGTCTCATAAGCAAGGGAATTATATAGCTAGGGTCAAATGTATTAGATAAGATCCATGATGGAAGGGCTTCACACTCTTGAGTGGGAATGCCCATTAGGGTAGAGAGAGAAAATTGATGGGCTCTTAGAAAGGAGAGGACACTTAAGACTGATCTAAATGAGCCTATTGATTCTCATAAGACATCAACACACTATTTAAATTCTAGATGATATTTCTCATCATCATTATGTCCTCATTCTCATAATATAAACAATTTTCAACATCACAATCTAACCATCTATCCTTGACTAGTTAAAGATCACTCCTTACCTCTTATAGAACATAGATAAGGATGATTGGAGAAAACTCCAAATTCCTACCAATCTCCTTTATCAACTCAATATAAAATGATAGTGCTTTCTTGATTCTTGATAAGGATGTAATAGGATAAGCCTAGACTTGACAAGGGAAATTAGGGTACTAATTTGAATGCAAAAGAGGTTGACCTTGGTCATATATAAGGTTAAAAGGAGGACAAAGGCCATGGTAAGGCTGACAGGTTGTTTGAGGGCCACTTAGGTAGAATACATAAACATTATTTCCCTGATAAGTGTGATGCTAAGGTAGAGAATAAGCATTTTGATCAAAAGAGTGATTATACATACCAAATGGTAGTTATTAAGCACCTATGTTGCTTATAAAGAAAATATTTGATTTGGAGTCTCCATTGATGTTAACTTGTTTCCTTCCAAAATTTTATTAGAGGAAAAACACACCAATAATATTTCTACGCTTTTGGACCTTTGTCCTATTGGGTGTACCAAAACTATTACCACTCAAATTTTCACCCTTAAAAGAGGGTTATTTAGGCCCTTTCCAACTTGAGTTGTATGATGGGACAAACCCATGTTATGGGTCACCTATGTTGGGGCTAAAACTTTGGAGTAGGTCATATTCCTCTTTGATGCTCACCTAAACTAATGATAAACTTATGTTTCATAGGGAAAAGGGTTAGAAATAAGATAAGGGAACCTAAGAAAGCTAACTAGGATATACACCAAATAAAAATGGGGAATTCCCATAATATTGAACCCATACTACATCTTTAGAGGATAATAATATCTTACATAATCTCAAGATCAAGATAATTGCATAAGTGTTTCATGGAAGAGGTTTAGGAAGTAATGAATGCAAAAAAGAGGATTTATAAGACTCGTTACAATATCATGTTAATATCAAAAAGAACACTAATCTAGATTTGTAAGAAACATTGAAAACTCCCTAAACAAGGTTAGAAAGAAGGACCATGGATGATGAAGATTCTCCTTCACACAATGCCATAGTTCGCAACTCACCAAACATAGATTCAAGGCAAAATATAGGTAAAGAAAGTCTTATATTTCATCAAGAAGTAGTTCTTACAAATTCTTGATAGAGTCAAGCCTAATCAAGATGAACATATTTTACAATATCTCATAGAGTGTCCCCTCTCCTCAAAATCAAGAGTCCTTGTGATAATCCAATAGAGAGAGAAATTTATAATGGAAAGAATGGGTAATATAAAGAAGGAAAAGAGAGAGAGAATAGGGGAGCACATTGTCCATGATAATTAAATGAGTTATCACCTTTTATTTTAATCAGTATTAATCCATCATAGGTTAGTTAGCTGATATTTACTCCAGTAGTATTTAAGATATTCTCATTGGTTGAGAGATCCAATAGAAGATAAGTTCTTGTTTTTCATCATTAGTCATGATTCTTTCAAGGAGAAAATATCTCCAAGGGCTCTAATCAACATTGAATATTCTAAATACCTCTCCAACCACTAGATCCTCCTTTGATTTGATTTTTCATGCCAACCTCAACTTGTCATCTTAAATTTGGTTTCATTATGAGGATAAAAATCCTCATATTCATGGGTTTGACATAGCCATGCCTAATTCTACTTGAGTGGTGGTTTGTACTTGTTTGTTGAGGATGTGGCCATTTTAAAAGATAAGACACTCTTCCATATCTTGTTTATATCTACACCTAATTCAACCCAAACATATATTAACTATATATTTAAAACTAATCTAAGTTATTGGTTTTAATATAGCTATTATATTGATGAAAAATTAGGCTACATAGCCTTTCTCTTCGACTATATTTAGGTTTAAATAAATCTATTCTGCCTTTGAATCTTGGAAAAAATGTGAGAACTCTATATATGTACAGGTTTCCTTTTGACAACCAATCATTGAATTTTGATCTATATATTAGGTCCAAAATACTTATTATGTCTTTATGACTCTCTAATGGTAGAACCCAATCTTTTAAATTTCCATCCAGTTTAACTTGGATCATGTCTAGACTTGATTCCATTATTTTTTACCTTGCCTAGGTTAAAAACTACCCTATCAACCTTTGTAAAATATCCTAGGATTGATCCTTTGCTTATTAGATGTTGATCATAACTTGACTTGTCTAAAATTTTGACCCATCTCACTCCATTGATCTTGATCTATAAAATTGAGTGAGAGCCATTGATATTGCCCTTAACTTGACAACCTTATCCAAGTTGGTGCCACTTAATAGTCTTGCATTTACCTTCAAGATCCATTATTAGTTTTTATACTTTATGTGATTATTCCATGTGGTGGATTCTTGATCTCCTTGATCTTTCAACTCATCTCACTCTGTTGATCTACCTTGGCATGAATGAACAGCAATAATCAGATCTACTTTAGTTTGAAAACAAATGGCTATTTACTGGGTCTTAAAAGTAACATCCATGTGACCATCATTTGACATCCATGAAGATGTATTTGATGTCCTTTAGACCATTGAATGTTAAAGTTGAGATCTATGTGAATTTATCCCATTATTTATCCAACTTTGAAGATTTATATCTTGAATCGCAAAAATCATGAAGGGACTAAATTTGTTGGAGATGTTCCTAATATTAAAAGGATTATGCCCACTTGATCCACTGGTTCCAAGATATTTCTAAGTGCATTTACAAAATTTTCAAGTGATCTCACCTATGAAATTCTACATGATACCCTGATGATGGTCTAGTTTATTTGGCTAAGTATGGGAAAACATTATCAAACTGCATGGGAGCCTAACTTTGCACATGTATATATTTTTTTGCACTTCATTTCATGACCTAAAACTTAGCACTTATCAACTTGGTATAAATTTGAATATACCCATGTGATGATTTTATCTTGAGGATGCCACATGTGTGAGATATATCATCACCAAACTATCCACTCAATTATATTTGAGCTCCTTTGCAAATTGGATAAGTATGGAAACTTAGTGAATTTTGTCCAAGAGGCCAAATTTAGACATCAATAAATTTTGTTTTTATTATATTCATGTCCTAAAAATTTTCATGTAGTAACTTGGGACTAACTTGATCATAACCATATGACCAATTCTCCCTAACTCATCCACACATGATAATGATAATGTCAGCAAACTGCCCACTCATAATTTTTTCCACTAGACCCAAATTGTCTAGATGAACACAATAAAGAACTATATGAATACCATGCACTTTCATACTCATTCCAATCATTCTTGACACCCCATAGGGTATTTACAACTCTATACCTATCCTTTAGAAATTGAAAATTGAAAATTTAAGTTAACTTAAAGTGTTTCAAAAGCTTTGCAAGTTGCATGATCTTTTTGGCCCACTCATTCCATCCAAAACTTTACTCAATCTCTTTGATCATTTGACTAATCATGAACTCTCCTTTTTTCTCTACATGAGGACCTTTTATAGACTATAAAAATGTATCTAGGTAGTTTTTTATGTGGGCTAAAATTAGCCAATAGTTCCTTAATTTCTTAATGAATGTTCATAAAGGATAGGAATTTAACCTCTAGACAAATGCCATGGTGTTTAGCTCTTTAGGTTTACTTTCCATGGGCAAGAGATTGGATCCCAATTCACCTTATCCTGTATAGAACAAGTATAAACTTGAGGAGTCCTCTAAGAATGATAATGAACTTGAAGTAGAGGAGCAATGGTTTTGAGCTCCTAAGTCATTAAAACATAATGTTCCTTTCACCATTGGACATCTCTGAACTCCCCTTGCAAGAACATGCCTCTAACTAAGCTTATCCATATAATATGGATCTATATTGTTTAAGAATCACCTAAAAATTACCATTTCTCCAACAAATATTTTTAATTTAGACCTAAAATGTATTCAAATAGTGTTGTGGAGGGAAAATATATTTCCTTACCAACCTTTCTCCACCCACTTTCCCATTCATTAAACCCTCATCATCTAGACCTCCAATCTCTAAACCAATTTAAACTAAGCCAATTCTTTCTAAACCACCAACCAAGTTCACTCCACCAACCACACCTGCTATTAATAAATATTTTCCCTATAGGATCCTTACACCCAAAGTCTAAACTCCACAACCTCAAAAATATTTATCAAAATATTATACAACTATTTTACAAAGACTATTACAAGATTCTACCATTATCTTACCACTAATCAAGCCTTTTGACCCCACTCACCAAAATATAACTTGGTCTAATCACAATTTGATTTGTCTTTAACATAGGACCCCTAGACATGATAAAAATAATTATAAAGATCTCCAATCAGTTATTCATGGCCTTTTGGAGGAAGATTATCTATTAGATGAACCTTCTTTAATCCCCTTTCCCCTTTTACCGCCTATCCAATCTACCTACCAATAATCTCCATAAAATTCATATGGTGACTCAATCTTGAGCCCAATAAAAGGATAAGGATAATGCCATCCAACAAAATGATAGAGGCAAGGCCAAGGAAACCATTGCCTAGTCCCACCCTTCAACTCCTCAACCAGCCAACCAAACCAAAACAACTACACCTTCACCTTCATCCTCACAACCATCCAAGCCAAAAGTCTCCTTTTTAGGATCTCCTTATTCTAACACATCTCCATTCATCCAATGCTTAGTGTTAAAACAACTTCACCAAACACAAGTTAAAATGAATTATTATGACTTAATTACCACCTCACCCTAACATCATCAAGCTTTAATCAAATTACTACATTCTATAGAGGTTAAATTAGATGATCCCCAATCTCTTAAATCATTGATTAGAGCCATCCAACATGCTACCATGATCACCTTTCAAAAATCATAAATCTTACCATATCATAATGAAGACCATGATCCCCCTCTTTTTATCACCACATTCATCAATCAGACACATGTTAAATGAGTCATGATTGATGGGGTAGCAAGTATCAATATAATTTCCTCTTACACCTAATATAAACTTTAAATACCTAAAAATATCATGTCAAAAAGCTTGATAATTCTCTGATAATTCAAAGATACCTTGGCTACCACTCTGGGAATAGTTGTTTTCCACATCTATTTGGTGCCTCACATTATCCTTGAGCTATTTTATGTCATAGAGGGTGAGTTTTAATATAATGTGTTATTCATTCACCCTTAGATTTGTGTTATGGGTTGTGTCCCTTTTACCCTTCACTGATGTGTCATGTTTTAACATGAGGGACAAGTCATTAAAATTAAATATAATCTAAGTCCCTTTGTTTCTTGTAATATGACATATTAGCCTAATGATGTTCTCATTCCACCTTCACCTTCTTCACAACCAACCTCTAGCCAAACTACCACATCAACCCAACCCTCTAACACTTATATCTTCAACAATGATGAAGCATCTACTAGTTCAACCATCTCTTTATCTCAAATCTTGATTGAATTACCCTTACAATCCACATTTCAATGTCTCATAATGGGGGAATATTGACTTTTAGCTTTGGATGCTTTCCCTTCTCTGGAAAAATTTGGGAACCTTCAAAATGATCCATCTTATGATCCTAATATTGGTACCCTTGTTCCCTTTAGCCTTCTCAAAAATATAACATATTTTGTCTATAGGGGACTTGATAAACTACTCCTTACTCCCACAAACATGCCATACATTTGGCCATTCACTTCCAATTTTTCTTATCTTACCAAATTTACCTTTGCCCAAATGTACCCTCATCAGTGTATTTGGAAGGGGTTTGGTTTCAACCTCTATGAATAAAGACCTTATGAACTTCCCACCATCAAAACTCATAAACCTCATGAGTTCTTTGGCCTAGTGTATAATCCCCTAGAAGAACCCACATCAAAAAAACAAATTATCACCACTATTGAAGAACCTCTACCCTCACCAACCCCAATTTTCCAATTTGATAAACCTCTACCCTCACCAACCCCATCTTTCCAATTTGAAGACATCAACACCATCCCACCTAATTTTTTTTATCAATACTATAAGTTTAGGTGCCCTAATTGATCAATGGGGGGAGGGGGTGTGGGGGGAACCAAAACCATTTATCTCATCCACCCTAAAATGATTACACATGACTCACCCACCATTAATACCATCCAATGTCAGGATGACAATTCTATTCTTACCTACCTGGGTGTAAGAGAATCTTCCTTTCAAAAGGTCCTCCCTCTTAAAAACCAAAAAGTGCTAAATGAATTAACCATATATGTCAATTTATAAACTCAAGAGGACCTCTGTATCATCAAGATTGGCCAATATTTTATCCTTGAGGAACAAAAAGACTATCAATCTTTTCTCCATGACCATAACATAGCATTTTATTGGTCTTATCAGGATATGCCTAACATTAACCCTTCCATCACTATTAATAACATCATTAACCATCCTAAAGTTAAGTTATTTTGATAAAAGCTTCATTTTATGCACCCTCACATAGCTCTTCTTGTCAAAGAAAAACTTTAATAAATTTTATCTGTCAAATTCATTCAACCCATTGACTACCCACAATGGGTTTCCAACATTGTTCCTTTTACCAAATCCACTAGGGGAATCTACCTTTGTGTGTATTTTCATGACCTTAACCTCATATTCCCTAAAGATGACTTTCCCATACCTATCATAGACAACCTTGTTGACCTCACCACTGACTATGAAATGTTATCCCTTATGGATAGTTTTTAAGATATAAGCAAATCATAATTTCCCCTCAAGATCAACATAAGACATCCTTCATAAACACATGGGGAACTTATTGCTATCATGTCATGCCTTTTGGCCTAAATAACACAAGGGAAACTTACCAATGAGCCATTACTTATATCTTTCATGACCTCATTCATAAAATAGTAGAGGACTATGTTGGTGATCTACTCAGTAAATCTATGCACCATCAAGATCACCTCACTATTTTTACTATCATCTTTGAAAGACTAATCCATTATCATGTTAGGCTCAACCCAAAGAAATTCATCTTTGGGGTCTTATCGATAAAACTTATAGGCTTTATTGTTGCCCTCTGTGGAATAAAAATAGACCTCACAAAATTTTGAGCCATTTTGGAAATGCCTCCCCCTATTAACCTAAACTAACTTCATAGCCTAAAAGGCAAACTTTAGTCAATTCATCATTTTATCACTCAGCTATTCAATCATTTTCAACCTTTTCACCACATCCTCAAGAAAGATACCTCTTTTAAATAGACCAAAGAATGTCAACAAGCCTTTGATGCAATCAAGGAGTATATTCTCTCTCCACCAGTCCTTATTCCCCCAAAAGAGGATCAAACCTTTTATTTATACATATCTACTACCAATCATTCCTTAGGATCCATGATTGCTCATCATGATGACCAACATAAGGAGAAAACCATTTATTACATTAGTTTTATCCTCATTAACTATGAAATATGATACACACACCCTAAAAAACTTTGCCTTTCCTTAGTTTTTGTTGCCTCTAAAATTTGTTAACCACAAAACCTATGTCATTATTAACAATGACCCCCTCAAGTACATGCACTCCAATCCATATCATAACCAACATATGGCTAAGTGGATCATGCTTTTAGCTGAGTTCAATCTTGAGTTTCTTCCATAAAATTCCATTAAGGGACAGGTCATTGCGGACTAGGTAGTTGATGCTCCACTCCTTGATAATTAAACTCTCTATCTTACCTTTTTAGATGAGTCTATAGCTACCCTTTCCTTGAAAGACCCCACCTACCAAATGAATATGTATTTTGATGGATCTAAATATCAAAATGGTGGAGGTTCCAGCATAGTCCTCATTCCCCTTAATGGGGAACCTCTTCTTTATTTCAAACTTGATGTCGAATGTACCAATAATATATCTGAATATGAAACCTTGGTCATACATCTCCAAACTACTCTAACTCTGGGAATAAAAATAATTAACATCTTTGGAGACTCTTAAATCATTATCAACCAAGTCACAAGAGCCTATCAATACAAAAATGATATCCTTCTAAAGTAGAAACAACTTGCCGATATGCTTTTAGTGTCATTTGACCACTACACTATCTAATTGGTTCCTCATTCTACCAATAAATTTACAAACACAATGACTTCCCTTACATAACAAATTACATCTCAACCTACTGAGTCTAAACTATTTGGTATGATTAAATCATTAACTACCTTAACATCAGTGTCCTCTCTTTTGATCTTTCAATAAATGCTCATAAAGATTTCATACAAGGTATCTCTCACTACATCATACTAGGGGGCATTCTTTACAAATGAGGCATTGATGGTCTCCTCCTTCATTTTATTCACATCCAAGAGGCTTCTCACACCATTAAAGAAGCCCATGATGGCATCTATGGTGGGCACTTCAGTGGTCTGGCTATTACAAAATGTATTCTTCATCTAGGCTACTATTGGCCCATGGAAAATCAAGATTGTTATGACTATGTCAAAAAATGTATTAAATGTCAACAACATGCTAAACTTCATCATGCACCTACTCATGGTCTTTAGGCATCACTGAATATTGGCCCTTCTCACAATGGGGTCTAGATCTTATCATAGAGATCAATCTGCATTCCTCACAATGACATCAATACATCATCGTCATAGACTATTTCACCAAATGGGTGGAAGCAATCTTGCTAATCTCAATCAAATCGAAAAAAATCATTGATTTCATCAACCACCACATCATATGATGTTTTAGTGTTCCTCACAAAATCATCACTGATAATGGAAAATACTTTAAAAATAAAAAAGTCCAAGGCTTTGTGATGTTTTTGGTATGAACCTAAGATTTTCCTCACCTTATTTTCCACAAGCCAATGGCCAAGCTAAGGCTTCCAACAAAATTCTCACTAAGGTAGTTAGTGATTTGAGAAAGGATTGGTACCTCCATATCCCATTTGATTTATAGGTTTACCACACTAGTATCCAAACTACTATAGGCGCTACACCTTTCTCTCTTGTCTTCAGAGATGAGGTAGTTATACCTTTTAAAATCCAAATTCCATCTCTCCACATATCCTTGCTTGAGATTCTTTTTGAATGTGACTATCAACAAGAATGCTTAGCATGATTAGAACTTCTTGATCAACATCACCTTTCTACCCTGAACCATATTCACATTTATCAAGAATGTATCAAATGAGCATATAATAAACATCTGAAAGGATAGGAGTTCAAAATTGAAGACCCTATCCTCAAGGAAAATCAACACATCACTAACATAAAAGAGACCAAGAAGGGTAAGTTTGTTTTTAACTAGTTAGGAGCTTACATTATAACCCATAAGTATGGATCAAGTGCTCATCACTTGTCTTCTCTTAAAGGCAATCCAAAACCTAAACCCATCAATTTTTGGCATTTGTATCTATTTCATTGTTAAAATAAGGTTCAAACTCATTTCCATGTATAACTTAATCTCATCCCATTGGTTAATTAACCTTCTTCCCCCTCATTTCCTTTCCTTCCCTTTTGGGATCTATTGATTATATAGAATTGTGTGATTTATCCATCATAGTAATAGCCTCATCTTAAGTATGGGTGCCCTGACTCTACCCATGGCATGGTTCTCATGGATAATTTTTGTCTCTTGAAATATGGAATCCCATGTTTAATTGCTTCTGAAAAACCCCTTCCTCTAACAACCTTTTTATGTCTAGGCTCTACTTATAATAGGTAGGACTTTCAGACTTGAATAGATTTGTCCATGCCTAATCTTAAAATATATCTATATGGAAGACTACTCCCTCAAAGGATAGTTGCATCATAAAATCAAAAGTTTCTTAAAATATAGATTTTTCCCTTGAAGGATAGCTATGAAAAATAAATATTAGACCACTCCCTTGAAGGATGCCTAAACAATATTCCTTAGAAGCTTCCTGCATTGATCAACTTTGACACCTTAAAAATAAAGCAAAAATAATAAGCAAAATCAATAACAAGTAAGTTTCAATTGACTCTTATATATCAATTTACCTAATTATCTAATTAAGCCATAATTGGATCTTCTACATAACATAAGTAGACTTCCTACATTAATTAGTTTGTGTATTATATCAAGCATACAAAAGGCATGGACTTATTTCCTAGGGTTGTTTGGTCAGTTATGGAATAACTAGGGACTCCACTCTAGGTTCTATTTTCCTTTACCCCATAATTTACATCCCTACCTATCACCCACATCCTACTTGAACCAATGGGACTATGAGCTCACTTGGCACAAAGTGGTCAATAACTAGTTTTCTCAATAAAACATTCTCATGTGATACATTTGAGGGTTTTCTTTGTTTATTAAGTCATTCCACCTATAAAATAATTACTATTAGGTTCTTTCCAATGAAGGCACCATGCTCCTTGTCTTATCTAAACATGTGGACATAAATTTTGCCCTTACCTATGCAAAACCCATATCCTTCTAGCCATTAACCAAACATCACATTTTATTTAACATTTTCCCCCTAACATATATGTCAACAACATTCACCTCAACAAAATTAACATCATGTGTAAACAACATAGATATTAATATCATACCATAGCATAAGTTGATCATCTCTATAATCCATAAACCATAACATCAAAGAAAACATACAAAATCACATCATGATCAAATCATCAAAACATCATCATAATCTATAACCAATAACATCATACCCAATACCATCAATGAAATAAAATCATAATCAAGACTTCAACATAAATAAACATCAAATCATAATCAACTCATCACATCATCATATAAGCATCATAATCATAATAAAAATCAATATATATATATATATATATATATATATATATATATATATATATATACACATGTCATAGTACAAAATTATACATATACATCACTCACATATACAACTTGCATTTTGACATGTAGGCCTATATAAAAAATATCAAAATACATATACATCATCATGACTTAGGAACACTTGCAGCACTACTGCTAGCCCCATCCACACCTATCCCTATACCTATCCTTATGCCTATACCTATCCTCAATGGAGGCCCTATTAGTAGACATGCTATGATAGTCCACTGACTTAGGGCCATAATCACTACACCACCTTCCAAACCCACCTAATACTTTCCCCAACTTAACCCATTAGGAAACTATGGTAACATAATTCCCTCATAATAGTGTAACTCCTATATGGCCATTAGATACCTAGCGTATGTCACAAAACTTGGTGGAAACACTGCTACTCCACTAGCTCACTATAAAGAATCTTGCTCCTGTGTCACTAAACCAAGCAAGACTCTTACCTAGTCTCACTCTCTTATCACAATAGTCACCTACTCTTGTAAAATGGCCAACTAACCCTATAACATGGTGAATTTTTCTTGGGCCTAATCTCTCTATACTATCACTCCTCCTAGCTGACATTGAAGAGTGGATATTTATCCCTAAAGAGTGGAAATATGCCCCTATAACATAGTAATCTAGGCATGTACTACTACCAATGCCACTATTACCTGTGGATCCCCCTATGTTAGTACATGTACTAGGTCAACATCCATCAACCATTGATCCCCATCTCTAACATTACAATCAATTGCTATGTACCTCCCCTAAAAACAAGTAGGATGGTCATCTATTCACCCTACATCATCTCCATCTCTCAGGGGCAAATCCTCAAAAATTAGCTCCTCCTTGACTACTTATGGCTCTAATAGATAGACCTCTACATCCACCCTCCTATATCACACAAAATCCTAAGGAATACCCTACACAAGCCCAACCTGACACTATACTCACTCAATGGGGATGTGATATGCCTCACCATCCCACCTCCTGTAGGCCCATCTCCAACTCTATAAAGATAAGGTGTGGTACCTATACCAAACCCAAACTAGCCATGTGTGATATGTCATCCAAACTATTTCACCAATGACTAATCTATTTAAGGCTCCTCTAAACCAATCAATATCCCTAGAACCACCACCCACATCTATCATGGCTCCCTCTCTCTTCCATCGGTAAAAGTTGACTACATAATCCATCAGTTGGTATCCCTCTATTAGAATGCCAAAGGGTTTCAGTACCTATATGCGCTCATAGGCCCAATAGTGAAGAATAAATCAAATGATGATGCCATAATGTCTATGTGCCTTGAACCCCTATAACTATCTATATATTTTTAAAAGTAAAACATGTGCACATCCAAAAATAGTGCCACTTAGGACTAGCTTTACCAACACCCCTAATATCACACCAAGTAATCTCCCTTCCATAGAATTTGATAGTGCACAATAGGTAACCACTAGATACAACATCATCAATAAATGCCTATCTCTAAGCACCCTATGATAAAGAGTCCTAATGCTAAATCCTCATGAGTGAAACTAAGCATCAACTCCATCATCTTCATATAGGATCTCTATACACTTATCCATTTCATCCCCCTCTATGTGGTAGATAGGATCTCTATGGATGGGTAGACATTTAATCTAATGTACATCCTCTAAAAAGATTTTCATCTCCCTTATTGGTAACCAAAAAGTGTTAGTTGTTGGGTCCCATCTTTTGATGAGGGTGACTATCATCACAACATCTCTAGGCAAGTGCTTGTAATGGTGTATAACACCAAAACCCACTAACTCCATGTGTCTCTAGTCCTCCATAGACATGGCATCCCTCACCTTTGAAAAAATGTTAGGAACTCAATCTTGTAGCTGGATCTAATCTCATGCTTACAATAATAAGTATATCACAAATTAGGTAATCAACCTATCTTTAACACTTCTTATATGTCTACCCAAAGTATTATCGAACCTACTTCTATACCAAATACAGGTTCATCTATAAACTTACCCTTTGTACACATATCATGTCTTTAAATCCTTAGTAATTATTCCTATGCAACCTTCACCCTTTCTATCCTATGAAAACCTACATTTCCCTGAAACTCCTTCCCAAAACTAGCTAACCAAACTCCTACCCCAACCCAACTCCTCCCCCACCCATCTCCAACCCAACTCCTATTAACCCACCTCTAATCCATCCCAACCCACCTCTTATCCTAACCTAACTTGCCACCCAAACCCCCATTGACCATTGATATATCTCCCCAACTATTGATGATTCTCTTGGGGTTATTTTCCCCCAAGGTCAACTGCCATTGATCAGCTCAAACCATTGATAGTCATTATTAGGTCACCACTAGTGGTGAGTCTTGACCCCCTAACCTCCTCTTACAAACCTAAATCCCTCTAAACCTTTTTTATACGCTCTACACCCTTAAAACATTCATCCCTACCTCTTTCCAAATCATTCCCCCATAACAAATTATCCTCTTGTCCCTACAACAACCCATAGCCATTACACGCCCTAGCCCTAGGCTTACCTTATAATTCTTAATTTCACATCCATAGTTAATTTTTTCAACCTAAATTTACAAATTTCACTCAACTTCCAAATTTAAGACATCACCTACCTCATTTCATGACTAGTGGCACTACCTCAATCTATGCCTAGCCACTTGACCACCAATACCTCTTGCATCTATCTCAGCTCCACTCAATCATAATCTCACTCACCAATACTATCATGACACCGTAGTATTTCACCCCACTTCTACTCACTCCCTCATCTTATTCATTCAAAAAACATAAATCACCAAATGCCAAGTTATACATGAGGATAAATGTTTGTCCATTTGCCTTTTTTATCATGGTTTTATGGTTTTCACCCTAATCATCGATGGTTGATCACAACCATCACTAGTTTCATCCTACCCCAACCATTGATGGTTACCTAATTATCATTGGTTGGCCCTAACCATTACTAGTTAGGGATCACCACATTTTTACCACCTTTTCTCCTCCTTATTTACATCTTATCACATATACCTTGGTTAACCCCTTCCTTATCCCCTATTTACTTATTAAAGAGTGACCTTATCCATACAATTGAGAACTACATTTGGCCTAAAGTCCATGATTAGATCTATTGTCCATAGGACTATGTAGGTAACATAATCTTACCTAGTGCATTAGGAGTTAGCTCAGCCACCCCCTATCCACCCAACCACCTGACACATTTACCCATGTCCACCTCAATGTCAACACATTTTAGAACCCACCTATTTTCATGTTTTTAGGCAACCCCACTTTGGTCTTTTTGATCGCACATACTAGTTTTGCCATATTTCACATTTGAATTTACACTACCTTGTCCATGACCCACCCATTTTATGTTTTTCTTGAGAGCACTTCCTACCTTATATATATGAGTAAACACCAACCCTATCTATGAAATTTGATATGACTAACCTAATCAGTTCACCTACATGTCCTTATTGACCTATAGAACCCCTAGTCTACCCCTTGCCTATTATCCACCATCCATTAACCACATTTCCATACCTTACCTATATTTCCATAGACAATCATCACTAGTTATAGGAACCATCATTGGTTACCCCAACTATCATCAGTTACCTAACTGTCATTGGTCAAACCCAATCGTCACTAGTCACACCTAACCACCAATGGTTAATATCAAAGAAAATATTAGATTGCTATTTTATCCTTCCCCAAACCTTAATAGACCTTCCTTTATCTTTTGAGCTATTTTCAAACCCTATTTCAATCCTCTAGACGTAACCTTGACATACTTGTGCATGGTATTGACCCACATTGTTACATCTTCTATTTAATAGGTACATTATTTACTTTCTTGCATATTTAATTTCTTATCATTTGAATGTAAGTATATTTATTATATCATTATCAACTTAATTATCTTAAAATTGGATTGACAACTTCCTAGAAAAACATTGTGCTTCTTGGATCTAGCATAAACTACATAGTCCACTCCACTTACCATCTAATAAATCCTGTTCTAGTTTTCTTATGATTTACAGGCAATCCTTCCTAGCCAAAAAAAGAGTCCTCAGATTCATCTAGATCAATTCATGCATTATACTAGGTATTCATCCACATACCCTCATATTCACTTTCTTTTGTCTACTTTCAAAACTAAAAAATTAAGGAAATAAATTGAAACAGTCTTAACCAGACAACAAGTGAGAAACCAAAAAAAACAACCACCATCTTATTCTTCATCCTCATCTATATATTATAAATCAAATATTGATATATCACCCCATTCTTCATCACACCATTCTACACCTATGGTGGCTTCAAAATTCCCTGAAGGCAATCCATATTTTGCTAACTTTCTATACAACAATCTGATTGTTTTACAATGCCATCTTAATAATTTAGCCTATCATACTTTAAAGGCTTTGGTTCCTCCCATGAATCTACCCTATGGCATCCACACCACCTCATGGTTGGTGTTACATCATCCCACTTTTGTTCGCCAAGCTTCATCTTCTATTGTTGATCAATCTACCACCATTAGTCAAACACCTATTACCCCAACCAATACCTCTAATGTTGGATCAACTTTACCCTTTGTCACTTCTACCCCTTTTCCAATCACGGTGTCTTCCACACCCATTTCTACCATTTCCTTAAAATTAACCAATATACTAACCTCAACCCCCTTTAATAACTTGGTGCTCTCCATACCATAAACACTTCCACCTATTAGCACTAGGGTCACTACCCATTAACAACCCATAAACACTTTAGTGTTACCAACCCAAATCATGTCTCCATCAACCAACCCAAATGTACCCCTAAACCAACCATTATCAATTTCTCTACAAGCCCCTATGGCCTCCTATCAATATATCCCCAACCCATTGGGATATATTGCACCTTCCACCCAACCCTTAATGCCTATCAATCTTGCTAAGAAACTATCCCAACCTCAAATTACCACATACCAATATGTGCCCACTTATGTACCTCTTACCACATACCAATTCATAGCTACAACCCAACCTCAACAGAACTTTCCACTAAATTATGTAGCTACCTAGCCCTAACCTGACTTGATAAAGATGCTTGTAGATAAGAGGACCCAACTTGAATCATCTATCTTTGGGTCCCATAATATTTTATCCTATGACCAAATCTGTAATGAACCTATCAACCCTTTTGTCCTGATTCATGCTTATCCTCCTCAATGGGAGCTCCCAGAATTCTCTAAGTTTTAAGGAAGGAGGATCCTCCATAATATTTGAGGGCATTTCACCATTCTTGTTACTTGATTTCTTATGATGATACCCTCCTCCTCTAAACCTTCCCTATGTCTTTATCAGGGCCCACCTTAGATTGGTATTGTTCCCTTCCTAGGATTCTATCTTTTCATTTTCCCAACTTGCCCAAATTTTCTTAGAACATTTTTCTATCAATATATCCAAGAATATCTCTATAACCAACCTTTATTCCATTAGGTAGTTTGATTATGAATCAATTTTTAACTTCATTGGATGATGGTGAAGTGTCATTAGTCAATTATCCTTTTCACTACCCCAAATAGAATGCATTAAAATTTTCTCTAAGGGATACACAAAACACATCACTCCCACCCTTCGGGTGCAAACATTTATAAGCTTTGAGGAAGCATTCATAATGGCATGCAAACTTGAGAACTAAGCCATAGATGAGGGTAAATTGAAATTATGAAATAAGAATTCCACTTTTAAACCCAATGACCCCTCTTCCACCAAAATAACCATCCAAACCAATTTTAAATCCAAAACATCTACAAATGTGGTTGTCTTGAATATTACCCCACCTCCATCCATTAACCAATCATGTCAAAACACACCTTTCAATCCTTCTTACCCACTAAACTAAAATTAAAACCATGTTCCCCCTAAACAATTCACTCTTATAGGGGAATCTTATGCCTCTATGTTGGAAAAATTTCTAAAATATAATGTTATTTAATTTCCATCGATCAAGCCACCTCAAAAATATGATCTCTCTCACCCTATGCCTGGGTGGTATAATGAAAATGACCATTATACTTTCCATTGGCTCATCAGACATGACATAAACTAGTGTAACACTTTTTAAAGTCTTGTTCAAAACCTAATTGACAATGGAAAATTGATGTTTGACAACCCTAATACACCCTCCAACCATTCTCTTGATATTTTTCACAAACCATTCCCTAACCATCCTCCACCTACCCAAACCCATGACAAACAATTTGAACCATCTTCATCTCATGAGGCACACACAATTAACATCATCATAAATGAGCCCATGGAAGATGAGCCTCATATTCCCATTTCCTCTTCACCAACCTCACCTATAGAAGAAGAAAATTTACCTCTTATCCTTTTGGAAATCTGAGTAAAAGGATCTATATCCCCTACTTCTCCACTTGATCAAACCATATCCATGGCTACCTCTCCTTTAATAAAACCATCCATTAATTTAACCACCCCTTCCTCTACCCCACCAAGTGAAATGGTAAAACTCCCTTATTCTCTTTTGGATACCCTAATAAAGGAAGGAGTTAGGACCATACCTACATGCTTGATCAAATAAACATACCCTCTCTTAATCACCCCAAAATCAACCATTATTTTGGAACCTTTTAGCTCAAGTAAAGATGAAGGAACCATCCCATCTTCTTCACCCAAAGGCATGACATTTAAAACAAAATATCAAGGAAAAAAACCCATTTATAAGCCCTTTTCTCAGTTAGTGCAAAGTTTGTAATTTGCATCACAACCCAACCTAGATAAAACCACTTTTTGGCATCATTTTTGGCTCCCATACCAAAATAGAGCCAAACCCTCAAATTCATTAGCATCCACTTTCCAACCTATTACCACCCCATCATCAAACATTTCTTTCTCCCAAGATGTGATTGAACCATATCACCCACCTCCACCTAGATCATCTCATAATATTCTATGTAAACTAGCCAAGAATATTGATATCCTTCCCATACCTAGCATCACCCATCCCCCCATCAAATTAGACCTAACCCCCTATAGGCTACCTAACAAACCACCAACCAAGATGGACCAAAGGGTACAATTACCTAAACCTCATCCTCAAGATTGTCCTATACCACCTCCTTCTCATTTTACATCTATTTGGGACCCTACCCTTCTACCATCCTAGTCACTTTTTCTACTTCAATTGAACCAATGCCCTTTTTTATGCCTACCCCTCCACCACTTACACTATCGAATTATTCATCATTTTTAGCTAATATATTCCCCTCTAATTTTCCACCTATTATCAACCCCTTATCCTCTACTTTGAAACCATCTACCATTAACTTAATCATAGCTAAACCAACCCAACCTAAACCATTTACCAAAATTGTCCAACCACCAAACCTCTCTAAGGTTAAGACCACACAAGAAGATTTTTATTTCCTCAATGAGCATCTCAACACCCTCAACACCTCTAAATGAATATTACTTTATTATTTTATATAGGATATTACAAACCTAATCCATTAAACTTCCACCTATTAAGCCATTCACCCCTTTTAACACCAAACCCATTTGGTTTGATGATACCTAGATCTGTGCATACCATAAGACACCAGGACATAACACAAAGAACTTCAAAGCTCTCCAAAATATTTTTCATCACCTATACAAGGATGATGATCTATTATCAGATGAACCACTTTCACTTACCTTACTAACCCAAATGTCAACCTAACCAATCCAACCACTTCCCAACCTGCACTTGCTTCCTGACTCTTATCTACAAGTAAGGGTGAGGAACTAAAATAGTCACCTAGTTCAACTAAGCCTATTGTCCATACTATCCACATGATTACCTGATCTTAGGATCAATAAAGGGGTAAAGGAAGATCCAATGCATCTATTTTATAGACTTATTCTTTAGATTCTTAGCCTTCTAACTAGGTTCAAACACTAATGCCCATACCATCACCAAGACCCAAAGTGTCCATCCTTAGTGCCCCTCCCACTAACTCTTCTACATCTATTCAACAAATTATATTAAAGCAAATTCACAAAGAATTAGTGAAGATGAGCCTTTACAACTTGATCAACACTTTGCCCCACCATCATCAGGAATTAATAGACACCCTACAATCTATTGAGGTTCAGCTAAATGACCCTCAACCTCTTGCATCCTTTATTATAACCCTCCAAAATTCCACCATCATAACCTTCTAATATTTTGAGATACCTCCATCCCATTCAGAGGAATTTTATCCTCCTCTCTTTGTTATCGCATATGTTAATCGCATTCACATCAAAAGAGTGATGATTGATGGAGGTGCCAACATTAACATAATCTCCTCCCATGCTTTTGATTAGCTATATTTACCAAAGAACATCATGGCCAAAAGCACAACCATCCTTCACTCATTTAACAACACCATGGCCATTACCTTAAGGACCATTGTTATTCAAATACGCTTGGTACCTCACACCATCCTTAAGCTATTTTATGTTATGGAGAGTGAACTCCAATATAACATTTTAATCAGACAACCTTGTATCTGAGTTATGAGTTACATCCCCTCCAATTTACATTGTTGCATCAAATTTGATCATGAAGGGCAAGTTATAACCATCAAGGATGATCCTAGTCCTTTTAAATATTGTAACATGACTTATAGGCCTAATGATGTCCTTATTCCACCTTCATCTCCCTTATAATTAATCAACCCAATTAACAAAACTACACCATCAACCTTAACACATAGCGCCTCTATTATCACCAATGATGAAGCCTCAACTAGTGCCTCTATATCTTCTTCCCATATCCACATTCCTTGAGGAATCCTTGACATAAACTTTCCAATGCCTCTCTCTTAGGGAATATCAACATTTAACATTAGATGCCTTTCCCACTCTCCAATAATATGGGAACCTTTAAAACGACCCTTCTTATGACCCCAACATAAGAACCCTCATCCCCTTTGGAATTCAAAATAATCAAACATATTTTATCTATGGGGGACTTGATCAAACACTCCTTGCTCCTATTACCACCCCATTTATTTAACCTTTCACTTCCAATTTTCCCTATCTAAGCAATCCAACCTTTGCCAAAACCTATCTTCATCACTATGATTGCAAAGGATTTGGTATGGGCCTTTATGAATAAGGACCTCATGAATTTACCATTATCAAAAATCAAAAACCTCATGAGTTCTTTGGCCTTGGATTTGAACCACCAGAAGATCCCACCTCACCAAAACCTATTGCTACCCCATGGAAGAAACTCCATCCTCACCTAGTTCATCTTCCTAATTTAGGGACTTCAACATTAATTCATCCAACTTTTTTTTATCAATATCATTAGTTTAGGCCCACTGACCTATCAACAAGGTGGCTAAACCAAAACCTTTCCTCTCATCTATCCTAAAATGATTGACCATGATTCACCCACCATTCATACCATTCAGGGTCAAGCGGATGATTCCATCCTCACCTACCTTAGTGTAGGAGATTATTCTATCCATAAATCTCTCCATCCTAAGAATGAAACCATGCTTAATGAATTGACTATTGATGTTAACCTAGGGACCTAGGAGGATCCTCATATCATTAAAATAGGCCAATCCTTGAACCCAAATAAGTAGTGAGATTATCCTACCTTCCTTCAAAATTGTAGCATTGAATTTGCCTAGTCTTATTAAGATATGCCTAGGATTGACCCCACCATCACTCTCCATAACATCATTACCTATCTTGAGGCTAAGTCGATCAATAAAAGATTAACAAAAAGCACCCTCATATAACTCTTCTCATCAAAGAATAACTTTAACATCTTCTATATATCAACTTCATTCAACCCATTGATTATCCATAATGGGTCTCTAATATAATTCTTGTTACCAAACCCACTGGGGGACCTTACCTTTATGTGGATTTCCATGACCTTAACCTTGCATGCCCAAAACATGATTTTCCTTTACCCAACATTAACCAACTAGTTGACCTTACCATGGGCCATGAGATGTTATCCATTATGGATGATTTTTTAGGATATGATCTAATCCTAATCACCTCTTTAGATCAACATAAAATCACCTTCATTACTCCTTGGAGAACCTTCTACTATCGAGTCATTCCTTTTGGTTTAAAAAATGTAAGAGCGACTTATCAACAAGCCATGACCTATATATTCCATGACCTTATCCATAAGATTTTAGAGGATTATGTGGATAATCTCCTTGAAAAATCCAAGCACTAAGAGGACCATTTCATTATTATTTCTATCATTTTTGATCAACGAATCCAATTCCATGTCTAGCTCAATCCCAAAAAATGCATTTTTGGGGTTCTTTCAAGAAATATTCTTAGATTTATCATCTCTCTTCATGGAATCAAAGTAGACCCTAATAAAGTTAGATCAATTTTGGACATGCCTCCTCTGACCAACCTAAGCATCTGTGTATCCTACAAGGAAAACATCAACCCATTCATTGTTTCATTTCCCAACTTTTAGACCAGTGTCAACCTTTTTATCACCTTCTAAAGAAGGATGTATCTTTTAAATGGAATGGTGATTGTCAAAATGCCTTTGATTCTCTCAAACAGTACCTTTTTCATCACTTGTCCTTACCCCTCCTAAGGATGACCACCTCTTTTACCTATGTGTTTGTGTGTGTGTGTGTGTGTGTGTGTGTGTGTGTGTGTGTGTGTGTGTGTGTGTGTGTGTGTGTGTGTGTGTGTGTGTGTGTGTGTGTGAGACTGACCATTCCCTAGGGGAAATGTTGGCTCAACAAGATGAACAATACAAAGAGCAATCTGTATACTAAATTAGCCATATGATTGTATGATATGAGATTCAATATATACATACTAAAAAACTCTACTTAGCATTGACCTTCATGGCCACCAAACTTTGCCACTACCTTCTTAACCATAAAACCTATGTCATCACTAATACTGACCTGCTCAAGTACATGCACTCTAAACCATACCAAAATTGGTGTATGGCTAAGTGGCTCATGTTCCTAACTAAATTCAACCTTGAATTTCTCTAACAAAATTCAGTCAAAGGGTAGGTAATTATTGACCAATAACTTAAAGCTCCTTTACCAAGCAACCAACCACCTCCTCTTACCTTTTTAGATGAAGCTATCATGACTCTTTTTATAAAGGATGGCATAACCTACTAAATTACCATGTTCTTAGATGGCTCAAAGACAAGGAGGGGGTGATTGAGTTATTCTCATTAATCTCAATGGTGAACCCCTTCCTCTTTCCTTCAAACTTGATTTTGAATGAACCAATAATATGGCTAAGTATAAAGCCCTAGTGATTGGTCTCCAAACTACTCTAGCCTTAGGAACTAAGACAATCCATGTCTTTGGTGATTCCTAGCTAATGGTCAAAAAAGTCAATATATCCTATCAATGTAAAAATTATGTCTTGAAAAAATATAATCATTTAGTTGACAAACTCTTAACATCATTCAAACATTACTTGGTCCAATATGTTCCTTGATCTACCAACAAATTCATAGATATGATGAATTACCTTGCTTCCCAAATCCCTTATCAGCCTTCTAATTCCAAAATCCTTATCACCATTCATCATTTTACCACTCCATCCTATAACCAATCTAATCTCCCTACCATTTTTACTATATAGGAATCCTCGCCTAACATTTGGTATGACCAAACTCTTAACTACTTTAACCTAGGCATCATTCCTCCCAACCTCTCCATGAATGCCGAAAGATCATTTATTAATAATACCTCTCATTACACCATCCTAAGGGGAATCCTTTACAAACATGGTTTTGATAGTCTCCTTCTTCATTGCCTACATAGCCATAAAGCTTCCCATGCCATCAAGGAAACACATGATGGGATCTATTGTAGACACTTTAACAACATAGAGATCACTAAAAATATCCTTTGCCTTGGATATATTAGCCCATCCTCAACCAAGACTATTATGATTATGTAAAAAAGTGTTTAAAATGTCAACAACATACTAATTTACGTTATGTACTAGCCAATAGACTCCAGGTATCTAAGGACTTTTGGCCTTTCTCTAAATGGGGGCTCAATCTCATTGGGGAAATTAACCCCATTTCTTCATAGTGGCATAGATCCATCATCACATCCACTAAATATTTCACCAAGTGGGTAGAATCTATCCCTCTTATCTTGACCAAAGTGGAGAATATTGTTGACTTTATCAACCATCATATCATCTATCGCTTTAGTGTTCCTCATAAGATCATCACCAATAATGGTAAATATTTAAAATATAAGTAGGTCCAAAGGATATGTGATGAATTTGGAATCAATTTAATCTTTTCCTAACCTTACCATCCATAAGTGAATGGACAAGTAGAAGCCTCTAACAAAATCCTTAATAAAATGTTCACCAAAGATGTTAGTGCTTCAGGTCAAGATTAGAACTTTCACATCCTATTCAGTTTATGGGCCTATTATACTAGTATTTTAACCTCTATGGGTGCTACCCCTTTATATTTAGTCTTAAAAATAGAGGTATTATTGCCTCTTTAAGTACAAATCACCTCTATCCACATATCTTTTTAAGATCTTATTTATGAGGAAGATTTTCATCAGCATTGTTTAACTCAATTTGAGCTACTTGACAAGCATCCTTTAACAGCCCTCACCCACCTCCATATCTATCAAGAGCATATCAAATGTGATTATAACAAGAACCTCAAACAATAAGATTTAAATATTAGTGACCTCATCCTAAAGGAAAACCAACACGTGTTCAACATGGAAAAGAGTAAATGAGGCAAGTTTGCTTTCAATTTGCTTGGACCCTACATCATTACCCATAAGTATAGATTGGGATCTTATCATTTGTCCTCTCTCAAAGGTAAAATAGAACTTGAGCCCCTCAATTCCTTACATTTACATCAATTTTTTATTAAAAAAGGATCAATCTCACTCCTTTTGTCTAACTTAAGCTCATCCATTGATTACAAGATTTTAACCTTCACCCATCTTTCTCCTCTCCTTTTGAGGACAATTGATTACAATATAGAACCATGTGATTAATTTTCATAGTCATAGCCTAATCCTAAATGTGGATACCATGGATCTACCCATAGCATGGTTCTCATGGATACTTTTCATTTCTAACAAGATGGAATCCCATGGTCATTGTCTCTCAAAACCACACCCTTTCACATACCATTGACCTTCTTTTGTTAAATTTTTTTCCCTCATAAAGGTAAAACTATTTACCTAATTAGACTTGTCCATGTCTAAACACATTATGTCCAAACATAATTTGGATGCTAAATTACTACTTGGGTTAATATCTTAAGTATTGTAGACTGTTCCCTCAAAGGACAACTACCTAGAAATAAAATAAAAATTTCTAAATGCAAGGTAAACTACTCCCTTGAAGAACATCTATCAAGAACATTAAACAAAGACAATAAGCTTTACCACTCCCTTGAAGTATGGCTAAGTTAAATTTGTCTAAAGTAGATCAATTCCTTTGATGCTTCCCACATTGATCAACTTCCCATATATAATAATAAAGCAAAAGACACACTATCATAACAAATTATAAAGCTACAATCGGCTCTCAAGCAGCATAAAAGTTAGAATCTACAATCAATTTTCACATAGACTTCCCAAATTGATCAATATACATCTACCATAGGACATGGAATTGTATGTTACCATTATTAGGTAACATATATAAGGGGGAATATAATTCACATGAGGTTATCATAAATATCACCCATTACCCTTCACACCACCTATCACCCATCTTCCCTTTAAACTATCTATAAATTAAGGGATTTTGAGCTTACTTGACAACTTATGATCAAGATTTTTTTTATCAACTAACGATCATTCATGCATAGTGTTTTAAGGGCTTATATTCATTAAGTCAATCCCACTTTGGGTTTATTTTTGGTCTTTGTCAAAAACAAAGCATTGTACCCTATTCTTATCTTATTGTGCTTAGCTGATGTTTTCATCATGACTTTTACCATTCAGTGTTACAACAATAATAATTGTTATGTTTACATTAAGTGAGAATACAAAACCATAACCATAACCATAAAATTCTTAAGTATCCACACAACCTTAAGCATGATAACATTCTATTAGTGACATCCAACACATTTTGTACATGTTTAAAATAATCTATGAAATATTTTATTTATGGTGCATGGAGTCACACGAAACATACATATTCATCATATTACACACACATTGCCTAAAGAACATGCATAAATTATATTCCTACCTAGGCATTAGACTAATTATCTAGTGACTCTAGATTTATGTTCAGCCATTCTTTTACTTGATTACTCCCTAAATTAAAATTTGTATCATTCTCTATCTTAGTAACTGCTAAAGGGTATACTCTATTCTTCTCTCCCACATTCATCCCCATAAGATGAGAATCATATTCTACTTTGGTCCTTTCAACCCACTCACCTATTACAACCATTTCATCTCTCTGATCTAGTTGTTTCACTCATATAGGTGACACTAGTTGTTGCCTTAGTGCACATCCCTTTGGATAGTGAGGGTTCCCTCCATAGATATGCTAACGGTCATGTTATCTATACCTAAATATTATGTAGTGAAATTCTTTCCATATTCACTATTGTAGAGGTAAGAGTTTAGGCTCAAGCTCAGGATATGGGTGCCTTTGCCCTTATTGTTTATCTAGTAGTACTTCCATTATCACCATTGCATGTTGTAGTATCTGATATATTTGCACATTCACCATATTTATTATTTTAAGTTAAAAGGTTTGTTTATTATCTCCACCATTGCTCCCATTTTTCTCCATCTTCAACCTTGTGTAGTTCTCTACACTCTCTATGACTTTTAAAACCAAATAATTTAATGATAGACATTCATCCTTATCATGATTCTTTAAATAGAATACCTAACCATCCTTCCTTAGAAACATGATTCTCCATTCCACCAACTGGGAAGGTCCTATGATGTCATTTATTCCCTTTAATAGTCTTCCCACTTGAAATGGCCATGTCTACTTACCTTTTTGTATAGACATATAACCCTTAATCTGATTGGTCATCTTAATAAAGCCATTATGCACTGTCATGATATCTTTTTGTTTCCCTTATCATCTGATATGCATCCAATGTATTTCCTTACTTTGTCATCTTGAAATCCTTGTAGGCCTGGTGGTTATTTGTGTCATTATCACCTTTAGCCTAGTTGACGTAAATTATATTCTAACCATGGGTTGCTATAATGATCACACTTTCACAACTACCACTATTGTTAGTGGTGGTAACTCCCAAATGCTTATCAATATAGAAACTCTTCCATCATAGGTAGGCCACCATGAATTCATGATAATAAATTCACCTTCTTATCCCCTCTACCCTCCTATTACTACCAACCCATTGCCACAGGCTATGAACATCAGACCCCAACCATTGGTAGTGCCTACTCAAACATGGTAGTCTTTTATTTTGTGTTAACTGAGAGTTCATCTATGGTAAAAGAGAATTTGCCTTCTCCAATTGTATAACCAATATCTTGGACCACGTATCTCCTGACTACTATTGCCTCTTCTAAGTAGAACCCCAAGTCATTAGTTCTAAGGAACTAGGACAAAGGATGAAAACATGGCCACCTTTCATCTAGCCTACCCATGCAACTATAGGGTCAGTCATGTTCCATCCTCTATCATTTACCACCCTACTAGTTTTATACCTTGTAGAATCTACTTGATCACCAAATAAATTATTTATAGATTATCACTTCACTACTACCCTTAAAACTCAGCTTGTAGTAGTGATGAACCTTGTCCAAAGTGACTATGTGGATCTAGATAGATACCCACCTCCTAAAACTCAGATCATAGCGATAAATGTCATCACTATGCCTATACCCTCACACAATTTTAAAATGTAAAACCTCCTCACACAAAGGCACCTCTTCTATGGATTAGTTCTATTGAAGGTCATTATTGGTGCTTAGCATTGTGTTCCCTTATTTTTTTATCCCACATTACCCATATATGTCTCTCATCCTACTAAATATGAGATAATTATAGTAGCTATTCACCAATATGCACCATGCACTTTCACCATCACCTTCACCAAAACCCAAACCTGTTATTTTACAACATTTTTTCCATCTGCCCAAACCAACCTATGTGATCCATCAAATTTGGACAGCCAATTTGAACATAACTCACCCAAACCTTGTTGAACTACATTAGCCTAATGTCCAAGGACTATGTAAACATTGCTTCACTTCTAAGGGAAACTTGACCACTAACCACTAATTCCCATCCCCTTTTTCTTCTCACTCATTTCCACTGTTCACAGTTCCCTCTTACTTAGGGCATCCTACATCAAGGAAGATTTGAATTCTTTCTTCAACATACTTATCTTTTAACACCATATAATAATTCCTCTTATGTTTTTCTCCCATTGTTGGGAGAAATACATTGGCCTAAGGTCTTTTTGGACTATGTAGGCAACACTTAGTTACTGAGGTCAACTCGACCCCATCATTTATTTTTTTTCCCTCCTAAAATATCTTCCTTCACTTCTCTACTTATCCCCTCACCACCTACCTCCATTCAACTTGTCAATATATTTTAACAACTTTTCCAACTTGTCAATCTCTTTTAACATAAGGGTTGATAGACTTCTTCATTGGCCCCTTTTATCTCCCATAAAGCTACCACCTACTTTGCCTTGCTAGCTTCCCCATCACCTTTCCTCGTGTATACTTCATAGCTCACTCCCTCACCCACTTTTCATGTTTTTGGCTCATCTCTCCACTTATTACCATCCTTGTCCTTTATCCCCTTCAACTTCTTTCACCATCCTCATCATCTCCCTCACCCTTGGCTATTTATTGTACCTTCTTTATCACTCTCTTTTCCTCACCATTTCCACATCATACTATGCATCTTGTAAGCTTTATGTTTCTTCTATTATTGTAATTTTATTTATGTGTACCACCACTCTCTACCATTTCACCACTCTTCCCACCATACCCATTTTATATTCTTGTTTGATTTTTTTCCATCTTTTCATCCTTTTTGTCTTCTTTTTTTCCTCCACAACTAATTTCTACCTAGGTCTTTATCCTTTGAGAAGCCTTCCATAATTACCTATGTCTTCTTCTCAATTCTTGCCTTTTGCCTTTTGTATTCCCATTTTCCTCTTTCCATCTTGGTACTCACTTGTCTTTTGTATCTATGTGAGTATTTATGCTTTGTATCCCTGCTTCAATTCTTCCTTTTTCTTCTTATCATCCCTAATCTTCATTCCTTATTTTCATCTCATGCCCTTTCCTTGTGTTCCCCTATTTATTCACCACCTCACCCCTTTTTCAGCTTGTCAACCTATTTTAACAAGTTGGTTGATGCATACCTTGTCTCTTCAGCTTCTTATTCACCCATCCTTCACTTCCCCTTATTTTTCCTAACCCCTTTCCCATTTTTCATCACATTCTCATCTCCAAAACCACTATCTACTTTGATTCATTACCTATCATCATCCATTCTTATTTGGTCAAGATACCATCTACTTCTTCACTCTCCTATCATCCTTTTTGTGTCCTTATTTCACTCCTTTTTCCTCTTATTTCCTTTCTTCCATTTATTGCCTTATTTTTCATTTTCATCACCAAAATATTTTATCCTTGGTCTATTTTTAGACTTATTTTCAAACCATTTATAGCCTCCCATATTTCCCATCCTCTCATTACCTTTCATGATTATTACACTTCTCTCCCCCATCATTTTCAAATTCTCCACTTTATCATTCTTTAATACATCCCTCACCCCCACCATATTCTACCTCTTATTTTTCTTCTCTTTTCTCCATTTTAGTTTATTTTTTTTCTCCCTTGATGACATTCCTTGTTATTCATGACCTTTCTTTCTTTTTATATATATGTCCATGCCTAGATCCTTCCATCTTTCTCCACTTTCATCTTTATCTATGACCTCATTCTTTCTTCTAACTATCTCTTCATCCATATCCTAGTTTACCTTCACCTCATCCCTTGTTGGATCTCCCTTATGTTCTCTAATTCAACCTCCACCTCTTTAGAGTGCAGTCACTAGTTTTACTACTTCTATATACATCTCCTTGTCTACTTCCTCGTGTCCTCTACACTGTTGATTTAATGCACAAAATCCACAACCTACTCCCTCATTGAATTTATATTATTATTATTATTATTCACCTCACTTTATATTCTAAAACCCCTTAGAGTCTTTCTCTGAATTCCCTCAAAACTCAATGCTTACTTATTTTGGGACCCCACTATCTCAAAGGTTCAAATTTTTGCCACTTCTCATTTACCCACTCTACTCCTTTTCTTCCTTTAATCATTTAATAAACCCTTTTATAGCCTTTTAATGACATTTTTTCTAAGTGTACATAATTCCAACTTATTTGGATGGTGATGAAAGAACTTGTCAGGTCACCTTGGAAATTTAGGATGTACTAGATTCTCCAAAACTTGGTAAAGCATATTTCTCCTTTTTTCTCTTTAAAATGGTGGTAGAAATTTCAAGCTTGAAATTGTTTATCCATGGATATAAATTAATTTTGCATAGTTGAAGCAATAATCTAATTTCCTCCTAGGTAATCTCATCCATCATTTTTAACAAACCAATCAAAAAACTATTTGATTGCCATATTTTCTACCCTTTTATGCTCCACTTAATCCAACATCCTTCCACTAGACCTAACTGCATGATATCAAATTGGGGAAACCAAGTTAGCCAATGCTCCCTACCTCAGTAGAGATACATTAGGCATAAAGTTCATTTTATATATTATATCCATGGAGATATGTATTCACCATCAAATTTCCTAGTGCATATGGAGTTTGCTCAGCCACCCCATTCCAACCAACCAACCCACTTTCCCACATCTACCTCAATGTTGGTTGCTTTTGACCTAGACCATTAACATGTTTTATGATGAGTTTTGACTGCACCGACCAACCTTGCCATCTTGAGCTCTTGAAAATTTTCACCACATCATGTATGACCTAACCAATTATGTTATTTTTAAAGAGAATTTCCTACCTTGGATACTTATAACCAACACTGACCCTACCTAGATGGGTTGATAGGCATAACTTAATCAACTATAACCAATGTTGTGGACCAGTTATCCCTATCATGTGTCCTTCTAGGATCAAACTTATTTTTACCAATATTATCAACTTTAGTCTTTGCACAATCTCAACTACCATGCTTAGTCACCTTTGACCGATTGGCATTTCACATGCCTAGCTACCTTGTGGCACCACATAGTGCCTGTTCACCAACTGCTTATCAAACCTACACCTAATTCCGCCTTTCTTCATCTAATCTTGGTTTAAGGGGGAACACCTCCTCCTATACCTAGATCACCCTAAAATTTTATCAAGTGATCTATTTTTGTTTTGTAGCTTGTTAATTCAAAGTTGCATAATAAAAAGGGGAAAAATGTAGACACTAAAAAACTACACACTTACAATTTTTGATGACTAAATACCTCATGACCCCCCTAAAGACCCCCCTAAACCTTATTATAACTTAACCAACCCATTTTAATCTATCCAAATCACTATTATCCTAGTCACATAGAACTACTCAAAAATACTATTTGAAAATACTATTCAAAAGTACTATTCACTATCACTAGTCACTATGGGACCCACTATCACTATTCATGATGACATGGCATGTGACATGGTAAGTGACATGGAATGTGGCATGGTAAGTGGCATGGTACATGACATGGAAGGTGATATGGTAAGTGACATGGATTAGAAGTGATGTGGCTTGATGTGGGACATCACACCCCACCTGGGACCCTTTCTCAATGTGCTTAATGACCTCATTTAAGAATCACAAGGCCATCCCTTGAAAAATGATGAATTTAATTTTAAGGGAACATCATTAAACATATTATTTTCCTTCACACATTAAATTATCCTTCAAAAATATATAACTAACTCTTTAAAGACAAAGGACACCCACTTTTAACTTCTTAGCCCAAATGGGAGACTCACCAAACCAAATGGGAATTTCCACCAACCTCATCTTTGATTATCCATGCACTACATGGAAAATGGAATCACATTTTGTGTTACACCTATTTAAATTCTTGGATGAAGATATGAAATGGTGGTTAAAGTATTTAAGCCTCATTTAAACCCATGTGCATGATTCCCATTCAAAATTAGACTCATGCGCAAGGTGGGTGACACACCAACCCAAATAGGAAGACCTATGATCAAGTTAGTAATCCAACCAACTCATCCTTGACTTATTTATGATCTCCACTTGTAAAAATTCACCACATTTCATTATTCCCCTCTTTTGGCATGATTCTTAACAATAAATGATATAAATACCCCCTCCTTCACCCAAGGTTAAGTGAAAAGTTAGTCTTTGGTTATTAACATCTTGTTGCAGGTTTATTTGGAGGAGGTTATTAGTTTTAATTTAATAATAATCTTGGATGAGAAAATATAAAAATAATGAAGCTCTAACAAAATTTCCTCAAGCTGCATCAACAACAACATCTTCATCGACCATCTTCATTAAGCATCAGGTAACATTTATTTTCTTTTTTGTATTCCATTTCTTTCATTTCATGGCATTCTTATTCCCTTGACCTCACAACTTTAGCCCATTTACCTCTTCTCTTTTAATCCATTAAAATCCCTACCCTCTTATCCATTTACTTTATTTTTCATTCACCCCTTATCTCCTTCTCACCACCTTGACCATTTACCCCTTTTGCGTCTTTGCCATCTTGAACTCTTGACCTCATAATCCCCTTTTACCATTTATCTTCCATTTATTTACTATAATTTACCCATTTAAACATTTAAAAACTCAATAAAACCTTATAATTTTTTTTGACCCTTGTCATAAAGCAAACTAAAACAACCATTTTGCCTTAACTAATTTTTAGTATTAGGATAACCGAACTAGTTGCTTTATTTTGGTTAACTTATAAAAGAATTTAACTATCTGGTATTAAATTTAATATTTTTTTGGTTTTAAGTTTAGTTTACTATAATTTAATACAATAATAAATTTATTTTATCATCTCAACTAAGTGTTTAAAGAAGGCGGATTGACAACCTCCTAGAAAGCTTTCACTTCTAGGATCTAGCTCATGCTAGGCAATCCAACCATCTACTTGTATAAAAAATAATTTTTTTTAGTGATTTATTATTATAGGTCATTATTCCCTAGCCAAATAGGATTTATAAAAAAAATTGGATTCAACACACACACATTTAATAGGTATTCTTCTACACACCCTTATTAACTAGTTTTTTCTTTTCACACTTAAGAAAAAGTGAAAATTAGATAAAAATAGGTTGATAAATTTATGGATTAGATGGAAAATTAGTGTCAATAGTAACACCTTCAACTTCCTAAAACTTATCTTTGATATCTTCCCTCTATGGATGTTGAACTTCCTACTCAATTTTAGTGTTTCACTATCGTGTTATATCTAGAACAACTTATTAAGGGGGATTCCTTATACATAACTTGTTGGTCGATAACGGGGACAATATGCATCATGGTGGATATATTTAGAGTATTTTTAAGGGTAGAATCTTTAAATTTTACCTATGCATCTTCTATTAAACTTTAACCTTAGTATTATAATTAGCTATATGATCTAATAAATCTAATAGAAAGTATAACTAATAGATAAAATAGTAATAGTAATAAAAAATAACTGTATATCCAAGATAATAATATAAATGAATAAAGAAGTCAAATATGATGGATTAATATAATAATTAAATATTAATCTGATATATAATACACAAATAGCTATTTCTTATATAGAGCAAGGCATGCAAGATAAAGATCAGGGTACTCACACAACACATGTAGTTTAATTGATATTTGACTACAAAAATAGTGGAGTATAACTCCACACTAACAAGATAGGTGTCCAACTTGTGTAAATGATCAACATAAGTTGACTATTATTTAATCAATCTTATCCTATCTTACCCTAAATAGTGGAGTGGAACTCCATTGTAACAAGATAGGTGTCCAAGTTAACTACTAGCTAAGCAAGCTTATCCTATCTGGTGAAAATTATTAATAAACATAATAAACTAACTACAATAAGTGATTAGTATACTGATATAAATAATAAATACAAGTAAATTTAATAAATTAAATAAATACACTAATACCCCCCATAAGTGAAGCTTAGGTAGGGCTATACAGATAAGAGTACTAATAATAGTAGCCATATTATGTATGCTATACAAATAGATGAGGAAAGGAGAAAACTTGAAGGAAAAAACTTCTCCTCAAAATGAAGGTCTAGGAGACCCCCCATGAAGAAATTATGTCTCCTAAAGAACTTATGTCTTGTACCCCCATAAGAGATCACAAGTAAAGATACTTTCTCTCAATGAAAGGTTTGGTGAAAATATCCACAATCGGCTCTTCTATAGGACAATATTGTAGATCAATGACCTTTGCCTAGATTAGCTCCCTAATAAAGTGCATATGGATCTCTATGTGTTTGATTTTTTTATGATGAACTAGATTCTTTTAGATTTGGATAGTGCTCTAGTTGTCACAGTAGATGACTAATGGCTTCTAAAATGGAACACCAAGCTTAGTGAAAATATTTTAAAGTTAAATAGCCTGAGTAGTGGCATTAATAATTCCATGATACTCAGTCTCTATAGATGAAAGATAAATAATATTTTACTTATTTCTCTACTAATAAATGGGGATGGATCCAAAGTACAAGCTATAACTAGAAGTGGACTTACAATCATCATAATCACTAGCCCAATCAGAATCTATGTATCCCACTAATTTTGAGCCTATACCTATTGTATAGTGAATCTCATATTTGATAGTGCCTTGAATGTATCTCAAAATGTGCTTGGTGGCTCTCCAATGAAGCTCATGTGGTGTCTTCATAAAACATGAAACCATGCCAACTGCATATGAAATGTTGGATCATGTATGAGTCAGATAGATGAGGCTGCCCACAAGTTAATGATACAATGTGGCATCAACCAAGGGAGTGGAAAAATAAACCTCAAGTCTAAATCTAGATAAGAAAGGAGTTTGTTTAGGTCTACAATCAACCATGTCAAACAAATCTAACAAGTCTATGACATACTTGGGATATGAAAGTGTAACCCTAGAAAAAAATTGTGTTATCTAAATCCTAAAGAAATAGTGTAATAGGTCCATGTTTATCATAGAAAAAATGCCATGAAGTGTAGCCTTAACATTATTGATGATGGATGTTA
>JARHVA010005782.1:122500-170000 GCA_037957365.1 Torreya grandis
TATTTGGTTATAATTATTAATAAACATAATAAACTAATTATAATAAGTAATTAGTACACCAATATAAATAATAAATATAAGTAAACTCAATAAAGAAAATAAATGCACCAATACTTAGCCATTTTCTTTTCCTCCTTATGGCATCTTTGGGCAGTAGAGTAGTTAACCTCTTCTCGAGTAGCTTGTTTCTCTTCTTCAGTCAGGGACTAGTAATTAGTGCACCAATATAAATAATAAATATAATTAAACTCAATAAAGAAAATAAATTCACCAATACTTAGCCATTTTCTTTTCCTCCTTATGGCATCCTTGGGCAGTAGAGCAGTTAACCTCTTCTCGAGTAGCTTGTTTCTCTTCTTGAATTAGGGACTTAGGTGTGAATTCCTCAATATCTAAAGGTGGTTCATCAAATTGTGAAAATGAAAAGGATCACATAGCCATCTAAATCTATGAGCATGAAATAGATCCCTTCCTCAATTAACCTTTGGAAACATCATATGCATCCACCTATGGAAATGTCATATTGAACCAGGTACTAGATGATGTTGAAGGCTAGGAAGTGGCTATGATAGATATTCCATTTTAACAATGTTAGAGTCTTTAGGGTTCTTCAGCATGTAAAACCTACATGCAAACTACTTTCACCTCAATGTAGATTTAGGTGAAATTTTTAGTAGGACATCTAAGGGTTGTAACAGAGGTGTGCCTCCAAAGAAAATACCATGTGCTAGGTCCATTTGAGTTTTTTGAGCCTGTGTTACTTCTCCCAAGGGGTCTAATGCAATAGAAGGTGGATAAGATGGAAGGGAAACCCATAACTTTAGTGTCAACTTGTTATGAATCTGCACAATTCACATAACCTTAAAAAAAAAATCTTTTTCATTCTCATCCTCGTAAAAATAACCCACCATGTCTTCCAACATTAAGTGGTATACTTCAATTGCATCAATCTGTAACTTAGGCTAATTACACTAAGATACAATTTTTAGAACATGAGGATCATTATATTAGAAATCTTGGCTCCTTGTTTTACGTCAATGCAATGAAGGTGGGTTGTAGTCAGCTACATGCTTACCCTTTTTACATTGTGTTATATCTATAGGTGTAGTAGATGAACTTAGAGGTATGGTGTTAGGGGTAACAACCTGAAGAGGCATAACCCAATATGTAGCCTAGGATTTTTACAAATCCACCTCATGCTATGTAGTAGCCATGTCTAACAAAAACCCAAATGGCATAGCAGTCATTAAAGGGAGCTCATGGATTTAGATAGATGTTCCCTCTACAAGTAATTAAACTACATGTTGGCCTAAGAATTTCATAACATCTAGTGGAATATAAAGATGTGTAACAACTATCTATAGAATCTCATTCTCTAAATTATCAAACAAAGGGACTTGATGTTGATAGAAATTTATAGAAGTGACCAAATCGGCAAATTGTTCGTTAGGGCAATAATTAGTGTCAGGATGAACTTACATGACTAGCAATTTCTATTGAGTGAAGATAAGGAGAAATACCAAAAATTGGTACTATAAATTATTCTTTATGGTTCCCAAGACTTTGGTAATGTTTTGTTCCAATTTCACAAGAAAGAATTTTGGCTAATTAAACTCTTCTTTACCATGAATCACTCAATGCATGATGTCAATGACACCCTTTGTGGCCTTGGTCATGGACTTAGTCATTTTCTAGAACCTTTGAGAAATACATTTGGCTAATAATTGCATTGGTTCATTAGGAAAATTTATTAGTAGAATACCTCAATTACCTCTCACCATGGTGGCTTTGATTTTTGTAGAGATTGATGGTGTTTTAGAATCATCTTCCATGAGGGATTTACCTCTGGCAACCATCTAAATTGCATGAGCCATTACTTCCATGAACAAGTACATTACATCCTGAGATAAATGAATATAATACTAGTTATACCTTGCCAATAACAACTGCATGATGCTAGACCAATCACAAAAATAGGGAAATCATATGAGGTGCTCAACATCTAAGAAAGCCAAATGAGGTACCAATATAGTGAATGAAAATAATTGGTTTTTGGTATTATACACCATAACACTACTATGAGGATTAGAAAACTTAGTCTGTTGTAGGGAGAATCCTATCCCCAAAACCTCCTTCAAAGTAGTGAGATTCTTTTTGAAATTATGCTCAAACTTACAACACTAGGGGAGGCAGCCATGATTATGGATTGATAAAAATTGGAATCACACAACACTGAGCAAATAAGCCTGAAATAGTAATTACATATCTCAATGAGCAAGATTTAGTGTTTTATAAAGCCATGAATGACTTATTTATACACTTTTTAGTTCACTTGACCCTTCAATTTTGTATATTTAATGTTGTGATCTTAAAATACTTCACTTGTCTGATTGGATTCAAATTTGAATTGATGTTATACCTTAATTATTTTGTATACAAAAATAAAATTTAGCTTGATGGATGTGACATTCAATGCGATCAATGTGGCATTGATCTAGATATGAAATAATGTTTGATGAGACATGTCACTATATTTTCATTGGCCATATCTATTTGATAGGTGATCCTGATTATGACATACAATTATGATAGTGACATTATAACCACTTGTCCACATGATTTGGCCATAAATCCTCTTTTTGGCAATCATCATTCATAGTCATAACCCTCAATCTTACTCAAGTATGGTTCCTAGACTTAATAGATGACCAACACTTATATTTATTCAAGGATGTCACTTAAAAGCTTGTCTACCTATAATGACTTGACAACCAACATGTGCTAGTCCAATTGGACCATGCCTATCAAGAATTTTTACAAATTTGGAATTGATCTTACAATTTACTAACAAACAAATTATGAAAACATGCATCACATAGAAAATACAAATCAAACTCAAAGAAATTACATGAATGAAATTTTCCTAACTATATTGGATTTGTGGAATCACATTTTCTAATTTCAATGTTGATCTAATGGTCATAGAATTTAATATTACAACCATTAAATTTTTTGGGTAGAACATTACCTTCTAGATCTCACAAGGTTATAGACACATTTTTTAAAAGCTCATGAACAACATAAGGACCTTTCCATCGAATGGTGAGTTTGTCAAGAAATGCATAGAACTAGTTATCATATAACAAAACTAATTACTCATAATGGAATTATTTTATGCAAAGATTCTTATCATGCCATGATTTTTGATTCCTTTTATTAATTTTGTGTGCCAAAACCAATTTACACCTATCTTCATTTATACGGTTGAGATCTAAAAACTAATTTGCAAGTGATTCTACATCACCTAGATTTATTGCATTAAAAACTCATAAGATAGGCATGCCATATTTTGTAGGCATAATAGCTTCCATCCCATAAACCAAATAAAGTGGAGTAAATCTTGAAACATGCTTAAAATGGGTGCAGTAAGCCTAGAGTAATATAGGAAGTCTATCCTCCCAATCATCTTTATTAACATCATAAACCTTTGTCAAGAGCTTACCTAACACTTTGTTCATAACCTCTGCTTTCCCATTCACTTGTGGATGATATGCTATGATTTTATGATGGGAAATCATAAATTATTATATTATTATTTTAATGTTCTTATTTAAAAAGTGTGTACCCCTATCACTTACCAATCATAATGGGCACTCATACTAAGTAATGATGTTCTCATACAAAAACTTAGTAATGTCTTTAGCTCCATATCTTGGTGTAACAACAAACTCTACCTATTTGTTAAAGTAATTGGTTGAAATAATTATGTATCTAGCATTAATCTATTTAATTTCTAGATTAATGGGTCCAACAAAATCAATTCCCCATTGCTCAAGCGGTTGTTGTGCTAATATGGGATAAAGATGCATCTCATCCCTCTGAGTGGGTTTACCCATACATTGGCATATATCACACTATTTTTTAACCCTCTATGCATCCTCAAAAATATGTGGCCACCAAATACCACTTTTTAATATTTTTATTTTAGTAGCTTCTCCCATAACATATCCACTCATAATGCCCTAATGTGCCTCTTCTAAGACATGCATGCATTCATGCTCAAGTGATACTCATTACAAAACCTCATCTTTCCCCATATGATAAAGAAATTCATTTATAATGCTAAAAATAAGTGCCTTGGTCAAGAGGTACTTCTTTTAATTTTTGGTGTAATGTGTAGGTAATGTCCCCTATTCTAAGAATTATGTAATTTTAGCCAACTATTCAGGAATCATAGAAACTCTAAACAAATGAGAATCAAGAGACTCATCAGGGATATCCTCTAGATCCTCACCACTATGCAATCTACTGAGATGATTAAGGACAACATTTTCCCTCCTTGGTTTAACATTGATTCAAAACTAAAACTCTTAGAAAAGCATCAACAAACAAGATATCCTTCCACCCAATAATGGCTTGTTTATGATATATCATAAACATTGATGATATGTAAACAATTCAATTGGGGTAGCTAGCAAATAATGTCTAAATTTTTTTAGAATAAACATAATTTCTAAATCTTCCCTTTTAGTTTTGGTATAGTTTTTCTCCACCATAGATATTTCTTGGCTTATATAATGGATTGGATAGTCCAAGCCTCCTTCACTCAACTACGCTAGCACTGTGCCAACTATGGTCCTTGACACTTCCACATGTACATGGAAAGGTTTACCCTAGTTAGGAAAAATAAGGATTGGTGCAGTAACCAACTAGTGTTTTATATCCACAAAAGTTGTTTGGCAATATTCTATCCATATAAAAGGAACACCTTTATGTAATAATTTCTCCATTAGAGTTGAAATAGCTACATATCCTTTTATGAATTTTTGGTAATACCCCATATTCCTAAAAAGGATCACACTTCTAGTAAGGAATTTGGTGGTGGAATATTCATTATTATTGCAATATTTTCTTGGTCCACCAATATTCCCTTACTTCACACTACATGGCCTAAAAGAACACCAAATAATGTGAAAAACAAACATTTTCGTAAGTTAAGAACAATCTTGAGCATTCTACATCTTTCCAACATGAGTCTTAATTTTGATAAATGTTCTTGAAATAATGAGAAAACTACCCAATCATCCAAATATACCTCCCAAAATCATGAATAAAGTCCTTGAATGTAATTAATACGGCCCTAGAGAAAACCATAGGTGCATTCTTTAGACCAAACGGCAATACCTTGTATGTGAATGAACCCCATTTTGTAGAAAATGTTATCTTAGTTCTATCCTCAATTGCCCACTAAATCCATGTATAAAGGAATACACCTCATTTTTGGCTACAACTTCCAACACATTATCAATAAATGGTATTGGAAAGGAGTCATTAACAAAGGTATAATTTAAGATGTAGTAGTCTCCATAGATACAAATATCACCTATTTTCTTTGGATATACGACCACAAGACTTACCCAATCCACTCTTTCTATAGAAATATTATTCCTACATTTTGCATATGATCCAATTTAGCTTTAAATTTCATTTTCATGTTAGGATTGAGACTATAAGGCATTTTTTTAATAGTTCATGCACTTTATTTGAGTTCTATATGCATTTTCCCTAAAGAAGGATCCACCCCTTTAAATTTTGAAAAAGTAGTTAGAAACACATCTACATAATCGTAGAGAAGTTTTAATGCTTATAAAATGTCATGTTGTTCACAACAATTTCCAACATGTTCCAATTTTAGAGATGTTTCAGATCTAATGTTCATAATTTGTTCATTTAGAGGTTCCAACTATACTTGTCATTCATCCTCTAAAATGGACTATATAATGGCCCACTTACCCTCTTGTTTTGGAAATTATATCTATTGTAATTAGTCTTATTCATATTCTTGATCTAAAGGTTTAGGTAATATTGCATAGTCTGGCTTAGGCTCAAAAAACTCTATAATTTCTAAATAATCCTCACTAACCAAATCAAGATCATCATTAGGGTCTTCTTGAATATGATGGCAAGACTGAGCTTGCATCTTAGCTTTTACTCTATGTAGAGTCTCCATAGTCATGGCATCAATAATATCCTAAGGATTTTATTGAATATACTTGACTTTCATGGTAACATCATCAATAAGTTCATGAGCCTTCATTTCATTTAGCTATGAATGTTTGTCATTATGTAGATCTTCCACTCATCCATGGAATATAAATGTTTTCATCTCTTAAAAAACACTAATAACAATGGGATTACCACTTTCAAATATAAATGTTTGAATAAAATCATTTTACAACTGAATCCTTTGTTATGTCTCTCTATGGCATTCTTGATGAATGTACCAAGTAGTCAGGAAAACCCCCAATGTGTAAATAAAATAATGTAACTAATAATTTGAATTGATTTATTTGGCCATCCATATTTTAATGAACTATTGAATGTGGTTTTGAGGACATTCTCCTTCATGGAACATGGACCATTATTTTTGCACTTCCTCAGGTAATTGAAACCATGTGATAAACAATTCACATAATTTTTCCCATGTTTTACTACCACTATAATGTACTCCCCATAAATTAGTTGCAACTCATTTTAATGCATAATTAAGATTACTTACCCTTTGATTATCCTTTTCTATATGCATTTGAAACTTCACTATAAGATTTCCAATGTCTTCAGTGGCAAAGTACTAAGGAATTTATCAATAAATCACATAAACCATGCATAAAGGTTTAAGCTCATGATCATTTTGAGCCTAGTTAAGCATATACATGTTAAAATCACCATTTATAGATGAATCTCAATCCCATGGAATTATACCTTCAAGATTAGGTTTAATATAGATACGCTCTATAGAACCAAGTTGATGTAAAATCTCTATATCAGACTATGTAGGTGAGTGAATAGATAGAGATCAAAATTCATCTTCTTCTTCTATGGAAATATTCAAATATTTTAAGGAACACTTAATACACAATTCATTAGCTGTTGTATTTTCTTAAAAAAAATATGTATTGGTTCATTGGTATATGGCATTGTATATCAGGCACAATCTACATCACAATTCACATCTAGCTATTACCTTTCACTACATAGGGGGAATCAAGTTTCATAGGAATTATGTAATATTTGGCATCTATATTAAGAGGAATTATGATTATATGGTCATATTAGTGTGACTCTATTTGATTAATTACTATTTTGATGGTCATCTATCCATCATAGGCCCACTTTTTCCATAGAAAAGTTGGGTAGTGTATTTCATCTATCTACATATCTATTATTTCAAAATCACCATGTAGAGTTAACTCTATGACTTTAATTTACACATATTATAATTTTCCTATGGGATTTATCCTACCAAAGTCTTTTATACTAAGGGTTATGATGTTGTAACTCAAAGATGGTCTACTAATCACCTCCCAAGTGGATCATGGGATCATATTCACTATGCTCCAAAAATCAAACACAATGTTTGATATTTCATACCATATTATCTAAATATAGACCCTATCATTGACATCCCATGGATTCTTTATCTTAACATACCAAATAATCTTCTAAAGCCTTTCTTTTCCCTTCTATGCACATTCGACCAGATTGTGTAAGAAATTAGTGATATTTTATGATATATCCTCATTTTAAAAAGTGTTAAGAAATTTCATCAAGTTTGTCAATGCTGTTACAACCTCCTCTTATTTCATGATTCACATAATCTATTCATATATTTGCACATCAAGTTTAGATTCATTTATTGTAGCTAGAGCTTATTGTTTAATATTTTGTAGAATCTACACATTTTCCTTCATGAGTCCCTTCTCCTTTACTGGTTTAAGATAGGTTTCTACTTTAGTTTTTTATATGCCAAAATCTATTGGCATTTCTTAAGGAGGTAAGCCTTTCTATGTATACTATGTTCTTGTTACTACTTACATAAATTCATTACATTTGGGATCATAACCAAATTTATTTACATTCTATATACCTCAATCTCTATGTTGTGTTTCTAAAATAGGGTAATCATGAGTATCATGTTGTTTAAATACTCAATAATATGTATAATAAGCTTACAATTGTGGATTTTTAGGGTATTTCTATTGTATAAGATTAGGTTCCCCACACAAATAACTTCTAATAGGGCCTTTAAGACCATTTACCCATCCTCTCTAGACACCACCAACGTATCCATCTTTAAATCCACCTCTATTCCCTTGTTATCCCCAACCATCTACCTATTATGCCCCAAAGTTTATTATGTTTTATGTTATATTCCACCCCTATTGGTACTATTGATTATCATAACCACCATATTGGGGTTGATTTATATTTGGAACCTATCCATCTTGTTGTGCCTAAGGAATCACAAGATTCCATGTAGATTGATAAGTATATTGTAATGGTTACATGGATTAAACTCTACTAGTTAATCTGTATGGTTGAAATGGCTATGTTTTGATCCCATGCCAACCCATCCTATGTTACACTAGTGGGATTAGTTTCTATTCTCATAGTGCCTTGTGACATCGTTGGTGCTTATTTTTTAGATACTATGAAGACATTCTTAGTAATGTCTTCCTTTAATTCTTGTAGAGCACTATAATCCTTATCTTCATGATTATTATATTTGTAGAATTTATAATACATACTCTATGGGTTTCTTACATATTTTTATAATAAGTGACAATGAGCTATTTAGTGTCCCACTATTTTATAGATGTCATAAAAATCTATACATAATTTTGGGAATTCATTCTTATGGTGGCTTACCTTACCACACTCAATACACCATAGATGAATTCTAGGTCATTCAATAGTATTTTATAGAGCCTCTAACCTCTATAATATAGCTTGAAGTGTGTTGTCTAACTATGTTTTTCTCTTTTTTAGGGTACCATTATCTTTTATCTCCTCCACTCTTACTATGACTATATTGGCTTTTGATTTATTAGTGAAATTAGTTTGTGTTATCATAAACTAGATCTTTGGTTGCAGTCCTTCAATGAACATTTTCCATTGGACCTTGATGGATTTATTTCATATCTTTTATGGTTTGGCCCATACTTTTATTAACTTTAAAAAATGAAACTAACCATTTTTGCACATCATCAAAACTTGTTGTTCCTGATCCTCTATGGAGCATGAACTTCAATTCTCTTTCAGACAAGGCATCAATAAGCTCATACTTCTTAATATTTTCATCTACAATGCCTTTAGCCTACAATTTCATGTCACTCTTAAGCAAGTATTTATCTATATCTATAGTTCCATCATAGGTTTCCAATGTGATAAAGGCTCTCAGCTATAAATACATATTACCTAGGGTTAGTTGTAAAGGAAACGTTACCAGTGCTCCTCTAGATGGGGGTAATAATACCATAATTTGTGGAGTGGATGTACAAGAAATTATTGGTGTCAAAACTAGTGATATCCCTTGAGGAGGAGTGACCATTGGTGGTGTTTATGGTGATGATCTTGTAGACCCATTGGGACTATCTCTGAGTACTAGTGTATTTATTGGAAATGGGCAGCCTTGTAAAAATATAAATTATTCTTGAGAACATAGAGGTGACAGAGATCATTCAAGCAATGAAAATGCCTCTAACTCATCTTCAGTCTCCATAATTATGTCTATTCAAATTATATTCTCCTTAGTGAAAATTTCAATATGTGACACCCAATCAACAGCCTATTCAATAAACAAGGGGTTAGTCAAATTAGTCACTACCTCTCTTAAATTATTCTATGAATTGGTGAATCCTTATATGGTTTTTTTTAAAATTATAATCTATTAATTATTTGATACTTATTATTCATTCCTTGATCTCTTCCTATCTCTCTGACTTTAAAATCTCTATAGATAAATTTAAATAAGAGCATTTCTATAAAATATGGTCTTAGGGGATATGTGTTATGGTGGTGAAACTTCTCTTTGTTAGAATTTTATTGTGTAGAAAGTAGAGATAGTACTATACCTTCTATTGATTAGACATATAAAATTATGAAACTCCCATGAAAAGAAGAAAGGTGTCTCCTTGAGTGATTGCGATCTACTACCATCTATTAAACTACCTTCTTCTTTTATATTTCCTTTACTGATATCCTCTAGCTATGTTTGTACTTGCTTTTTGGTCTCACTAATCATGGATCCTTCTCACTCATCGACTCTTTCTTCTCCTGTCCTTTCATCAAATTGTTCTTCCTCCTTTTGATCTCATATAATTATTTAGCCTCTACTCTTACTTCTGCCTCTACCTCTACTTGTAGTCATTTAAGATGTCCCTGACATATTCCCCCTCTTTCACTATCATAGTTTTCAATTGATATCCAAAATCTTCTTCTAGCCCTTTTCATCTAGCCTCTTTATCCAATTTCTATTAACCAATTTTATTGATCATCTATGTACCATCTCACTTCCTAACCACACACATCCCCATAGCACCTAAAAGACTACTCCATTGTGAACGGATAGGGCACTATAGATTTTTCAATGATCAACATCTTGATAAGCATTGATATTTTATGCAAAAAAATTCCTCTCATCCTCCACATAATTAATTCTTGTGTGGCTTTAAAATAAATATAATCATGAATTAAAATTTTCATTATATATGCCTCTATAGTTGTTTGTATCCGATGATCGATTGCATGGGTCTAAGTAACCTCTAGGCTCTATAATTGTTTAATTAGATCATTAGTCCACTAAATTTTAGATGTATATCTAGTTTGGAAATAAAAATTTTCTAATCTCACTAGCCACATAGTAAGCAAGCTCAAAAATTCATACCAAAAGATTTTGTGTACATCACCATATAGATGATGCTCTATGAGTTATTTTTTAGTGCACCCTATCCTTCTCACCTATTTCTATGTGAACTTGGATATTTTTTTATCCTACCATTCTTCCAAATCTCTTTGACTTGGTAACCACTAGAGAATATCCTTTCTTTAGCAACCCATAATAGAGTTCTATGCTCACTGCACCATTGTTAGTAGAAGTTCATGGTTTCCCAGAACTGTCTAATTATGAGGACAACTATGGGAGAGGTAATGGAATCTAAATTAGTGGAAGTGTAAATTCCTAAGGACCTACATTAAATTTATCAAAACCATAAATATTTGAACTAGTGTGATTCTCATATGAATTCCTTTCTAGTTAACAATATAGATTCATCATATACTACATAATTTAAATAGCCACATGCTTAGAAAATCTCTATATATATTGCTAACTTATCATAGACAATACCAAAATCTTTAGAAATATTATAGAATTGGTTTGATAACATAATCATAGATACTGATAATTACACAGGGATTAATTCATTACATAGCATTGATAAATTTATCATACATGGTCTATAATCAACTCTTCAATGTCTAACCTCTTCTCATTCATTACAACTTACATATACACCCACTTTACTATTGATATCTTAGGCACATGGTTATAATAGACTACATTTAGAATCTTCAACAAATCTAATCTCAATATAGACTTCATTAGTTAGAAAAACCCAAATCCATGTAATCTAGTCAAAATGAAATATAGTTGATGACTAAGTATCTTGTGTATGCTAAGAAAGTAGATGGTTGATATGTCTTTATGTTGCAATGGCACCTTGTATACTAGTGACATGTCATTATGTTATGATGACTCCTTGTATGCATATTATCCTGTTAACACTTTGAATACTTTATCAACCAAGAGTGTGCATATCTAAACAATATGGGATAAAATTACCTAGTTTTGATGATCTTGGAGGCTATGGTCTTGGTAGCAGAGTGCTCACCAGCTAGGCTATCATGACTTTTTTCAAGTAATTTGTTCACTTTGCATGATTCCACACACCTCAAAATCATGCCTCCTATGTCATTAAAAATTAATCCATCTATCAAGATATAGGGTATAGTTTGAAACCTAGAGTGCCTCCACTTGGATATATCCAATCTCATGGGACATTGACCTGGTTAAAGAAATGTGATTACATCATGTGTCTAGCTAAGAGGGGTGTTGCTTGTAACTTCTTGTTGACTATCATGGAATTCCAAAACCTAATTGTTACCTTCATTTACCTTTGTTTCAAGTTACTCACATAACCCTCTACCCCTGATAAGCTTTGTAACTCTAAATTTAAGGTCATACTCCATACATTTTATTACCCACCTAGCTCTCTTTTCATTTAGGTCTTTATTGAGTATGATCTCCTTGATGTTTGGGTATACAACCATGAGTATGATCTTACTATTTAACACCATGTGCCTATATTTATTCAATCCTCTCAACACATCAAACACATGTTTCTCCACAAAATTATAAATTTCTTCATATCTTTCTAAGGCCTAACTCAAGAAGGCAATAAGTTGTTATAGGACTTCACCATTTTATTACATTAACATGGAAAAAATTGCATCTAATGTAGAGAAGGCATACAAGAAGAATTCTTTGTTAAAATCATGATTAAAGAGTGTAGGGGAATGAGAGGTGACATCCTTTATGGCCTCAAATGTCCTCTTACCATATTTATTCCATGTAAACTCCTTGTGTTTCCTTAGCATGTGGGTAAGAGGTTTGACTAACTCTACAAAGCCTGGGATAAATCTTCTTGTGAAGTTAATCTTCCCCAAGAAACTCTTTAGACCTTTCTTATGCTTGGGAAGGGCTAAGGATATAATGTTTTTAAATATATTATGTTCCATGTAAATACCATATTTTAACACTACATGGCCTAACAATCTTCCCACATGAACATAAAATATGCATTTTTTAGGATTCAATGACACTCCAAATTGCCTACATATTTCAAAGACTAGTTTCAAGTGATATATGTGGTCTATTGGATTTTTTGAGAAAGTATTGATGTCATAAAGGTATATGAGGACCATTTCATTGATCAAACCTCAAAGGAAACATCCATTTCCATTTAAAAAATTTCCCCTACATTATATAGTCCAAAGGGCATCTTCATGTATGCATAAGTGCCCGACTTTGTAGTGAGGGTAGTTTTATGCCTATCTTAATCCTTGAAAAAGATTTGGTTTTAGCTAGAGTATCTATAAATTAATGATAATCTCTAATATCTTTAAATTTTTTGAATAATATAATCCATTAGGGTAGTGGGTAGTGGTCTCTTCGAGACACCTTTTTAAGGTCTTTAAAGTCAACACATAAGCATATTTTCCCTTTTTTCTTCCTCACTGGCACAAGATTGACCACCCATTAGGAATGTTTGATGGGGGATATTATCCTTGACTCAATAAATTTTAACAACTCCCTTCTCATTATCTCCTCCATCTTTGGATTGATAGGTCTTTGTTTTTGTCTCAATGGTTTTACATTGCTTTCAAATTCTATGGTATGTTGTGAAAGTTTGGGGTCAAATCCTTTCAAGTCATGGTACTTTCATGAAAATAAATATAAATATTATTGAAATAAATCAATAAATATATATCTCTCTCTTTTGATACGTTAACCTTTCTCAACTTCAATAACTTATCCTTAGATATTTCTACCCTCTCATAATGTTCTTCCTTAGTAAAGATACATACCATGTCCCTTCTCATCTAGTAATATTCATTAAATATGATTTATAATGTTACAAGTCCCTTAATAATATTTTTAGACCTTAGATACAATATCTTATCATCATATTAGTGTTGGAACTTGCTTTGGTTCTTATGGTATAATTCTACCTCTTACATGAGAAAACATACAATTCGCTCATCATTATCAAAAAATTGACAAATCACCTAATTTTTAGGTATATATGGACTACATATGAATTTAATTTTGGATTGAATTTTATTGCATTTGACTACCTCTATAATCACATATTTACCTCCAATGGTTACAAGCCTATCTGCATGATGGTTTGGCTCCCTTGGTATGGACTGTATGTTGAATTCCAAGAAATATTCTACGAGGTCCCATAATATATGTTTATATGCCTTAAATTTATGGTTCTTTACTAAAATAATACCCCTTACTTGTTTCACTACAAGATCACTATCACCTTTTACTTGAAGGATTTTGACACCTCTCCTTCTTACTTCTTAAAACCCATGTAAAATAGCTTCATACTTAGTTATGTTTGATGTGCAACTGAATTGGAACTTTTCAACTAAGTAGTAATTTTGATTTGAATGGGAAACCAACATCACTCAAACCCCACTACCATTTTTTGACCTTGAGTTATCAAATAATAAGGTTTATAAATCATCATCTTCTTAAGTTGTGCTTATTAGATTAGGCATATAAGCATCTTCCTCATGCATACAATAAACTCCTAAATCTACCTCCTCAATAGTGTTATAAAGATAAAATCCATGGTTGTTAGTTTCCCATTCATCCAAGTAGAGATTTGATATTCCCTCAATATGATCATTAGGCTCTTACTTAATAGAATTCTTATCTTTGTAAATTATGGTATAGTTGACATTTGTAATATTAGTCATATAGGGTTTTAAGTGGAACCTTTAATGAGACTCATACCTAATAGTGAGCCTAGTCCCATATCTGGTCCTAAAGAACATTTATGACCAATTAGAGGAAAGGTAGACACCAATATTTATAGTAAAGTACCTAAATAGGCATAGGGAAAAGTATGGGGTAAATAAACAACCATGAAATCTTGAGTAATAACACAATTTGGGAAGGCTACCAATGTAATATTTAAGTCCTTTAAGACATGTACTTTCTTGGTGGGAGAGCCATCTAATTGTAAGACACTTTTCATTAGGCACATACTTGAGTTCTTGAAAGAATGAGTAGGATATACATAGGATCCATAGGATCAATCCAGGAGAAAGAACCTACAACAAATAACTTGCAAATAATACCAAAGAATAAAATAAATTTATCACACCTAAAAAATAGGTGATAATCCTATAAATTATCTATATTCTCTCATTAGTTTCTCATAGATTGTAAAGTATTTATAATACAAATAGTTTGTTTTATGACAACAAACTATTTGTTGTGATTATAAAATAGAGAAAACAAACTATTTGTTTTCACATACTACGAATAAATATATTGTTGAGAGATTCTCAACAATAAAACAAATTAACCTAGGTAAATAAAATTAACCCTAGGTAATAAATAAATTACCCTATTAACCCTAGGTAAGCTTAAATATTCATTATTCTAACACCCTACCTTAAGCAAAACATAGGGAGAATGACAAACAAAGATGGGTCCCAGCTACTAGGCTTGATAAGATACCCATGTACAAACCAATCAAAATATATGAAAAATAAAGGAAGGAAGGACTTCATGGGAAATCCCCCCCAAGGAAAACTTCCTTCACCCCAAGCATCACTCACAATTGAAGATAATGAGGAGAAGCCAAAGGTTTAGTGAAGATGTCTACAATCTGCTCGGCTATAGGCATAAACTCCAAAGAAAGAACTCCATCCTAAATAAGATGTCAAATGAAGTGCATGTGAATCTCAATGTGTTTTTTCCACTGATGCTCAATAGAATTACATGAAATAGTAATTGCACTTTGGTTATCACACCAAAGAGTAGTAGGAACCTAATGTGTGAAGCGAAACTCTCCAAGCAACTGTCGAAGCCAAAGTGTCTCCTAACTAGCTTTGACAACACCTCAATACTCAACCTCAATAGAGGACAATGTAATAGTAGTCTACTTTTTTTATGCCCAAGCAACTGGCCCTGAACCAAGTGTGAAATAAAATCTACAAGTGGACTTGTGAGTGTTAACATCACCAGCCCAATCAAAGTCAATATATCCAACAAGCTGTATAGAACTCTATGGTGTGTAATCTATACCAAAGTGAGTGGTGCCCTAAATGTAGCAAAAAATATGCTTGGTTGCTTGCCAATGACTCTCATGAGGATCATGTGAGAACTAAGAGATAAAGTTCATAGTAAATGTGATGTCAGGATGGGTATGAGTCAAGTATAAAAGACTACCTACAAGTTACCTATACAAAGTGAAATCAACAAGAGGAGTCATACAAGTGGTAGACAAAACAATACCTAACTAATATGGAGTGGGGGAAGGCTTACAATTATCCATGCCAAATCAATGAAAAAGATCTATCACATACTTTTGTTGTCCAATAGAGATGACCTCAGAAGACTAAAAAACTTGAAGACCAAGAAAATAATGTAGAAGTCCCAGATCTGTCATATCAAACCTATCTACCAACTTGTCCTTGATGTCATGTATCAAGTAATCTAAACTTCCAGTGAGGATGAGATCATCAACATACAAAACCAAAATTACAAGCTCCTCACCTTGATTTAGGATGTATACATTGTGATCTAACTCACAATGAATAAAACTAGAACTCAAAAGAAAACTATCCATCTTCTCATACCAAGCTCTAGGAGCTTATTTGAGGCGATAAAGAGAAAAATGGAGTCTATAAACCAATGATGAGTCCTGCACAAATCTTGGAGGATACTCCATATAGATATCCTCATGGAGATCACCATGCAAGAAAGCACTCTTTACATCCATCTGAAAAATTGACCAAGAATGTGAAGTAGCAAGAGAGAGTACAAACCAAATAGAATCCATCTTAGCTACAGGGGCAAAGGTCTTAGAGTAATCAACCCCTTCAACCTATGAAAAACCCTTAGCTATTAATCTAGATTTGTACTTATCTACTGATCCATCTGTAGCATATTTGGTCCTATAGACCCATTTACATTTTACAAGTTTTCTTCCCTTAAGAAGAAGGACAAGATCCCAAGTATCATTCTTCATCAATGAAGAATACTCATCATACATTGTAACATCCCACTCGGGTATACCAATGGCCGCAAAAAACAACACTAGATCATTTGTACAAGCTTTTCCTAAAAGAGCAACACCAGATGTCTATGAGTGACTGTGATGAGAATCAGATGGATCACCAACAAAAGAACCAGTTGCCTATAGAGTGCTCTTTGCCCACTCGGGCAAGGGTGGTTAAGAAGATGGCTATGGTGGCTGAACAAGTGCAACATCACCATCATCATCAATATAAAGCAAATCCTCACTATCCTTGATAGAAGGAGGGGGAGAAGAAGAACTAGATGTACACTCATGTGGAGTGGGTAGCTCATCAACCTGAACATCCCATCGAAACAACACATCATGTGTAATAAGATCAAAAATATAGTAGGCTTTTACATCTTCAAAATAGCCAACAAAAATGAGTGGTTGTCTTTTCTTCTCCAATGCTTTACATTTGTCATCAGGAAAAAATGCCCATGCTTGACTCCCAAAGATGCAAAAATCTAAAATATCAGGCTTGATCCTAGACCAAGCTTCTTTAGGTGTCGTATTTTGCACAACTTTGTGAGGTGTATGGTTTTGAATGTAGTTTGCACAATTTACAGCTTTAGCCCAATATTGTGTACCCAAATTTTTTGAGTGAATCATATAATTAGCCATCTCTTTTAATGTTTTATTCCTCTGTGCTACACCATTTTGTTGAGGAGTGTGCGGTACAGTGAACTGGTGTTATATCCCATGCTTAATACAAAAATCATAGAAAGCATTACTATCATATTCCCCCCCATTTTTAGTGCATATCTTCTTAAGAGGAAGAGATGATTGTTTTTCAAAAAGGCTTTGAAAGCCTTAAAAGTCTCAAAAACATCACTTTTCAACTTGAGGAAATATACCCATGTTTTACGAGTGAAATCATCAATGAATGTGAGTGCATATTTGGCCCCTAAAAAAGAATGAGTTGGAAAATTCATCAAATCACTATGAACCAACACTAAGGGTGCATTTACACGTGTGGCCTTACCAACTAGAAATGGATCCTAGTGTTATTTACCAACTAGACAACCAAGACACACCCCATCAATACATGAGACCTTAGGAAGGCCTCTTACAAGATGTTTTGTACTCATTTGTTGCATATATCCATAACTCAAATGCCCTAATCTCTCATGCCACAATTTTTTGAGATTATTACCATGTGTTATAAGTGAAGAACTAGAAGACATAAAAGACTCAAACTTATCAAAAGTATAGACTCTTGTAGTATGGTCTGCTTTACCTATAACAACTATCTCACTAGGATCATTACATTCCCTTATTACAACATCATGTGAAGTAAACTTCACAGTTCTACTAGTACCGAAATTACATATTTGATATACAAAGAGAATATTAGAAGAGATTTGGGGTACAAGAAATACATTGTTAAAACATCCATCCTATTTGTCAACAGTACCATATCCCAAAACTTCAATATATGAGGAGTTACCCATAACAATATGTGATGTACAACAATTTGTAAGAGAAGGCAATAGATCCTTAGAATGTGTAAGATGATGAGAAGCACCTGAGTCAAAAATCCACTGATCATGACATGAAGATATAGCCCTGGCTGAAAGTGCTTTCCCTTTTCATGTAGGAGAAGTGGAAGGAGATGGAGATGGAATGGAAATTTTGTGTTGTCTGACCGCTACCTCTAATGCTTCCATCTTCCTAAAAAATTTAATTTCATCATGATTAAGACCACCAATAAAATTACATGGACCAAATGTTTTCTTCTTTTGCTTAAAGGACTTTTTGGTCTTAGTAGATTTAGAATGATGAGGTGTTTGGGTGGTGGACTCTGGAGGGTTATATGTAGGTTCTTGCTTTTGTTTAGACTTAGGTGAAGGTTTTCCTTTAGAAGAATTAGAAACTAGAGCATGACTAGGACCAGGTAGAGCATCTAAGGAAATTAATTTTGTTTGTTCCCTAGTCAATCTTTCACAAAAGACTTCAAAGGAAGGCCATTTGAATTCATCACCTAATGTATCCATCATAATATAAAACACAGAGGAAAAAACACTATATGGTCCTTTCAACTTTGACAAAATCATGAAAATGCACTCCTAATCACTTTTATCCTTGTCACCATCTTTCAACTGTGACCTTTTAAATTTGAATTTTGCCAAAAATTCATCTATTGAAGGTAAATCTGATGGAGAGAGAGAGAGTACTCAATTCTGCATCTAATTACAAAATTTTAGTTAATGTACTTTGCCAAATAGGTTTTTAAATTTTTCCCATACCTCTTTTGGCATAGTATCATCTACAATGTGAAATTGAAGATAAATTTGAGACATTGAGGAAAATTAATCCAAGAGCCTCATCCTACTTACGACCATATACATATTTGTCTTTTTTAGTGGTGAATGCCATAGGTGTTGTTTCAGAAAAAATTCTCCATAAGCCCTTTGATTGAAGGAGTTGTTGCATTTTTAGCTTCTATACATGGTAATTTATGGAGTTTATGGGTTCAAACAATTGGGATTCCATTCCCAAATAAGACGATGATGTTGATAAGAACATCTTAGACATTCATTTTTCCTCAAAACACCCCTCTTGTTACAATTTAACGTCTCTCGACAAAAATAAAATTTTAGCCTTAGCTTATACAAAAGTAAAACAAATGGCTTTATGCAAAAAAAATGTAGAGGGGTTTGACCCCAAGACTTCCTCCCTACAAATTTTTAACAAAATACTTCTAGCCACTTTAGCAAAGTCAAATTTGTACTTTTAAAGCTAGAGACTTGCATTTAAACCACTAAAAATTAATAAATTAATAAAAATAAGCCAAAATGACTCACACATGTGAGATAAATGCTGAATAATCTTTGGATTTATCATAATTAATCTCTTGTTCCAGCAAGGCATGGTGATCAGGGAAATTTCTGAGGAATTTTGTAAACACTGGCCAAGGAAAACACCTCTCAGCAAATTCAGAATTGGCTCCACAGGATCTACCCAAAGAACTATACAACCTGGTCCAAATCCATCCTTCTTAGCTCGAAATGAAATATTGGGAAGTCTGATAACACATAAAATTATCATATTTTAATTTTATGTAGTATAAGGCATTCAGAATGGATAAAACTGTACGGCTATGCTGTAGACTAAAAATAGATTTTTAAATTCATGTTATAACCTTCCAAAACACTATACAACCTAGTCCAAATCCATACTAATTTATATGGAATGAAATCTATCATAGTCATCTTTCACGAACAGGTCTTATATTTCAAAAAAGTCAACCGTACGATCTACCACATTAGAAAACCGTACAGATACTGCAGTCTGCCAAAAGGAACCAGTTAGCCAATTTTTGAAGGAAAGAGCTGTATGGCCAGCTTGGAATGAAAAAATTCAAATTTAAATGGATTATTGACTTGATTTTCTATTCCCCTATGAAAAAAATTCTGATTTTGGAAATCTTTATGGTCATTAATGAGCATAAAGTACAAACATTTCCAAAAAAACTTATAAACAAGAACCAGAATGTGAGAGAATAAAAAATATCTATAACACATCAATAAAATAATGTTTTTGACTGTGTTAATATATAAAAATTTATGAAACATTTTTAGGGAAGAGGATCTTCAACTAGAACTCCAAGCTTTGATACCATGAAATAATGAGCAGGAGATACACAAGATCCACATGATCAATCAAGGAGAAAGAACCCACAACAAATAACCTGCAAATAATACCAGAGAATAAAATAAATTTCTCATACCTAAAAAATAGGTGATAATCTTATAAATTCTATGTATTCTTTCATTATTTTATCATAGATTGTAAAGTATTTATAATACAAATAGTTTGTTTTATGACAACAAACTATTTGTTGTGATTACAAAATAGAGAAAACAAACTATTTGTTTTCACATACTACGAACATATATATTGTTGAGAGATTCTCAACAATAAAACAAATTAACCTAGGTAAATAAAATTAACCCTAGGTAATAAATAACTTACCCTATTAACCCTAGGTAGGCTTAAATATTCATTATTCTAACAGTTTCTAGCTTGTTTACTATGGCCTTAGACATGACTGAAGTTGAGGAGGCACCAAAATATATCATAAAATTATGGATAAGATAGTCCCCTATGATGACCAATAATTAAAATGGAGGGGTATTAACAACCTTATGGGTTTAAACTTGAATAGGTTGACCATCATTAACAAAAATAGTACTTACCTTATCAGCTACCTTATTCTCAAGAGAGGTCTTGGAGAGCTCATATTGGAGGATGTCTTTATACCCTAGAATATATAGAGTATCCCACATTGATATGATAAAATTTGACCTATTCATATGGTCCAAAATTTTTAATGGAATATTTTTACTCTTAGGCTACATGTTGGAGGCAGAAGTGTCAATTTACACTTGAGTGATTTGAGGAGCAAATGGAACTTTTTGTTGTTGCCTATGTGTTTGGGGTACTTATTGAGTTGGAGGGGTACTAGTGTCTATATTTTGAGTGGTAGGTTTTTAATTGAATTTAATAGGTGTATAAAATACCTTAGGCTACCCAAAACTATCATCCATCATCCTCTTTTTATCCCTTGTATAGGTTGTAACTATATCATCTAACTTTAGTGCACTCTACCCAAAATTTGTTGTCACATGATCAAATGTATGCTCCCCCTCTTGAAATTTCACACAAGTGGTGTTAGTTGGTACCTTGACGATATTCCCTTATTTTTTTCTTAGAACCTATGATGGTGTCATTACAAGAAAATCTTCTTGAGTCAATGGAGGACCTTGTGGTGGAGGAGGCATTATGTCATAACCTTGAAATGGAGGAGTTTCTTCTAACTAGGATTTTGATATGTTTCTATAATTTTAGAAATTACCATTTCATTGGACTTCACCTATGATTTCTACCATTGGCTTTCTTATGGAAAGTTATTTTATGTGGGTACCAAGGCTCTTAATCTACTTGCAATTTTGGGATTGTAGCTATTGTATGGCTTGGCTTATGTGATTTGGGTTTGTTGGTTTGATAGGTAAGGATGATTGTTATAATAATAAGATTGTTATGGGGATTTATAATTGTATTTATAAGGTCTATTTAGGTCTATTTTTACCTCTCTAAATCCACTATCTAGTTGTTTTGTGTTTTTAAAAAGCTTTTAATTTTCCCAAGTCTATCTAGTTAGTTGTCATCTAATTATCCTTGATTATTTGGAGTAGGAAAGGGATAAATGGTGGGTGGTGTATGTTTGACCTTAGTAAATATATGTATGAGGGGTATTATTATTATTTTCCCTACGTGTATCAAATAATTTTCTAACCTTATAGATATTTCATAAGCCTTAGGCAAGGTTCTCCTACCCATGCATTGAATCATTACTACAAAATCTAAGTTCAAGGCCTTTAGGTATTAAATAAATGCATAATTGGGTATGGTATTTATAATTATATGGATTATATCACAAGTTTTTTGAAATATATAGTTGAAATCAACCATAGGTTCTTGGGGTGCCCTCTTGATTAAGGTGAGTTGTCAACTAGTGACACATGGTCACTCCTATATTCAAAATGCTTGCAAAGACACTCACTATACTCATCCCAAGTATTTATTGAGGTATTATTCAAAGGTATATACCATTTTAGATATTTTCCTTTTAAGTATGTGGATAGTAGTCATATGGATACATTCTCCTAATTGATATTATGTACTGAACATAGGTTTTCAATGTCAGCTATGTGCTCCACAAGAGTGGTGGATTTTTATCCTATAAAATAGGGAAATTTTTTAAAGGATTAAACTATGATATAATCATATTATAGGAGGTTAATTTTTTGAAACCATTGGAAGGTATGAAATCTTGGAATCTAAGCCTTGCCATTGAGATTGGTGAAATTTTAGGGGACTATGTATGGGTAGAAGTTGTAGAGTTTGGAGATGTGAAAGAATTGGGGGATGTGAGGTTGGAGCTTAAAATAGGAACCCTATTTATACTTGTAATATCTAAGGGAAATTCAAAAAATATAACTTTCTTACCTTTTAAAGTAGACCTAGTAGAGATTTAGTACATGAACTTGACTTACAATCTATTGATGAATATCTTAAGCCCTCTAAATTTCCTTTCGTGTTGTCTATATTCCAAAAATATATGTCCATTTCTATTTATTTTAATCCCAATAAGCATGTCATAACTATTGGAGTTCTAGGTTGCACCCTTGCTAAGGAGAGAAGTGTTCAAGTCCTATCCTCAAACCTAGTCCAACATGGGCATTAGACTGTGAGTTGTATAGTTTATAGGTCACACCTCTAGTTTTCATGAAGATAGATCCCCTAATATGACAATTTAGTGATTTATAAGACCTAAATATTTCACAAATAAAAGGGATAAGGATGTGCAAAATAAATCAAGATTCTAACCTAGGTGGTGATACACTAATTGATGAATGATCCACTCTTAACTATTTCATTTGATAACTATTGATGAATCCAATGGATAAAAGGGTTGTTTAGACTCTTCAACAATGATTCAAGCATGAATTTTTTGTATGAAGTTGTGTAGAGACCTAAAACTTTAAGGAAAGAAAGAGATAGGTCTATGCAAGACACTATAAACTCATGACACTTCAAGGGAAATATTACTTGCTAACACTTCACATAACATAAAAGAAACTAACAAAATTGAAGTAAGGCACATGAAGGACAAACATATTATTAATATACAACACACATTATATAGATCAAACTCTAATAAAGTACACTTAACATTCAACCAGAATATGAAATTATCTTCTATTACTTCAAAAGATTATACAAAATGATTTTAATAAATCTTTGTTACACCCAACCGAGGGATGGAAAACAATATCTAAATGACCAAATTTATAGAGATATTAGAATACTAGAGGGGGAAACCCAAGCATAATATGGGTCATCAATGATCTCAAAGTGGCATAGGGAAACTACACAGGCTGGTCCCTCTCTTTAAGCATTGACACCCCATTGATGAGCCTATTTTTGGCATTATAGAGGCTATAAATATTTCAATTATCCACATTCATGCTTTGAAACCCCATAAAATAGTTCCATGTTCCTTCTTTTTGTAGTTATTCAATGCACATGGGGTGTAAATGGGTCTACTTGAGGCATTGAACAACCTTTCTATTAATATGCTTGCCAAATGGTTTATGAAACTACCTACGATATAAAATAATGGATCCCATTATAGTGTAGGCTCACCTAGATGACTATTAAAATGCATGCATATGGTCCATTAATGTCCTCACACCACCCTTTTCTCCCTAGATCCTTTCATTCTCATGATAAGTAGGCTTATGTGGTCTAATATCCAACCTTATTCTCACATCTAATGTGTGAGTGACCTAACATTTGAACTTAGGCTCTAATTATATTTGATGAGACTTAAATGATCCTTGGAAAAACTATAGTACATTTAAATTAATATTATTGAAGAGTCTTTTACTTTCAACACACATTAGCCTTGCCTCACTAGGCCAATTAGACTACCTCAAAGATTGGAAATTTATATGGAGATGATGAGAACACTTTTAGTCAGTTTCATGGGTTGTGTCAATATTAGATAGATAGAAAAAATATTTAACTTTATCCATAAATAGTTTAAAACTATTCCTTAGGTTTTGAAATATAAATTATGATTGAAACCTTACAAATTTTCTTATTCAAGAGACATTCATACAATATCCTTACCATCCAAGACCATGAGTTTAATTCCCTCTAAGTTTCCTACATGATATAAATGATAGACTCCAAAGTCCTACGCAAAAGAATTCACTTTTAATTAAACCTCTCTAAACTTGTTATTAGGGGGTTTAGGAGTCTTAGGCCTAGTTTTTAAATATCTAAGCATGGATCCTTAAACTATCTACACCAATCCCAAGATAATAAGTTCTCTCACTTCCCATGAACATTTAGATTTCCCAAGCATAACCTTTTAGCCTTGGTGAGCACTTATAGGTGTTATCCTTGTGAATAACTTACTCATTGAGTAGCCTATACATGTTTTTAATAAGAAAGGTTCATCTTTATGACTTTCCTAGGGGATTAAACTTATCCAAGGGCCCTCAAACATTGTGGTATCCATACCCTTTTGTTCTAGGAGAATATACAATTCTCAACTTCTCTTATATTTCAATTTTGAAAGCATAGTACAAATGGTATTTTAAGGTTTGTCTTGTTTATAGACTTGGGACATGGACTTTGGCCTCCATATTAGAGCTTTGAGCCATACTTTCCTCATGTATGACTAAGAAAACACCTTTGACACCTCATAAATTAGTATTATTGCCTTTATTATGCCAATTGCCCTCCTTGTAGTGCATATAACTACATGTTCTAAACTTATAACTCTATGAATGATGGACTAGTCATGGAGGTTAGCATGGAAACCACCAAAATATTAGTTAGGTGTTTTAGGAGTCCCTCTCCCTTCTCTAACTCATTTTGCACAAGAATATTCTTTATATCTTGATCTTTTAGATCAAACTAGCTTTTCTAGGCCTCTTCCATATAACCTTAACCCTGCACATGTCAACCAAGGACCCATGGTGATGCTCAAATGAACTCAAAAGACCTTAAATGTCATTTCATGGTTTAATCCCTTCATTTGAGTGGGTTTTGAGGTGTAATTTCATCATTAGGTAATTTATGGGATTTGTGTAGGGTTTGAGACATGCACCATCTTAACAATGGTTCATATAGTACAAAGGTCTAAACTTGAAAAAAAGGCCAAGAATGTTCAAGGTATTGACCCCCTCATCCCTCATTAATAGGTTGTATTTTCATGCAAATAATACTTGGAGATATGAGCATTAGATGGTGAGGTTAGGGTTATTCATAAGTGATTTTGATTCCTTATTTTCTTAGAAATTATTTATACAGCATAGCCCCACATTTATAACCAATTTTCCATGAATTTTTAGTGAATATGAATAACTAAATCTCCCTAAGATATTTTGGTCTGAGGATGCTTTTGGTGGAGTGGGTAAGCATGTGAACATGCCCCTCAAATTACTTGTATGTAGGTAGACTAGTTCAAGATAGGTTTTATGAGATTTGGATCACTTTTTCCACCTCATAACACTTTAAATCCCTTTATTTGGTTTGAAATATACTAAAACTCATCACCTTGGCCATTTTATTGGCTACCATAACTTGTATAGGTCCCAAGATACCATCAATTCTTGTATTTGAGTCTATCTGCTTGCACGTGTCACTTCATCTCCAAGGTTTTTGAATCAAATTTTGACTTTTATAAATTAGGATGGGTTTTATATGATGTTATAAATCATTATTACATGAATAAAATCTTTATTTAGGCCCCATATTGACTTCAAACTTATTACATCATGGATGTGTCTCTATCTCACTGTATGCCTACACAGACAAGCATTGGTTTGTGATGAAATAGTGAGTCGATCCAATTTTTTTATTAGATAAGTGAACATATTAATCTCCTCCATAAGTCATTAAAGCCACATATAATAATTTTTTAGACCTTATTATTCTTGAAAGGGTCCCATATTACCATTTTAGCTCAAACTAGCCCCAAATAGTCTACTAACAATGTACTCAGGTCTGCAAACTTTGACTATGGCTTGTAGCATTAACTCTGAGGGTATTAGTGACCCTAAGAAGTTTTTATCACATTATAATAATGACTATCATGTATAATTTATGGTCCTCTAGCACTATCTTCTTTCATAACCAACCTTTTCATTTAACTTAGGTCTCATATTGGCATAGATTGTGTTCTCTCTTGACTTTGATGACATCATTCTATCTCCTCAAGGGTGGTGGAAATCATGTCTAAACCATTGAAAATGTGAGACTTCTATCATTTTATATGTATTTTTATTATTAATTCAAATGAGGTGGAAACACCACTATATGTTATTAATGCCAATTATAGCTTTCTCTCACTGTGACTAGCTGTCGGGTTGTTATAAGTCTATATAGGTTGGAAATGACTCATATGATTCTTGAAACATACCCACACTCTATGATATGGGACCCTTAAAATAAAAATAAGGTCTCCAAAATTATTATAAATGGATTTAATGACTTATGGAGGAGGTTCATATGTTAACTTATCTAATTAAAAAATGGATAGACTCACTATTTTATCACAGACCAATGCTTGTTTGTGTAGGCATACAATGAGTTAGAGACACATCCATGATATAATAAGTTTGAAGTCAATATGCGGACTAAATAATGAATTTATTCATGGAATAATTATGTATAAGGTCATATAAAACCCATCATAATTTATAAAACTCAAAATTTGATTCAAAAACCTTGGAGATGAAGTGACACATGCAAGTATATAGACTCACATACAAGAATTGATGGTATCTTGGGACCTATAAAAGTTATGGTAGCTGATAAAATTGATAAAGTGATGACTGTGAGTATGTTTCAAACACAATAAAGGGATTTAAAGTGTTATGAGGTGGAAAAAGTGATCCAAATCTCATAAAACATCAAGATAGGTTTTATGAGATTTGGATCACTTTTTCCAAATCATAACTCTTTAGATACATTTATTGGGTTTGAAAAATACTCACACTCATCACCTTGGCCATTGTATTTGTTACCATAACTTGTATAGGTCCCAAGATACCATCAATTCTTGTATGTGAATCTATCTGCTTGCACGTGTCACTTCATCTACAAGGTTTTTAAATCAACTTTTGAGTTTTATAAATTAGGATGGATTTCATATGACCTTATACATAATTATTCAATGAATAAATTCATTATTTCTGCCCCATATTGACTTTAAACTTATTATATCATGGATGTGTCTCTAACTCACTGTATGCCTGCATAGACAAGCATTGGTCTATGATAAAATAGTGAGTCTATCATTTTTTTAATTAGATAAGTGAACATATGAACCTCATCCATAAGTAATTAAAGCAATGTATACTAATTTTGGAGACCTGATTGTTCTTGGAAGGGTCCCATATCACCATTTTAGCTCAAACTAGCTCCAAATAGTCTACTAACAGTGTACTCAGGTCTGCAAACTTTGACTATGGCTTGTAGCATTACCTCTAAGGGTATTAATGACCCTAAGAAGTTTTAAGCACATTATAAGAATGAATATCATGTCTAATAGATGGTCCTCTAGAACTATATTCTTTCATAACCCACCTTTTCATTCAACTCAGGTCTCATATTTGCATAGATTGTGTTCTCTCTTGACTTTGATGACATCATTATATATCCTCAGGGGTGGTGGCCATCATGTATACACCCTTGAAAATGTGAGCCTTGTATCCTTTTATATGTATGTTTCATATTAGTTGAAATTAGGTGGAAAAACCACTATATGTCATTAATGCCAATTATGGCTATCTCTCACTATGACTAGATGTAGGGTTGTTCTAAGTTTATATAGGTTGGAGATGACTCATATGATGCTTGAAACATAATCACACTCAGTGATATGGGACCATTCCAAGAACAATAAGGTCTCCAAAATTTATTATAGATGAATTTAATGACTTATGGAGGAGGTTTATATGTTCACTTGTCTAATTACCAAAATGGATAGACTCACTATTTTATCATAGACCAATGCTTGCCTATGTAGGCATACAATGAGTTAGAGACACATCCATGATATAATAAGTTTGAAGTCAATATGGGGAATAAATAAGGAATTTATTCATGGAATAATGATGTATAAGGTCATATAAAACCCATCATAATTTATAAAACTCAAAAGTTGATTCAAAAACCTTGGAGATGAAGTGACATGTGCAAGCATATAGACTCACATACAATAATTGATGGTATCTTGGGACCTATACAAGTTATGGTAGCCAATGCAACAACCAAGGTGACAAGTGTGAGTATGTTTCAAACCCAATAAAGGGATTTAAAGTCTTATGAGGTGGAAAAATTGATCCAAATCTCATAAAACATCAAGATAGGTTTTATGAGATTTGGATCACTTTTTCCACCTCATAACACTTTAAATCCCTTTTTTGGGTTTGAAACATACTCACACTCATCACCTTTTACATGTTATTGGCTACCATAACTTGTATAGGTCCCAAGACACCATCAATTCTTGTATGTGAGTCTATCTGCTTGCATGTGTCACTTCATCTCCAAGTATTTTAAATCAAATTTTGAGTTTTATAAATTAGGATGGGTTTTATATGACCTTATACATCATTATTACATAAATAAATTCATTCTTTAGGACCCATATTGACTTCAAACTTATTATAACATGGATGTGTCTCTAACTCACTGTATGCCTGCATAGACAAGCATTGGTCTACGATAAAATAGTGAGTCTATCCATTTTTTTAATTAGATAAGTGAACATATGAACATACTCCATAAGTCATTAAAGCCATATATACTAATTTTGGAGACTTGATTGCTCTTGGAAGGGTCCCATATCACCATTTTAGTTCAAACTAGCCCTAAATAGTCTACTAACATTGTACTTAGGTCTACAAACATTGACTATGGCTTGTAGCGTTACCTCTGAGGGTATTAGTGACCCTAAGAAGTTTTTATCACATTATAATAATGAATATCATGTCTAATTTATGGTCATATATCACTATATTCTTTCATAACCCACCTTTTCATTCAACTCAGGTCTCATATTTGCATAGATTGTGTTCTCTCTTGACTTTGATGACATCTTTCTATCCCCTCAGGGGTGGTGGCCATCATGTCTACACCCTTGAAAATTTGAACCTTGTACTTTTATATGTATGTTTACTATTAATTCAAATGAGGTGGAAACACCACTATATGTTATTAATGCCAATTATGGATTTCTCTCACGATGATTGGCTGTAGGGTTGTTCTAAGTCTATATACATTGGAGATGACTCATATGATGCTTGAAACTATGACATAAGTAAATTTCATCATCATTAAACTTTATTAAAATTCATACTCCATGATGCTCACATTGACCTTTTATGCTTTTATAAATCTATCTGGTTCCTCTTGAAACCTTATTATAGTATCTTTAAGGTCAGCTATAGATACACATGTTGTACTCCCATATTACCATATGACCATAAAGGTCTAATTCTTAACGATCTTAGTGGTCTTGATGGTTTTAGTGTAGTGTGTGGGTAAACTTGGGATGATCTAATCTTGAATATAGGGTGCATGGATGAAGGAAGGTAATAGTGGGTGAGGTTAGAGTGAAATAAATAGAGAAATAGGGATAATACAATGTAAAAGTAGTAAAAATGTAGTGTAATATTGAAAGTGTGATAATGGCATGGAATGGAAACTATAATCCTCCTAAGACTAATCCAAGTGGACCCTACAGATACCATAATGTATACATAAGAAAACATGAAAGTTTGGATGAAAAAACAAGGTGTATACAATATCAAAAGGAAACATAGGATTCTTAGAAATACCTTAATATCTAAAAAAAACCTTAGACTTTGTAAAATGTGATTGAGTGGGTTTATAAACACAAAAGGTGGTTTTAAATCCTGTGAAGTCATCATGAGAATGGAAAAAGTTTCCTTGAGGCTTGTTAATACATCTCATTTCCATTTCAAAATCATATTACATGCTTTGGGACACATTAGATCCCTATAGGTATGTTTGAGCCACATATACATGGTCTGACATGCAAGTTTATTCAAACACATAGAGATTGATATCCTTGATGTATTATGAGATGATAAGGGGTTATTAGGCTTTATATTTGATAAAAAAGGCTTTAGGATCTTTAAAATACCCTTGTTAACTATTCAACCCTACTTTTAGCCTTTGATGGAGGCACTAAAACTCTATTCTTTGCACAAATTTATTTGTAGATCATGCACAAAAAATAGTCAAGGGGATTTTTAATCCACAAAAGCTCACACATGTGAACCCAACATTGAAATCACCATGGAAGGACTTTTCAAGACTCGGGGAAATAAGATCCGTGATCAATTTTAGTAAATGAGGCAAAATCCTTTAAAAATTGTTAACCCCAAAAGTGTTTATGTAGATGAATTAGGTGTATAAGTTCCTTAAATTATTAATGAATGTTCATAAAGGATAAGTATTTAACCTCTAAATAAATTCCATGGGTGTTTATCTCTCTAAGTCTACTTTCCATGGACAAGATCTCGGATCCCCATTCACCTTCTTATGTATGGAGTAAGTATAAACTTGAGGGGTCCTCTAAGAATTTTAATGAGTTTAAAGTAAAGGAGTAATGGTTTTGAAACCCTAAGTAACTAAAACACACTACTCCTTTCACCTTTGGACATTTTTGAACTCTACCTACAAAAACATGCCTTTGACTAAGCTAGTTCGTATAGTATGGATCCATACTATTGAATAAACACCTACAAATTACTTTTTTTTTTTTAAAATATTATTAATTAAAATTTAAAATGTATCCAATTGTTGTTGTGGAGGTAAAATAGGGGGAAAGACAACATTTTTACTTAGTGGTATGAGTTGAAGGAATTTTAAAGGTCATAACTTGACACATGTGGGACCATTTTTTAGGAAATTAGCATTGACCAAGGCAATAATGGATCCAAATGAGGCATGAAACCATCTCATGATGGATTAATGAGGATAATGAGGTACTTTAAGGTTGTAAAAGGTGATTTAGTGGCTAATTAAGGCCAAATAGTATCTCATTATGACCAATATTATTGACTATGTTCAAGTACATGGCCTTAAAAGAGGTTTATCATTTAGATCACCATGTTAATGCATATAGAACACCTCAATGGTCAATTAAATCTTGATTAAAATTTATAAAATTCCCTATAATTCTTATTTAAATCTTAATAATGGGCATACCCTTGATGATTGTGAAGGACCAATGTGTCCTTAAACTTTTACCAAGTTGTCTTCCCAATTTGTCTTCCAATACATATTTATCATGTTGATGGCCCTTCAATGGTGGATAAGGATGAACTAGGCACTTTTGAACACCATGACACTCCATGAATCAATATTTAAAGGAGGTACAAATACCTATAAGGACTATCAAGGTAAGTTTGAAACATGAATAGATAGTGGACTGACTAGACACCCTTCTCAATTCATGACATAAACCATAACCATAATACTAATGATGAACCATGAACTTAATCCATAAGGTTGGCTAATTTATAGGTCTAGTAATAGAAATTGACTAATAATATCCACTAAAGAAACTTGTTTTTTCCAGTTACCCTAACCTCCCACATTCATGTTATACTTGTGTCAAATAGTTGATTTTATTATATGAGAAGATTCCTACTCCCACATGGTTAAATCCTTGATTCTTCATAAAGTTTTTATATTATGGAAAAAAATTATAAACCCAATAATTATTCATCGAATAATTGTATAACATAAACATATAATTTAGGGTAAATCAAAAGAACAACCCTACCTCTTGAATGCCTTTATTGTAGGTCTTCTTCCTTGACTGTGAAAAAGAGATCCTTATTTTTATTTTATCCCCCCTATATTGACCATAACCTCCTTGTTTTGAATAACACCTTCATATTTTATCATTTCCATAGTTGTCTTCAAGCCACCCAAAACCCCTAATTTCATGATGAACCCTTATCTATCAATAAATTCCCAAGAATGACTTGTCATAACACCAAAAATTCTTGACATGACTAACAACTTCCAACTTTGACTACAAAAACAACATAGTCAGCTTACTATCTCAACTCAACTCAAATTCAAACCCTAACTCTTTCATCTTTGCATGGCTTGACTGAGCAAAACATGATGATGACTCACCCATAATTAGGGTTGATAAAAGTTTTTTCCAAATAAACATAATAATTATTCTAATAATTTAGAAGCATATCACATGTTTAAACATTAAAACAACATAAAATTTAATACCTAATTTAATGCCTTAGGTATTCAAATTCCATGTCACCCTAGGAACCACAATAGTCACCTTCACTTAGGATCTAGGTTAGCTAATGTTTTTAAAATCAATTTGTTAAATGAGCTAAAAATTTAATTTATTTATGTACTATTTATAAATATTCTATAATGATACTTTTTCTATTGAATGTTTGTAGGTACACACCTATAATGAGTCATCAAACAAAAATTTCACAATTAAGATAATATAAAAGATATATATAAATATAATATTCTATAATGAAAACAACATCATAATCATAAAGAACAATAATAACTACAAACATGACCATAATAGCATCTAATCATGGATAAAAAACTAGTCAACATGATTAAGCATGAAATAACTAAACACATTAAAATTAGATAAAACATATAACTATTCACTCATAAAAAATAATGAATTTATTTGTAATACATGGTGTGTGTAGGGTTCATTATCAAATCTCTCCATCCACAAAATAATCATCTACAATACCCTCCTTGATGATACTATCCCTCCATATTTATCTAGAGACTGGACTATCTCCTACATCTACTTCACAACTATAAATGGTAGTTAGCCCATAACAATAATAATCAACTAAAATGCTAGTAATTCATAATAATGTTAAATAAGTATAATCCACATACATATGAACCTCATGTATAGCTAACCAAAAAGTAATGAGTCACACAAAATAATCATTATATGTCTATCCATACATCAACATAAATGAAAATAGTTTTCTACAATAGTAATTAAATATCATTAACCCCACTAATATCTATTTAATGAGAAAATCAAGTTTAGTGAGGAAATTAGGATATAACATTGTCCCCCCTAAAACTAGTCATCATCCTGATGACACTTATTTCAAACCAAAGTTATAAAATTAAACAATACATAGTAGAAATCAAATAACATCAATAAAATATTTAAACAAATAAATGTGGAAATAATATTTAGAACTCATAATAGTCCTCACAAGTGGAACTATCCTTAGAATATTGGTCCCACTAGACCTTGCACTATGATTGTTCCATGTTATGCAAACTAAGTTTACAAGTGCCAATTATTTTGATTGGTTCTACCATAACCACTCTGAGATCTAGAACCTATAAATCATTTCAATCTAATAGATAAGAAGGATCAACTACATAATTTTTAATATAGGACACATGGAAAACATTATTCAAGAAAGATAGAACTGGTGGAAAATCCATCCTATATGTTATGGGATTGACCTTTTTTAAGGCCTCAAATTGTCTCACATATCTTACTGAAAGATTAATTGATTTACTAAATTTAATCGAACTATTCTGAGGCTTAACCCATAAAAATAATTTATTACCAATAAAAAAAATTCTTGTTGTCCTTTTTAGATCAACATATTTTTTCTATCCATCATTGGACTCAACCAACCTTTGCCTAATTGACTTGACCTACTCTTCAATTTATACAATCCTTTTAAGACTAAATAATACCCTATGTTCAATCTTGTCCCAATTGATTAGTGTTTAACACCTCCTTCCATACAAATATTAAAATGGAGTGATATTTAAATTTGATTGTTAAGAGTTATTATAATTAAACTATACCAGTGGAGGATACTCTTCCCACTTGTATTATCAATCCATTTAATAGATTCAAAGATCTTCTAAAAATTATTCTACTCTCTTTGTTTATCTATTTGTTTTCAGATGATATGTAGTACTAAATTTCAACTATGTGCTCAAAGATCAATTTATAATTAGCCATAACCTAGATGTCATTCTCATATCTTGATCACAAGTGATCTTCTCTAGAAACCCATGTAATTGGTGCACCTCTTTCACAAATATTTTTGCAAGCATTAGTGCATTATTAGTTAAATTACCTAGTATGAAGTAAGCTACCTTGGTTAGTTTGTCACTTACTACTAATATCATGTCCTGATGATCACATGATAATGGAAAACATTGGATAAAGTTTATGCTAATTACCTTCCATTTTCATTCAGGTATATCATAAGTATATAAAAATCCTTCTAGATGCACATGTTCAGCCTTCACACGCTAACACTCCAGATAATGTGACACAAAATCCACTACATGCATTTTAATTACCTTCCAAAAATAAATAGGTCTTAGCTCAGTCATGAGGTTAGTCACTCTAACATGACCTAAATAACGGGTGTTGTGTAATTTTTTAGCACCATACTCCTCATAATACAACATAAGGAATTAGTAACTCTATTTTCCTTACCCTTGATGTAGATAATATCAAAATAATAGTTAGATAATAAATCTAACCAACATCATTGATGGACATTTAGGTTCAATTGGGTTAAGATATATTTGAGCCCCAAGTTGTTAGTCTTGAGTTCAAATGGCTTTCCTAATATATAATGCCTCTAAACTTGCAAAGCATACACTTTACAACAAGTTTCAGAGAATATGGGGCATAATTTGCCTCATATGTATTAATATTATCGGACTCATATGCTATAAATGAGCCATATTGCATAATAACACTTCCAATACAATCCCTAGATGCATCATAGATTACTAAAAATTGACTATTGACCAAATCTGATTTTTTAGTCAAATCAAGGCACCTATAGTAAAAACTTGATTTTATAGGTCTATAGGGGGTGTAAAATGAATGTAATGGGGTTAATATAGTGAAAATGATGTCAATTAATGTTATATTTTCCTTGGTCAATTAGATTTTTTCCATTTATCATTTTGGGTCATTTTAGGGGTCAAAAAGGGTGCATTTAATGAGTTATAAGGGTTTATTGGGAAATATGAAGGCCCATATGGGTGATGTCATGTGATATATGTTTTAATAAATCTTAATCCACTATTGGTAACTGAAATTTGTAGGCTCATTTGAAGAAAAGTTAGATTTCTTAAAGAAAAAGAAGAATTTGGCACATGTATAGCTCCCTTGGGAAGTGTGCCCCTTGGAAAAGTTTTAAATGTGACTCTTCATCTCTCCCATGCTTAGTTTCATGCTTGTTATGATCTAAAAGTGTCATTTATTTCTCAAAACCATTCATCTCTCTTCTCACCCTTAGCACACAAAAGTGACTTGTAGGTTTGTACTTGGTATGGTCAGCACAAGGGGTTTCAAGACAAATACCTTTGGGAGATGATAGTATTCTCATAGACCTTAATGTTAATGTCATATTATATTTTTTAAGAATGATCAAGTATGCTTTATGAATCATTCATTTGAAGTTGACTATGTTTGTCTACTTATAAATATGTGAACCTTGCAAGTTTTGTTTCATTCTGGGCAAGTCCCTACAAAACACTTGTTGATGTTTGCTATAGAAAATATTGAATTTATTACCTAATTATCCCCATATTTTTTTTTAAGTTTCAATTTGATTTGATGAGCCAATAACCTCAAATTTGTAGACTAGTCTCTTTTGAGTGCCATAGGTAGTTTTCACCATTTTAAAAAACTTTGTGTTTCTCCATAGCTTTAGGGGGTTGTGTTAAGTTAGTTTAAATGTTTTAAAAGTGTTATTTATTCCTTTTATCTTATTAAGTTCATTATTACAAAACATGCTCCTTGAAGGTGTAATCATAGTTGGTATACATTTAGTTTGCCTTAAGATTTCCACATATAGTTAGTTGGATGAGCTATTAATACCTCTAGGATATGTCTATAGAAGTACATTTATAGCATGGAAAGTTTAAATACATCACCTTGGCAAGATCAGGCAAGTGATATGTCCTATAAAGCAAAAAGGAATAACTATTCTAGTCACATGACACATCCTCATATAATCACCATGAATATGCACCTACAGGTGCCATGAAGCTCAAATCCACATTGTATAAAGGGTTTAAACACTTTTTTCAAGAGTTTTATAATGGAAATAATCCATTTGGAGGTATGAAAATAAGTTTAGAATCCATGGAAGTCCAAATTTTATGCCATTTCACTAATCTGGCCTATTTTTTACATGCACCTTGAAAAGGACCACCTATAAGTGGTGTTAAAAGATAATTGAATACTTATGTGGAAGTGTTGTAACATGATGAACCCTTCCTTAGAAGTTTTATCATGTTGTGTTGACCATGACTAGTGTGCTTGAGATGTCAAGTTGGCATATGAAGTTGAAAATCATGCTCAAAGTAACAAGATGACTGTTCAGGCCTTTAGTCCCTATAAAGGCAAAACAAAGGCCCAACCATTTTCAAAATTGTCATATTATGAGGATTATTTTTACTTTTATACATATAATGATCATATCCTCTATCCCTTGGCATATAAAATAGCCTTTAAAAGTTTGAAAGGGAAAATATCAATGGAAAACATTGTTTAAGAGGACTAAATGTGCCCTTAAAAACACTAAACTCAACCATTACTATCTATAGGTTTGAGACTAAAGGGAACCTTTTCCATCTAAAGTTACAAAATGGCTTTTTCACCATATTCAAATTTTAAAAATGGGTGAAAGGAGTGTTTTTAACCCAAAGGATCATCATAAAAGGATGGTATTTGGTGTTTTGACTTCCCAAGCATACCCTTAGTCTATATATATAGGAAATGCACACCTATAGCTAGAGTATATAGGCAGTGAGTTGACATATGGGTTTAGATCTATTTTAATGACACTCAAGTTAGTTTAGGGTATAATAACATTATGTGACTTCAAGGGGGTATATAATAATATTTTTCACACCCTAACTCAAGCCCTAAGATTAAAATTAACCTACAATAGGGGTCAAACAAGAGTATCTCAATCTAGATAGTCACCCAAAGTTGATGCAAATATGGTGCTTAAGGTTATAAAAAAAGAAACATAGTTAAATCAAGAATTTTAGAACCAAGGATAATTAATGGAAATCCTTCACACATATAACACAAATTCTAATGATGCAAATAACCTACATGCATGTTTATCTCAGTTAGTAGGTAGGGTAACTTAGTCTTGACTAAGTCAAGGCATGTGAAGGTCTATAGGGAGTAGAGGTGATAATAAGAACTATAATACTTTAATATTAATCATGATGATCTAAGGTATCCATAAAAATGTATATACAATCAAGTAAGGACCCCTAATAAGCTATAATTAGTTTAAAATGCAAACCTCTACAGACAATGCCCTTTCTATAAGTCTATCTCATACTTTCATGCATTTGGAAGGCCCTATGGGATGACTATGAGCTCAATTTTTTTTTAAAGAGTCATAAAATCATGATGAAGCCCATGATACATCCAATTTTTTGAGATATATTGGAGGTATCCCCTATTTTGTCTTAGATAGGGGGTACTTCCCTAAGGTCAAAACTAATAAGATTTAGAAAATGGACATAGAAAGGTGAACCAAAGTTTAAATGAGCCCTATATGAAGGTGTATAAAGTTATAAAACACATATAAAAATCATAAATACCAATTAGTAAGGAATGAAACTCAATAAGGCACCTTGTATTAAGGAAGTTGCAAATAGACTCATGAGGCATGGTTATGCCTAAAGGCCAAATAGAGGGTCAGTTTCAATTCAAAATATAAGAGAGATTTATAATTAATTATAACATGTTTATTATATCATTAAAAATGTTTTTGATCTATTGGTACATAGGTAAAGTCATCGAAATACTATTTTGTGGTCTTTAGGTACAAACAAGCTTCTAAGAATAGTGAGACCTTAAATCCAAAGAAAAGGCCATTCTTAACTCCAACCTTAGATGATAGCCCAAATTGATTAAAACCTTATTATTATATGTATAATTATTTGTTTAAGCCTTTATAGATAAATGACATTTCAAAGAAACCCAATTTTGGCCTAGGACCAATATTTAGCTTGTGTAAATGGAAGAAAGGGGTTCGAGCAATCAACTTTGAATGATCATATATCTTATAATACTTTTAATGGTAAATAAATAATTTTGGATAAGCTATAGAGGGTCCTAGACAAATGTTTTGTGGCATTGGATTGAAATTTGGACGTGAAAACTCTATGAATAATGCTTAAGACCAAAACATATCTAAACCCTAATAAACCCTCAACTAGGACCTGATGAAGAAAGTGATATTGGAATGTAATATAATGGAATATTTTGACTATGATATATTTTAATTTTTATAGGACTCTCTTAGGCTCCCTCACATACCTTTTTATTTTACAAACTTGTATGGATGGGGGTAGAAATAGGGTTTTTCTTACTATTTTGTGTGTTTTTCAAGTTTTATGAGGTTTAAAGAGATTAAAATAATATGTATTTAAATATTAAGACTTAATATAAGTCCCCATACCATAATTATTCCTTTAAAAAACTCCTATGTGTCCAAACTAAGTGCTTTAACTTAGCTAGTCAAATATAGCCTTTTAGACAAGCCAGTGAGAAGTGTGAAAAATCTAAGGGAAAATGATTTTAAGCTATCCTTGATGATTATAGGTACATGGAGGGAATTTAAAAATTTAATCCACTAAATTTTATATATTTTCATGAGCAACTGGTCTCTTTTTGGGAGACAAGTGTGCAGGGTGGATGAAAGGAGTGTTTTTGGACAACATATGATAATGGTTCACTTTAAAAGGTTTATAAAGGACTAGGCATGAAAATAATTAATGTATATGAATTTATTATATCATCCCCTTCCGTTAAAATAATTTTTATTTCTCTTCATAAGTTATAATATGTTTAAATATCTCCAATCATGAAGGTATTTTTTTGAGTAGTTGAGGAGTTTTCTTGCCATTTTTCATGAAATTTGTGACTTGGATTGACACTTGTAGCTCCTAAACTTGAATGGTTAATTAAATAAAATATCAAAATGAAAAATTAAATCCTTTTATCAACTTGACAAGTGTCTTTATTACCCTTAGACTTCTCTCTTTTTCTCTCTCTCATAAGTTCTATAAGAACTAGCCATTTTGGCATTGTATTAGATGCTCCACTTGAGTATGGTGAATCCCTGATCATTTATATATATTTTTATAAATAAAATAATTAATTTTTACCTTTTAAATGACTATTAATAGTGTTATTTACTTTAATTTTAAATTTTTTTAGTGAAGACTATGGATTCCTTAGCAAGTTGTCACATTCTCTCACCTATTTACAGCTTCTTGTAGAGCATGTGATGTGTTCTAAGAAATGTCAAAGTTTAAGTGAGTTAGTATCCTAATTATTACCAGTCAAGAAATCTTATCCATTCCTCCTATCTTTTCACATTCATACATAACCTTACAAAGTAACATTGATCCAAGAAGACATAGATTAGAGAGTGTATGTTTAATTTGTCCCTTGATTTCAAGTGTAATATGTATATGGTTTGATGGAATAAATATATTTGGTGTATCACCTCCCTTAGGTTAGTTTTATTTCAATTATCTCTCTCCCTTTTCACCCCCCAAAGTTAGTATTAGTTGTAATCCTAAGTTGTGCATCAAGGGAGATAGCCCTATCTAGAGATTCACCTCATTCCTTAAGCTGCCCACAAGCCTAAAGGTGATTCTATTGTGCCACTTGGATGAGGAGAGATTTGAATATCCTCAAATGGTTAAAATCCACATGACAAAATTTACCATTTAGATCAAGAACTTTGATCATATGTGTTAAATTAAGTGTAATTTTTTATCTCCTTGAAGGCTTTTTTGCACTTGTTCGACAAAACAAAACTTTGATTATTCCACTTAAGAGAGGTAATTGGGTTAGCTATTTTTGATAATTTTGGAACAAATTTCCTATAATATCTTACTAATCCCATAAAAATTCTCACTTCATGTACATTTTTAGGTGATGGCTACTCCATTATGGCTATTATCTTTTCCAGATCAACTAAAATTCTATATGTAGAGATAATGTGTCCCAAATATTACACTATTCTCTAAAAAAAATCACATTTAAACATCCTACTATATAGCTTGTACTTCCAATAATGTTGAAAAACCACCCCTAAATGTTTTATATGTTCTTAATCATTCTTAGAATAAATGAGGATATCATCCAAAAAAATAATACAAAGTGGTCCATATAATCCCTAAAGACACTATTCACGAGGTTCATAAATGTTGGCAAACTATTTATTAACCCAAAAGTCAACACTATAAATTCATAATGTCCATATTGAATTTTGATTATTGTTTTAGGAATATATTATTCTCATATTCTTATTTGGTAATACCCCACTTGGAGATCTATCTTAAAGAAAACTATTACCCCATGCATTTTATGAAATATATCATCAATGCAAGGCAATAGATACTTATTATTGATTTTTGCCTTATTTAACATCTTGTGATCAACACATAAGTGAAGAGTACCATCCTTCTTTTTAACAAACACCATTATTGCAACCCAAGGTGACACACTTAGTCAGATCAACCCTTTAGATAAAAACTCCTGTAGTTGATATTTCAACTCAACCAATTCTATAGTCATAATCCTATAAGGTTCCTTGTATTGTGATTCTAAACTAGGTATTATGTCAATTGATAAATCAAACTCTCACTTGGGTGGCAAAACTAAAAATTCCTCTAGAAGCACATCCTAAAAGTTCTTAAGAAAAGGATAATCCTCAAAGGATGATTCCTTAGATTCCTTCATTTCCTATATTTTAGTAATAAATTCTTGACATCCTTTCTTGTGATCCTTCTTAATCTGAATTGTAGAAATTTACCTAAGTTTTAACTCCCTTTTCTCACCTTGAATTTGAGTTTGATTTCTAAAATCATCCTAAAATTATACCTTCTTAATATAAAAATCTACCTTATCTTTATGTTTAAAAATACAATTTAACCCTAGGATTACATCATATTATCTTAGTCATGTTTCATAACTATCTACTATCGATGTGAATTCAGGAAATTCAATCTTAGCTTACACTAAGCGCCTATCAACTTTGACCTTAGCTTCATTCCCATATTTCACTGACCATGCATTTTCCATTAAACCAACTTTATTAGATGACATAGATATTATTTGCATATAAATAAAAAATTCTATATATCTACTGTTAATCAAAATAGAAATGGATTGACCAAAATTATTATCTACAACCTCAATAGGTGAGACTTGAAAGTTAACCTAATGATTTTTAATAGCTACATGGATTCTATGTTGAAAAGTTATTTGTGGCACAATACTCTTATCTTTACCTTTAGATTTTCCTTGAGTACATTCCCTAGCATAGTGATCACCCCCATAGATGAAACATTCACCAGGTGGTCCTTTCCTTTCCAACTATTGGTTCCCTTTAAAACCAATCTTGAACCCACCATCCATTTTTTTTCTACCTGAGATGTTAATAAATTTAGTATTTTGATTCCTAAACTAATTTTTGGAATTTTCATTCCTTTTCTAGTTCTTATTTTTAAGAGTGGGCTTGGAACCCCCAAAATTATTTTTAAACTTATCTTCACTTGAAAAAGAGACTTCAAATTTGAATCTTACTTAACTACCTTCTTGAATACCTGATCCATTATATATATCCCATGCTGATGTACCTCACATCCAATTTGGGGTTTTAATCCCATAATAAATTTATGGATGTGAAACCTTTCATCTACATGATATTGAGGAACATATTTTAGGAACTTAGTGAACTATTCCTAGTATTCATTCACTGAAAGATCTCCCTACTTTAGATTTCTAAATTTTCTAAAGTTATGGTCAAAATAAAATTTGGAAAACCATCATAATCTAAACAATAAAATGAATCGATCCCATGTGGTAGTAGTGAAGTCAAGGTTCATCTCAAGCTTCGTATTTTCCCACCATGTTGTTGCTTCTCCAACAAGATAATTAGCTCCCCAAACTTCCTTGTTGACTTTTGAGTAATTACATATTGCAAAGTAATTTTTCATTCGTGTCAACCAAGATTCCATACCATCCCTTGACAGATCTCCATATAACTTAGGAGGATTACCTTTATTCATGTCCCATATAATTTCTAAAGCTAGACAAGCCCTCACATCTTTTGGCACCTCATCATGCTTATGCTCTTGATAAGCAAGGTGATATTTAGGATCTTCTTGATTTATTTACTCAAAATTTCCATGCACTTATTATTCTAAAGTTGTTTTGTAGTCCCTAGTTTTTTCCATGTATATGAGGATCTGGTCCAACTTTATAGCTTGCCTTATGGAAAATTGATTTGGATCTACTAGAGGATTAGTGTTTGAATTAACCTAACCTATAAGTATACTTAAAACCATTCACATTTATGATAAACATGAGAATAAAAATATATTATCAGACTCATTATGTCATAGATTTTAAGCCTCAACTCTGATACCATAATGTTAGAACCCCACTGGGTTTAACCCAAAAAAGGTAATTTTTATTTTACTTTAATTATATGAAACATATTATTCTCAAATAAGTTAAGAAATTTGATCTTTAACTAAATGAGTCTTATTTTAATAAATGGTTATGATATTTAGATAATTATCAAATTAACAACATCAATAAGTATTACATAATCATTCATCACAAGTTGTATATCTATTGAATATTATCTCAGCTAACTATTAAAAGTTTACATAATAAATTACACAATAAGAGTAGATAACTATTGATTATTTTAAATGTAATCATAGTACAATAATATATTTTTTTACATCAGAGTACATATAGATATATGCATTGTTCCATGGGACAAACAAGTATCTTCAAACTCACCAATATATAAAATTTAATAATGAGTAGAAGTCTCTATCAATTGACTATTTGAAGAGAGGGAGAGCATCATCAGAGTGTAAATTACACACCAACAATGGACCATATATTCCCCATGAAATCACCCAACTAGGGAATTTCCCTCCCTTTATGAATGAGTAGATGATAACAATGCAAGTATTGATAAGTCAATTACAAACTGTGTGTTGTAATATATTCATCATATGCAACATATCATAAAGAATTCCATTCTAAAATGATAACATGTATACATGCATATTAATTAAATAGGTGAAATGATAAAATTTAAATATAAACATTAATTTGGACAAAATTTTTATATAGTTTAAAGATCACATAGATCAATCATATTCACAAACACACTCCATCAGATGTCATTTATTTTGTGTATTAATGACTCTAAATAAATGTGTGAGAAACTTCTCACTTAATTATTTACTTAATGTCATTAATACTAAAATTTACTAAATAAGTCATATATAAGATTCCATAGATACACATATAGATTTTAAAAAAATAACACTATATTTAAATAGAAAGGAAATAATATGAAATAATCATGTGCTATATAATAACAATGTAAAACCTGTTGTCATATTTCCTAAGTTTTAATACAACCTAATATCTATTTCAAAATAAAGCAATATTATAAGTTAATTAACTACCAACAATATTAATGATAGGTAAATATTTAACATTTCATGTAAAATCATCTTATCCATAGGTATTATAATGAAAGCAAACATACTTAAGGAATTTCATTTTAAATCCCTAGCTATTAAACAAATACTATAATCACATTTTTTATTTATTCTAAACAACAATTAATTATTTTCCAATCAATTAATAACTGATTCAAACATATTATAAGTCAATGAAATAAATCACAATTTTCATATGAATACATTTATTCACTATATACAAACCTCTATGTACATACTAAATTATCTGCATATACATATATATTTGTATATCCACTTATATATACATATTCATTAATGTTTAGAACTCTTAGCCACTCAATTTCTAATGGCTTAGTATATATACATATAAATGGTCATATTTATATAAATACATGTATGTGTATATTTATTAAGTAGTGTATATATATGTATGTATGTATATGTATATACCTTTTTATGATTTTTTTAAAGGGAAACCATCAGTTGGTGATGCATGTTGAATCCACAAAATGATTCAAAACATTTTTATGAATTATTCATAAGGAATATTTTATTGTCTTTATGTATAATTCATAACTACATATAATTTTTAAATATTTCAAGTTTAATATTTCATCCAAAGATCCCAACTTAATAAAGAATTAACTCAATTTTAACCAAAAATATAATTCACATTAACACCACACAACACCTAATGTCACAATTAAATGCCTTAAGACACAAAACTCTAAATTTGAAATATTATTTTTTGTACCATATGGTACATCAACTCATTGGAAACTATTCAACACAAACTCAACCCATATATTAAACAATCACATACCCAACATAATTCAACTTCAACTATTTTTATAAATGTTTAATATTAGTCATTGTTTGTAAATTTAACACAGATAGTTAAATAACTCTCAATCATTCATCTAATAATATTACATACAACTATTTAACATTATGAGATAGTTTAACTCATAACTTAGGTCCTTATCTACATATGAATGCATACATATGTTCAATACAATGGAAACCTACAATAATATTATATATTACTTATCCAATCCATTATCTATTACTTAACATAAATTCAACACAACCAATATTTCAATATACAATAATAATTCCATTATAAAAACTTTAACACAATTTAACAAACTCAGTCATTTTATTCATACCAAACCCATAGTTAATATCAACTCATTAGTAATAAGTGTAATAGACTAACATAATAATTCCTAATGAACATTCTCATAATAGTTTATCTTAAAATAATAAACCTAGTTATATCTCTTTTGTTATCGTGGACTAAAAGACCAAACCCACAAACCCTACAACGATACAACACTCACAATTATCCTTAACAAACTTATCTTATCTCTACTATATATAATCAACTAAAATTACACATAGACATCTATAAATCCTGGATAACTTGAAAACCCCAATTTTTTTATATTATTCTAACTCATTTGGTAGTAACTATTTAACCCTAGCCATTCCATTTATGTTAATACACATTATCATTTAAATATAATAATTAAATAAACATCAAAACCACATTAAAACATCATAGAAAACCAATTCCATTCTAAATAACCAAACTGACCCAATATCCATAATAATCTCTCTAAGTCATTCTTTATTTACTAATACATAGTCTTATGTCAAACAAAAATAACACATAGTCTTGTCATCATTTAAATGAAATATAAAACACATCTAGTAATGATATCCACAAAATAAAATTATTTTTTCTAGTTACCCTAACCTCCCTCATTCATGTTATACTTATGTCGAATCAATAATTTGAATATGTGGGAAGATTCCTCCTCCCACAGGGTCAAATCCTTGATTCTTCATAAGGTTTTAATATTCCAAAATAACTATCTTAAAAACCCTATCATTATTCAACAAATAATTATAAAACATCAACATATAATTTTAGATTAAATCAAAAGAACAAACCTACCTATTGAATGTCTTTGTTGTAGGTTTTATTCCTTGAATGTGAAAAAGAGATACTTATTTTTCTTATATCCCCCTCTATCAACCATGACCTCCTCATTTTGAAGAAATCTTTCATATTTTATCATTTTCACAACCATCTACATGCCACCCTAAACCCTTAATTTTATGTCAAACCCTTCTCCATCAATAAATCCTCAAGAATGACTCACCATAACACCAAAAATTCTCATCATGAAAAAAAACTTCCAACTTTGACCACTAACACAACACAATTATCTTATTATCTCAACTCAACTCATAGTTGAACCCTAACTCTTCCATCTCTACATGTCTCGACTAGGAAAACCATAATGATGAATCATCCAAAATTAGGGTTGAGAAAATCATTTATCAAATAAAGATAATTATTATTTTAGTAATTTGAATTCGTATCACAGCTTTAAACATTAGACAACATAAAGTTTCATACCCAACTTAACCTCTTATGTATTCAAAAACCATGTCACCCTAGGTACCACAATAGTCACCTTCACCTATGATCTAGGCTAGCTAATGTTATACAATAAATTTGTTAAATGAATTAAAAGTGTAGTTTATTTCCATGCTATTTATAAATATTTTATAAGAATACTTTTTCTGTTGAATGCTTGTAAGGACACACCTATAAGGAGTCATGTAATCAATAATTCAAAAGTAAATTCATTTAAAAGACATATATAACTGTAATATTATGCAATGGAAATAGCATCATAACCACAAAGAATAGTAAAACTACAAACGTGACCACAATAATATTTAATCATAGATAAAAAACAAGTCAACATGATCAAGAATGAAATAACCAAACATAATGAAATTAGAGAAAACATATAACTATTCACTCATAAAAAATCATGCATTTATTTGTAATACATGGTGTGTGTAGGTTTCCTTTTGAAATCTCTCCACCCATAACATAATCATATACAACACCCTACCTGATGATAGTCTCCCTCCATATCTATCTAGAGAGTGGACTATCTCCTACATCCACCTCACAAATGTAAATAGTAGTTATCCCATAACAATAATAATCAATTAAAATTCTACTAAATCACAATAATACTAAATGAGCATAATCCACATACATATGAAAATCATGTGCAACTAACCAATAAGTAATGAGTCACACAAAATAATCATTATATATCTATCTATACATCAATCTAAATGAAAATAGTTTGATACAACAATAATTAAACATCATTAACCCATTTAATTTTTGTTTAATGATAAAATCAACTTTATTTTAAAAATCAAGATATAATAGTTACTAAGATAACATAAACATGTTCCAATTACATCTACACCAAAGAAAACACAAAAGACTAAAAAATGGGTTCTAAGTACCAGTAATATTTCTATTACTTCTTCACAAACACATACTCCTATGAGACATATATAGTATGCCATATATTCTATAGTTCTATAAATGACACTTATACATTCCCCTTAGAAGTATCACTAGTTTTATGTACCACATTTAAAGCTTGGATATTCCTATGAGCATACCTTATATGGGATCATATGATTGCAATTTTCCTTCT